>KK113675.1:14984-104512 GCA_000611955.2 Stegodyphus mimosarum | reverse complement strand
CTACACTTGCTTAAATTTAGAATGCTTCTGTAAAAATGTAAGAAATCTGAACTATTACTCAAATGTGCTTTGCCAAGTTATGTTAAGAGAATAAATTTTAAAAATCTACGATTGAAAATTATTTGCACTTTTTGCAAAAATTCTACTCGCATCTTCTTGATAAATAAATATATTTTTAAAAACTATATGTACAGAGCTTGTCTTTCATTAAGCAATAATTTCCAATTTTGCTTCAATTAAACTTCAATTAAAAACTTTAAAAAAGTGATATAAAGTTTTTTCTTATTCTAATGCTAATAAAAGTCTAATACAATAATTTATTCTAATATTCGGAAAATCAGAAATATTCCAGAACGTTTTAAGATTCTGATTTGAGAAAATTTGGGATTGATCCCATCTCTACTTTATGGATTTCTGTTCAAAGTTTGCCCAGATACCATTGAATTTTAAGCAATTCTTAATTCGTCTGCTTTTGATTCTCCAATACTGCTACTTCCTTTTATACAAACGGTTCTCAATAAATTTTATTTTAAAATTACAATGAATTAAACCTCTTTTCTAAGTACTTTTATTAAAAATTACAATGAATTAAACCTCTTTTCTAGTACTTTTGTTCACAAGATTAAAAAGGTAAAATATAAAGTGGCTCAAAAATAAATTAATTAAAAAAACTTTTGAATTAATCATTACCAAATAAGAAAAAAAAAGAAAAGAAAAAAAGAAAGAAACAGAAACATGTTGGGTAAACTGGCACATAGGGCGCTTCCCTTTCATGAAGTAAATGGAACGGATTCTCAAGGTCAAATATCACTTCTGGGCGAAACAGAACAGATGTTTCGTTTTATTTTATTCTGGTATCAAATTTTAACAAAGCGGTGAAGGAAAAGTAAAGCCTCTGACTTAAATTTCTTTGAAACTGAACTCATTTCTGTTCAGTAAATAGTACGCTATAGAATAAATATCTTATGATTAAGTGCAGTAAAAGAAGTATTCTTTTACGTTTTTACAAAAAGACAAAAATAAGAGAAAAATACAATATTTACACCCAAGGTAGCGTTTTTCTTACAGACATATACACGTTTCGAGAGCATTTGGGCTAAAAATATTTAAAAACAGCATATCTACAGAATTTCCAATAGACAGTCTTGTGCGCTGGAGATAAAAAAATGATTCCTTACAGTATTACCACTGCTTGCTTCGACGCTTTGAAACTGCTGAGTTTTTTAATCAAAAATTCGTTGAGTTTTACAAAGCCCATGTTCGGATGAAGGACTACGTTATTCAAAATTTGATGGTTCTAGGTACTGTTGTTTTATCACAATGCAAGAAACATACATACATTTATGCAGATTCTTCATTATTCGATTTCTTTAAATATAATACAGAGCGATAATATTTGGTGGCAACAATTTGAAAAGTGATACAGTCGTTTATAATGATTCGACGAATTTGTCGTTTATAGTGATTCGACGATGAAAATGCCGTTTCGATACTAACAAACCCTTCTAGTTTAACGCCCTTTTGGGCTAATAAACAATTTAGAAGTCTTCATTTTATTGAAATTTTAAAAATTACCCGAAGAAATAAGAGCATCATATTTTAAGAAGTGGAAAATACATTTAGAAGCTTTTACTTCTAAAAAAGGAAAAATTTTAATTATTCTTAACGTTGCATAATTGTTCCTCATTTATGCTCGGTAAATTACCTTATTATGTTTTACGAGAACAAAAATATTTTCGACTTTAGAAACTAAAAGTGTGCAATGATTTGCCGTAGTTTCTTGTTTCTTTCGACGTCTCTTTTTTTTAATAATAAACTTAATTGTTCTTTCACATCCTGTGCTTAAAATTTCTTACTAAAGAAAAAAGTAGCTTTTCAAATAACAATGTTTACTAGTTTGAACTCCATTATAAACATAATCCAGAAAAGTAAGGAACAATAGACTATCTTATTTCAGACGACAAAAGGTTAATTAATGAAAGTAATAGTTTTATGATGCGGAAACTTTTCTATAAATCTTTATTTTATGCTGTACGACGAAGGACAATAAAAGGGAAAAGCATTATTATTGTTGATAGAAGGAAATAACCTGTTAAATTTATTGCGAAATGAGAAACGCTAATTTTTCTTTGTGACTAAATCTTTCTCTAATTCTAAAGCATGGATGATTTTCGTCTATGCGACAGAATAACGGATGGCTGAAAATAAAAATTGTGAAGGTTTTGTTTTTACTCTGTTGCAGAGCTATTTGTCTGAAATATAAAACTTAGAACTTCAATATAATAGTCGCCTTTGAAGGAGATGGGTAGAAAATAACTTAAGAAAATGTGATGGTATATTAAGACAAATTTTACTTACTAATAATGCAGATCTACTTAAATACTTCAGTGTAGCCTTTTTTTATGTATTGCTAATGTTTTACCAATTTACTAACGGACAGTTCTTTTTTTCATCCTTACATATTATTCTTCCTTTGTCCACTCTCACCAGAAATATGTAACTAAGAGAATAAATACGACAGAATTTAAGAAACCGTGGAAGTAGAATTGATTGATTCTAATAAAATTACATTGTAGAAGAAAGTCTGTTGTGCTCTTTCTGGTAATGTTAGTTAGCTTTGAATGAGCAGCCATTATTAATGGCCCAAAATATTTCTACTCCTTTTGTGTTTGACTTGGCCCGACCAGCTTGCCAAAGAAGCAGCAAAGGACCTCACCGCAACCAAAGTTGAAATACCATGGCCAACCTCTAACCTTAAAGCAAAACTGGAATTCCATCTCCTAAGTAAATGGTAAACTTATTGGCAAGAAGCGGAGCTGGGAAGAAGAGTATTCGAACTCATCCCCAAGGTTCACCGACAAGAAAATCACACGAAAGCATTTATTAACTGGCCAATTTCACGGCCAGTTATTCGTTCAGTTCAAATATTATCGCACGGCTTATTAACTGGTCACGGTTCTTTTCCTATATATTTCTACGAAAGAAATATGTGCCTATCAGATAGCTGCTAACGTGCAGAAAGGGTTGACCAGGAACATTATATCTTCAACTGGTCCCTGAAAGGTCAGTGGCATCTCAAACGACCCAGTACTGAGATCCTTGCGTTCATGAAATTCGCCTTACAAACGCGAACACCTCCGTAGCAGGCTTCTCAAGATAATAGAATTTCGTGCAAGTAGAGGCCCAGAATGATATGCTCCATCATAAGAAGTCCTTACTAAACCTATGTATGTGTAACAGTATGTATGATGCAACTCTATGCACGCTCTGTGTATCTTTTAAGTCTATTAATGCTTTATGTTTCTTTTGTTCAATTTTAAATAAACACCCACACCTTTGGATGAGATGCACGGTACGCCGCGTGCGGCTCAAAACCTCGCGCTGAGGCATGAATCAAGTCAGCAAATGCGTCTAAGCAATCTCAGACGATCCTGGATAGGTTGTTCTAGATAGATAGTGGAATGGGTCCATACCTGGTTGTCCATGACGAATACCTTACGTCCCATCCACTTACCCCTGCTCCCTATATTGTTCAACTTTCTTTGGAAGCATAAACTAGTATAAAAATTCCTAACACACGTCGTTAAGCGAATTATCACTGTAACGTGCAATGAAGCAGAGTCTCGAAAAGGTTTAAAACAAATCTTGTTATCTAAATCAGAACTTGAACATAAAATGCACTTCTCATGTTCACATAATCAGATACCACTTGTGTCAATGAAACTTAAAAAGTAATAGCCAAATTCAAAATTTAAATTGTTACCTACTTGCTATTCAAAATTTAAAAGGTCAAGACAGCACAAATTAACCCTAAGTTGGTTCCGATATTCAACCGGCGTAATAATTTAAATGACATCAGCTATAACGCAAAGTCGAATAAATTCAATCTTATCAGAGCTGATGAAACCTAGTAAAGTGTACACGAGAAGCAGAAACATGCTCAGTCTTACAATTCAAAATCTGTAGCTTAAATACTTTTTAACTCATTTGCATTTCAGAAATTTTGGAATTTTTTTTCTTTCCCATTTTGCATTCTTCTTTCGGAGGAAACGGACAGGACAAGTTATAGTAAAAGCTGAAATATAAATAATTGGTTAGTTCAGAATAATAGTAAACTTATACACTTCATTCGACAAATTTCATTTGAAGTACAATTCCCGTATATTTACGAGTCTAAATGGGAAATGCTTAGCCGATACTTTCCTACGGAAAATTGGGGTTTGATTTTTGTTTAACATGCGATTTCAAAATGATTTTTAAAATAATTGAAACACAAAAAAGGTATTGCATGTTTAGTAATTGAACAAAAATATTATTTTTATTTTATTAAATCCTAATTTACGTTATTCAGATGTTTTAATAACGGTATCCAGTTAGAAATTTTACAGAAAATAACCAGGGCTTGAAGTCCGGGTGAACGTCTCCGTCTCAATTTCACCGTCAACATTGTTGTCATTCATGCTATAAATAACCTCTTTAATGCCGTCCCTAGCAATGCTAAAAATGAAAACCTTTAATTTAAAACTAGTAGAATACATGGCCGTTTTTTCGGGCATTTTTTATTATATAACTGAAATAAAGGCTTTACTTGTAATAGAGTAAGGAATTGAAGGGTGTAACATCTAGAGACTGTTTGAGAGTGATCATCACAATTGTGGACCAAAGTGAAATTCGCCAAGTTATTGCCAAAATACCAAATGATACGCTAGTTCAGAAATCTGAAGGATTAAGAAAGAGAAATCATTGAAGACAAAAAAATTGCTTGATTTCTACAATTCTCTCATTCTTGCTTTTCAAATGTTTGGAAACAAAGATGAGGATGAATTGGCGCTGAAATTCACCTCATGTGATTGGTGTACTTAAGTTAGATGTTGAATTATTCTCACTTATACTGAACTTGGACATACAGAGGATGTTAAATTCGGCTTATATGCGATTGTTTCGTTTTGATTGCGTTTGCAGTAAAAACTTACTTATCGGCTTCTATTCGAAAATATATGGTATTAGAATTAGATTTCAAGCAACAACTCAGCAGGCCTTTCTTTCAGATTCAGTTTAATATCTGTATAATTAAGCGAAATTATTAATTTTTCTTTACGGCCTTTTAATTGTAATAATTTAAGTGTTCCTCAACTTTGCAATTGCGATAAATTTAAGTTTGCTAAATTTTGAAACTTGCGTGTTCGTTTGTGGTATAGGTGTTCAATCTTTCCAGGCTTCCAGGTCCATTAAACCAACATTAAGAGCTTTTTTTGTCGCTTGACAAAAGCATAGAAGTTAACAACAGTCATATAGCAAAAGCCGCATAAAAGAA
This sequence comes from Stegodyphus mimosarum, assembly GCA_000611955.2. Taxonomy (NCBI): domain Eukaryota; kingdom Metazoa; phylum Arthropoda; class Arachnida; order Araneae; family Eresidae; genus Stegodyphus; species Stegodyphus mimosarum. The sequence continues at coordinate 99,198 of KK113675.1, read as the reverse complement.
TTCAATGTTTATTAATAACAAAAACAAAACCTGTATTCCTCTTATATTCGATAAAAATTAAATTTGCTTTTTAATATTATAGAGTTTGACTTTCTTTGGTATAGCATAAACTAACATCAAACTCTTGACACACTCCGGTCGAATGATCGCTGTGTCTGAAGACTTGAAATGGTTAAAATAACCTTTCTGAAATTCAAACTTGAAAGTAAAATTACACGTCTCTTGCTTACAAAATCAGTTACCGCATGTGGCGATGGGATATAAAGTAACAATCAATTTCAAAATTTAAAACTTAGCCTTGTGCATTTTAACTTTAATTTTAAGTTGGCTCAGAATTTCTCACTAAATGTCCGCAGCAATAACCCAAAGACGAAGAACTACGATCTTATCAAAGCTCTAGTAACGTGACCTGGAGAGAAAGAAACACTTTCTGTTTTACAATCTAGAACCCCAACATAAATACCCGCTAACTCATTTACATTTCTAGAGAGGAAACTAAAGGAATCCGCAGTGCTCTCGCCAGGATTCGATCTCTGAACCTCTCGGAATGGGCGTTGAAGCTGCTTCCAGTTACACCACAAAAGCATGCGGAAAGGAGGGAGAAAACACCATATAATCTAAAAGATATTTTTGGTCAAAAATGAGAAAATAAATATAGATAAAATATAATCGAGATTCGTTTCTAAAATTTTGGGTTTTATTTTACTTTGTGTTTGCTTCCCATAAGCGAAAAAAGTCTTCAAAATACACACACGTTTGTGAAAATTGCAACACCATGAAGGACTTACGCGAGTGAGCTGAAATTTTCAGGAAATGCAAAGTAGCGCATGATATGCAAATGATTAGAGTTGCAAATCCGTAGCGCATGCGTATGCTGAGCAGCGCCCTCTGAACGGCTGATGGATCCGAATAAATAGACGGCTGTAGCGAGGCGTGTATGGTTATCGGTGGTTATCTGCTAGTGGTAAACGTTAACTCAATCTGTACTTATGCCTCGTCGACGAAAGAGAGCAAGATTTGAACAACTTACAGAGTTTGAACGAGGGAGAATCATCGGCCTTCGTGAAGCTGGATTGTCGTATCGTGCAGTAGCCTCTCGTGTGCAGCGTAACAGCAGCACAGTGATGCGCGTTTGGAAGCAGTGGACGGACGAGTGTCGGACAACTCGGAAATCCGGGAGTGGACCCCGAAATGTGACGTCAGCTCGCGATGATAGACACCTGGTCCGCATGGCGCGGACGGACCGTACAGCTTCCTCTAGACAATTGGCAGCACTGTGGTCAATAGCTACAGGTGTTTCATTGTGTGCTTCATCAATTCGTAGACGTCTGCTGCAGTGTGGACTGCGCGCACGGACTCCTTTATACAGGATCCCCCTAACGCACGACCATCGCCGCCTGCGGCTACAATGGGCCAATCAGCATAGAGACTGGCGTGCTGATTGGCAGCATGTCGTGTTTTCTGACGAATCCCGCTTTAATTTGTGGTACCATGATGGCCGCATTCGTGTCAGACGCTATGCCGGTGAACGCCACCTTCCGGAGTGCATTATCGAACGCCACAGTGGACGAACACCCGGAGTTATGGTCTGGGGCGCCATAGCATATCATAGACGATCTCAATTGCTACGAATTGTGGGCAATCTGAACAGCAACCGGTATATCCGTGAAGTTCTACAGCCCGAAGCTGTTCCCTTCCTTCAAAGCTTGCCAGGCGCTGTATTTCAACAGGACAATGCCCGCCCTCATACTGCTCGGATTGTTAAATCCTTCTTTGCAGCGCAGCAGGTACAGCTTCTTCCTTGGCCTGCGTGTTCCCCGGATATGTCGCCAATTGAACATGTGTGGGATGTCATTGGTCGGCGTCTTGCTCGTGATCCTCGTCCTGTTGCGTCTGCAGACGAACTTTGGGTACGCGTACAAACGATATGGAATGCTCTTCCTCAGTCAGACATTCAAACTTTGTTTGACTCCATGCCACGTCTTGTAGCAGCACTTATTGCGGCGCGTGGTGGCCACACAAAATACTGATTCTGATCTCTTGTTCTTGTTTGTTTGCTTTGAACATTTAATCATTTATTTGTACCACTACCACTCAACTGTGTATTAAATTGCATTCAATTATGACGATTCCTTCTTGGTGTTGCAATTTTCACAAACGTGAGTGTATATATGCTTCCAAATGAGACATTATAAATAGTGATTCGGGAACCATTCTAGAGATGTAGAAAAGTCCAATTTATATATTACATATTTTTTTACATTGCGTAGCTGATTGCAATTTTCTGCATGCCTTTTGCAAATTCGCAAGTAAGTTTAATGTTAGTTTAGGATAGAGTAGCAAATATGTTGCAATTTTGCTGGTGTTCAGAAAACACGAAATATACTCCCAATATTTTCTAATTTTCTGGAAAAAAAGACAGTAAATGGTGCATATTTTTGCTGCTTGCGTGAAATTGCCTAGAGAGAGCTTACGAATGAACTAAATTTAGAGGCAACGGTCCTGACTTAACTTCAAATGTTATCATTCTTTGAAATATTATTATATTTTAGCAATCCTTTTCTTTCAAGGTCCATGCTCACTTCAATTTTAAATAATAGGCTAAATTCCATCCAACCTGTTCTCCTTTACAGATTTAATGCCAATGTTTACATGTCTTTATTTTATATTTTCGTTTCTAAGGTTAGGACTGTATTGATAAGTTTTCGAGACAGCGTACTGGATGCTTTGCGCGTTAAATACTTCAAATTTTAGAAACTTTAATTCATTTTTGATGGCATAACTCACCAAACATTATAGTTTAAGTCCTAGAATCATCCAGAGGAATTCAGTCAAAATATGTACATTAATACACAAATCTATGTTATTCAATAATATTTCATTAAGCCATCTGTCATCATGTTAAATAAGTAATGGGGCCATTGCCAAAGGAAATCAGTGCCTGTTTTTTTGTGTAACTTTGTTTGAGTTTTCTGGAGCACATACATTATATATTACTGTATGTCATTTCTGTACTCATTTGTGCCAACACATAGGCAATTGTCGCTATGAACGGCATTTGAAACAAAATTTAGTTAAAAACATTTTGAAGTTTCTTTAAAAACTAAATAAAAAGTAAAATTGTTTAAAAACATCGCAAATTGTTCAGTCATTTTATCAGGTAATGAAATTTCTCATCTATAAAAAGTCTAGGAAAGAGTAATCGGGATAATGATACCAAAAGGTTTTATTCGAATAATGAGTTCACTTCAGTCTACGATCAACAGAAACACCTGGTCTTTATCTAAGGTTAAGAAGTGTTGTCCCACATTTATAATTAACTGTAATTTAATATAAAAAGAGAAAAAATATGAATAAATTAGTTTAACTCCAATACACATAAATGCATGAAATATTAATATAAATATTGTTATGAATTTTGTACATGGACAGATGATTTCAGTGCAATTACATGTGAAATCGCTGTATTTTTCTGTGTAATGTAACGCGAAAAATCTAAAGAGAGAAGTAATGCAGGAAACGTAAGAATACAGGAGCAAGTCCATTTAATATTGAGTAAATGAGTATCTCGGTAATTTGGCGAGATACCGCCAAGCTGACAATGGTTTTGGAGACTCTTTTTATCGCCAAATTAGGAAAGCATTTGGTGACATTTAGGTCCGGTCCCTGTATCACCATAATATGTTCTGTAATTAAGTAAATGTAATTTATTACTAATTAGCCGTAACCATAATTCGACTCTCATATTGCTTTACTGTAATTTCGAGAAGCAGAAATTATTAGAAATATTTCGGCGGTCGGTTTAAAATTATATAAGGCCTAAGAGAGAACATCTGCTCTCAGTGGCTTATTTATTATTGTTGCGAATTGTTAGTTCCACGTTAACTGAGATAATTTGTATTAGCTTTCTCTTTAGATGTGCTTTGTTTTGCGTCGTGTTTAATGTTCTTAGCAATTTGATGTGTAACTAATGGTGTAAGGTTTTAGTTTAAACTAACAAAGTTTTATTTTAATTTCTCCTTTCCTATGATTTCTTATTTCAACTTCCCGTTAGAATGAGCGCGCGTTTCAGCTGTATGCTAATTTGAAGTGCAGCTAAGTTTGTATTTAAAGTTTAGCGAGGAACTACTCAGGGTGAGAGAGCTTTTAGTCTCAGATCACTGCTGCTTTGTTCGACGTTCGCCTGACTAACTAATATTTAAATTCTAAGCCTTAGCGCTGTTACGCTATTACTTATTGAAATAATCTAAGTGCGTTAGTATTAGCTAAATCTTGCTACTCACCATTGATCATTTAGCATAGAGGCCAACCTCGCGTTCTGTGAGCAACGACTACTTAATTTCTACTTAACTTTAATTTAAATTATTTGATTATTCAGTTTAGACCCAACTGCGGTCATTATTTTCTGTTATCTCTCCCGAGTTGGGAAGTGGCTGTACATAATAGTGGTTTAATAAAAGAGGATTTTAAATCCCTCTTACGTGCAGTTATTCTCCAACTTAACCACAGTATTCTACCACAAAACATAGCTGCATTCAGCTTCCTGTTCAAGATCAGGACTTCAACTAACGCACGAATATGTTCGTCAAGAGTATGGATAGAACACTCAGTCTTGACACTGGCGCCCAAAGAAGAAAAGTGAGAGGATGGCCCGAAAGACAAGAAAAGGAACCTGAGGTACCTGGAGTACCTGTGCAGAACCTTGACATACCACCTCCTGCCCTAGAAGGATTTGGCTACATTGTACAAACCATGCGGGCACCCATGAAGCCAGCGGCAAGTTTTGACGGCAAGTCAGCCGTAATTAATTTCCTGGAAAAACTAGACGCCCACTTCATGTTATATCCAGTCCACGAATTTCAGAAAATCACTCTTGCCACCAGTGCTTTGAAGGGCCAAGCGTTAAATTGGTTCAAGTGTATTGCAAAGAATCTTTTGGGGGAACCGGGAAGCCCCAGATACACTTATGAAAATTTTAAAAATTCCTTTGTGAAAGCATTTCTGGTAGTACGAGATCGAGCCAGAATGGAGGCGGAACATTTTAGCCGTTATCAAGAAAAGATAGAAGATTTGTCAAATTTTATTTTGAGAAAAATCCAAGTTTTCAAGCTTTTGTATGGAAGTCGCCCGGATCCTGAAATTATTTAAATTATGCTTCCTAGGCTACTGCCCCAAGTTCAAAATTTTATCGAGCTCAGAAACCTAACGACTTTAGATAAATTATTCGAGCTCGCCGTACAATTTGAAAGTCGAAGAACGGCAGACAACGAACGACGTCGCAAATTTGAGCGAAGAAGTCAGTGGAATACGCCAAGACCCCAGCAGAAGCAAAATCACAATTACGGGAACAAGGCGAATCAACGGCCGAAGAAAGATGGATCTCCTAAGTCGAGCGGCGAACGACGAGATTTTAATCGAAAAACGGGCAAAGAGGCAGAAGGCAATCAGAATAAGAAGAAGGGTTTAAACTAAGATGGATTTCTTCAAGGAAGGTGAAGAAGTCCGAAGCCTCGCAAAATCCTTCCACAATTAGTTTAAACATCGTGGTCGTAAAAAATTTAAGTTTACCGAAGATTGAGTCGTAATTAACAACATACCGGCGACGGCTCTTTTGGATACAGGAGCGCAAAGCAGTTCGGAAAGATTTTTCAAGAAGCACTTTCGCCATTATAGAATTTTTAGTGCAAGAGACACGAATATCATAGCGGCCCAAGGAGAGAGTGTGGATGCTTAAGAAAAGTTTCACTTTTTGTGCGTATCAACGACGAGCAGATAAAAATTTTATTTTATATTGTGCGAAACCTACAAACGTGTATTATTCTGGGTGTGGATTTTTTAGATTCGCAGAAGCGAAAATAGACTTTCAGGGAGGAAAGTTAACAATATCCATGCAGCCAGTGGAAACAAAGTATGATAAGCCCACGCAGCTGGAGTTACAGCACTTACAGGCAGAAGAGCAAGAAAAACTGCAGGCATTGGTAAGTGAATTTTCAAATTTTCTTTAGCGGTGTATCGGATTTCACGCAGGTAACGAATCACGGCTTAGAAACAGTGGACGCCAACCAGTAAGGCAAAAGCCTTACCGCTATGATAAGGTAAAAGAAGAAATAATTGAATACCATATTAAGGAAATGTTGAAAAATAAAATAATTACCCCGATTTCTAGCAGTTATGCTAGCCCAGTAGTCTTATGCAAGAAAAATAATGATTATCCGATTACGCACCCGAAGCGGTGGCGTTTTGCTGTAGATTACAGAAGGCTAAACGCCGTCACAAAATATCTTGTATATCCTTTGCCGATAATCGAAGAGATAATTCGAAATATTACCTCTACAAAGTATATGTTTACAGTAGATCTTACGAGTAGCTATTTTCAGATTGGGGTAAAACCCGAAGACCTCCCTAAAACCGCCTTTATAACGAAGTCTGGCACGTACGCATTTCTTAGAATGCCGTTTGGTTTATCCCGCGCGCCGGCAACTCTCCAACGATGTATTGACATCGTGTTAAGAACGGTCCTTGGTAAAAGTACGTTCATTTATTTAGACTTACGAGTAATAGTTTAGAACAACACCTATAAGATTTAAGAAAAATGTTTTTATTGTTAAACGAAGCTGGTTTGAAAATAAATGCATCCAAATGTAAGGTTTTCCGTAAAAGAGTTACGTTATTTAGGGTTTAAAATTTCTCAGAATGGAATCAAAACGGATCAGTCCAAGATAATAGCTATCAAAAATCATCCTGTTCCTAAAACAGCGAAGTAGTTAGTGTCGCTTCTTGGTATGTGTTCATACTATCGGTCCTTCATTAAAGACTGAGAAAGTAGCTGAGCCTCTGCTGAAATTGAAGAGGAAGAAAGCTAGGTTTTCGTGGTCAGCAGAAGCCAACTTGGTATTTCAAAAATTGAAAGACGCATTGAATCAAGCCCCCGCCTTAAAATTTCCGGAGGGGGATAAAGGACTAGAAATTTCAACGGACGCTTCAGATTTTGCGATTGGGGCAGTGCTTTCCCAAAATGGGCAACCCGTGGCCTTTTTCAGTCGAACGTTAAATGAAACCCAGAGAAACTATTCAGCCACGGAAAGGGAAACTCTCGCAGAAATTTCAGAGTGCACAAATTTCGTGTTTACTTTGGAAGTTCTCCATTAACTGTATACACCGACCACGCTGTGACCTGTGAGCAATAACTACTTAATTTCTACTTAACTTCAGTTTAAATTATTTGATTGTTCAGTTTAGACCCAAGTGCGGTCATTATTTTCTGTTATCCCTCCCGAGTTGGGAAGTGGCTGTACATAATAGTGGTTTAATAAAAGAGGATTTTAAATCCTTCTTACGTGCAGTTATTCTCCAACTTACCCACAGTATTCTACCACAGAACATAGCTGTATTCAGCTCCCTTTTCAAGATCAGGACTTCAACTAACTCACGAATATGTTCGCCAAGAGTATGGATAGAACACTCAGTCCTGACAATGATTGTACTCTGTGATACTGTGACAATGATTGTACTCTGTGATACTGTGAAGTCCTGTACAAGTATTTCTGAGGAAAATTGCAGAGGTGTGAAGTGTTTATTTTGATTAAATACATTTTATTAACCTATCATGGGACCTATGTGTGTTCAATGGAATTCATAAAATAAATGGTTAAGTTTTGTGCAGATTCAACAGCAGTTAATCTCAATATAAAATATTTTGAATTTTTCTTTAATTTTCTATTACCTAATTAGTAAACCAAGTAAACAAATATTAAAAAATATTTTCAAAATAGTTAATTAAAGCTGATTATAGCAATTATATATATATGTATACACAGAATACCAAAGCTAAATGTTGCCAGTAAGTAATCATAGCATAAATAGCAAATAAAGAAATAATATAAGATTGATTCCGCTGAGTTCTTCCTCAGGGTGAGAGATTTAACTGATTAAATTTTAAGGGCCATTTTAAATTTAGGGGTCATCAACTCATTGCACCAATCTGACCTATGTTTACCGTTTTTAATTCCCAACCATATCTTATCCACTTCTCCGATTTGCTGTTCTTGGGAGACGGCTAATTCGACAAAGCCTTATTTAGCTATTGCTTGTTGGCAAATCTCAGCCATTTTAAAGAAGAATTCGGTATGTAAAGCAAGTGACGCTATAAGTTTAAAAATGTTTTTTCCACTTTTTTCCTTTTGTTTTAATTTGCAATAATTTTAGACACTGCCTTTTCATTTCTGTTGTTAGATGGATTTTTATTGATTTATAACCATCCTAAATGATGTTTTAAGTACTTGATTTAGAAACTCAGTAACAATTTACCGAAGAAACTAAGGAAAGATTTTTCTTCAGTTTATAGGAAAAAGACATTTACAGTGTAGCCTTTAAATCAGAGGAATTAAATAAGTTGATTAAATATGATTTGATTACTTAAGTTAATACTATCAAATTATGTTTCAAATTCATGTATTCAAACCCCAGAAAAAGGGTCCCTAAGATTAATTCAGTTAAGCTTATCTCTTTGAGAAAATTAGTTGAATCAGTCTTATATTTTATTCCTTTATTTTGGAATTTATACTTTGTTTGGCTAACTTTTATTTAATTGTTCTTTATAGATAATTTTTTACAGTTAATTTTTAATAACCGTTTTGAAAATGTTTTGTAATATTTGTTTACTTGGCTTATTAATGATATAATAAGAAAGTTAAAAAATATTCGAAGTATTTTATGTAATAATAATAATAATAAAATAGTTAAACTTTAAATTTATGCTCAGTTGGAATAGCAACCAAAGAATAATGATAAAAAAAGAATATTATAGTTAAAATTAACCAAAGCAGAAAATTGAATGAGTGAAAGTCAAAAGTAAAACTTTTATAAAAAGATGAAATGATTAAAAAACACAAACAAATTTTACATTTCTTGTAGCATTCCTTATCAGGAGAAGTTAATGAATTCCATTGACCCCACTCACTTTGAAAGATGAGATTCCCGTCTGTCCCTCGACATCCTGGTCTCAAATATATCTATGTTCAGTATTGCCGAGTAACGTAAGCCTTTGGCTGTTCTGCTTTCAACTATATTTCAAATTTTGTTTCCGCTAAACACAAATTGTCTTCATTTTATTTATTCTTTTTCTACGCGTCCAAGTCAGCTCTTGATCAAGAATTCAACTATTCAAGAGCAGCTTAGTAGTAGCTGATAGAGGCTTTCCACATCGTATTATTGACGAAGCGCTTAAAACATTTCCATCCAACACAATAAAAAGTAGTCTCTCATTTTCACCAATTATTGTATTTATTTATTTTTCCAATGGCGAGCCCTCAGCTAACTTCGGCTTGGCCATTTCACCGATTATAAAAACACATTAGTCATTCATTCTTTACATAGATTAGCTATAAAATTGCACTTATTTCCCAGAAGTTTATTTTTCGTGTCGGTTCTCCTCCTGCCCGCAAATTTCGCCTTTCATTACTCGTAGACATTATTCCGGATATAAACTGCCAGGCTATGTACAGTTATGCCTGTTACTGTGGCTTAATTTGCTTTGGTCACGCTAAAAGGGCCTCGAAATTTCACTCTAAGGAAAATGAGGCATATATTAAGAAAAACGAAAAAGACATAAATCCTCTACTGCCGAACATTGCTGCTCAAAACATCTTATTTCCTATTTCTCCGCAGTCCTAATTCTGAAAAATACAATTTCAGTTGGCCAATTAGAATTTTTGGAGGCGTTTCACACTCATATAAATCTATTAATTGTAGTTAAAGATGCTAATTTAAATCCATCCTTACCTTCAGCTTTTAAAGAAATTATTTCTTAGTTGTTTACCCTTTTGTCAATGGATGCCACCGATAGCTTTGTTGCTTTTCTTACTTCAAACTTTCTAGAAATTTTTTTCTATTAATGTCGCACGAGTCGATGCTTTTCCATCTCTCTTTTAAATCCTGCAGCTGAAGAAGAAGTTTTATTAACCTTCGAAACTAGTCCTGCAAATAATGGTGACTTACGCTGATTTTAGTTGCTATAATGTCTTAAACACTTGTTCTTCGGTGTGTTGTTTTATTAGCAATTATCAGTATTAGTAAATTTACGATTATTATAAAACGTTGTGAAGACACCATATTACCTTTACCTATTTTGATAACTGTGGTATCAAAATTTTGAGATTTAGAATATATGAAGATCTTTCACACATTTGTGTCTCTTTCCATTGAGCTTGAATACAGAATAATGGCTTATCTTCTTATCTTATAATCATTGATTATTGGAGTAGAAGATTTAGTTCCTGAGATAAATGACTGGTATTTGAAACAAAGTGTATCAAATAAAATATAACTTACAACTATCTGGGTACTTATTTGTAACAGGAAAGAGGCAAAATCAGCTATCCATTTTTAGGATTTGCACTCTATATCTTCCAATTGACAATCGGTCGCACTACCATTCTCAATACGAAGGCAATGGGAAAGCCGAAATTTTCCTAAAATTGGTGTCAAAATATGACTTTTCAGCCGTAACGTCTAAATATTTCTATATCTGTTTTTAATAACTACTTCTGTAATGTACCATATCAAACGTAATGCCTGTCACATCATGCTTATATGACGCTGAGGACATAGAGGCTTATATGACGGTGGAGACATAGGTGCTTACAGAATACAGAAAGTAAAAGTAAACTATTTTATTCAATTTAATGTAAACTTTAATTAAACGAATAGCATTAACTCTTCACTTCAGCTTCGGTAGTCTTAGTCAAATCTCATTGTTGTAGCCTTCCCTCTTCCCAACCTTGTTTCTATCATGAAAACACCTTACTCATCGCTTCTCTTATAAATACGAAAAATAGGGCGTGCGTCTTTACTCAGGTGCGTTTACTTTAGCTTGCATGCTTCAAGAATGCTTCGCTTGGGTTAAAAAACGTGTGAACCAAACGAAAGTGCCTCTTTATTTTTTAGATATATATGCGGATAATGGTTAATGAAGTTAACTACAATATCAATGGTTCCGGGTTCGAAACCTGGAGAAAATTGATTCTAGTTTGGTTTAGTTTATTATGACAAAGAATAGTATGGCTATCTGCGGAACGGCAAAGATGTCTTCGTGCAGGGCTATCTAAGGGAAACTGGCACGTATAAATGGTACAAGTGGGGGAAAAAGAAGAAAATGTCCACGGAGGCAGCCCGTTCGACAGGAATCGGAGCTAGGTTGGAACTACCACTGTTCAGCGATTTTACCGTTTGGCGGCAGGTGAGGCCCTGGATAAGACATAGATGTATGTAGACCGTATAGTATCTGTGCGACAAAGGACACTCAAAATACCCAGCGAGCTTACTTCTTCTCGAGAGGTTGTGGTAGGAAAAGAGGGGGGAGGGGATACCTTCGAACCGCCTCCTTGGTTATTCTCCATCAAAAGTGGTGTAAAATTGATCAGTGAGTCAGTGAGGCTTGGCGATACCTAATATATCTTTGGAAATGCATAAACTCCAACCTCCAAACTTGTTTAAACCTATACCTGTCATCACCTACGACAAACTCAAAACTTTTATCATGTACATAAACACACACACACACATATATATATTATAACCTTTTTCTCTTCTTTACGTTAAGGGTTCGTAGATTTGGAGTGAATAACGACGACACTTGATGAAGTATCGAAACAGACTTTATTGACCAGTATTTTACAAAAGAGCTCCAAAAACACTTTTACAGTCGTCGAAGAACTACTATAAACACGCTGAGACAATCAGCGACACAGCCTTCAGGCTACCAGGCTATAACGATGAAGACAGCTTGACGGCAAGGCACCAAAGTACTGTCCCCGACTCTGCTTGCTCGTCTTCGGAACTCCACGTACTCTCGAGATTCTCCACGCTACAACTCGCGATGCACTTGACGATACATTAGAGTAGAATTCCCGATTCAGTTCGGTCGATCTCGGAGCTCAACACACTCTAAGATGAAACTCGACAATGCATTAACTCGCGATACACTAAGAAACTCTCTCGATGCACTCGACGACCAGCTCGGCACTAGACTACGAGACACTCGCTCACTGACTGATTATCAGCTGGCTAGACGAAACGCTAACTTCGCACTGACACGCACTGATTCTCTCTCCGCGTACCAGCAGGGTTTATAATAGCTTTTGGCTTCTGTTCGAGAACATTCTGAGCTAAACCAGTAAGAATTCGTTCCAGAAGGTTCTCCATGCGGGTATAGCATATCGCCAATTTTGTCGCGAAATGCCGCCAAGTGGGCGTTTTCTTGCCAAATATGGCCTTGCCATCCCTTGCCATTTTCTGGCTACCGCGCCTAGACATTTCCTAACAATATATTTATATATATAGAGAGAGAGAGATTTTTCTTGTGGCTATCATATACATACGCATGCATATATGTGATGATTTGGAAAAAAACGGAAATAAATGTTGAAACGAGCATAGTAAATCCGAAATGAAAAAGAAACCTGGACATGTAATACGATTCAGCCGCAGAAGATTTAAGTTTTACTTCTTTTATTGTTGTTAAACATTTTGTGGCCACAAATACTTGGCACATTAATCGTGCCTGTTCCAGAACAGTTATAGTTTTGATTTTGTTGCGAGAGGAAGAAAAAAAGCAAGCAGCACTTTAGCCAGAGTAGAGGTAGAAGCAAAGTATGCGGTTATTCAGTACGGCAGCTTATTAAGAGAAAGTTTCGGTTCTCAAAATTTCCAAATTAGCTACGTCATCAGGGTTATTCAAGTAATGTGTATGGATTAATCCAGAAATGATGCAATGCAGAAAATGATATTCTTGTTTTTAGAACTATGAGGAGAAATACCCAAATTAAAATTAAGCATTAATTGGTTGTTACTAATTTAAACTATAATTTGAATTTACATATTTTTTACCTTACATATATGTTTATAATTACATATACATGTAAAATGTACTCTTGTTAGATAGGGTTAATGATATTAAGCAGATAATGTTAAATGAAAAGTCTGTATTTAAAAATTAACAACAAATAAATTAAATTTTTTTCAAAATACTATGCAAAGTATTAGAAATCAAAAAAGGATTCCAAGTACTCAGTGATGTGGTACCTTCTTAATAGGACTGAAATACTGGCTATGTTCTAATCACTTATAGGTTTAAGTTATATCCTAATCATTTATCATGTTCTATTATAATATAATCACTTACGATATGTGATATGATTCGATTCCCTTATCATATTTCATTATGATACAGACACTTAGCTTCTCTATTTTAATTCAAACGTCTCATACTTTCTCCACAATAATGCAAATCGATTTAAGTAAGTAGTGGACAAAACTATTTCGAAGAAGTCGCGAGTAGATCGTATTTGATGGTGATCCTTGCTATAGCAAATATTTACTGGGTCTTATCTATTAGCCGACTGCGAAAAATCTTCCTGTGTTGTCTTCCTGATCCTCCTATTAAAGATTAATAATTGTTAAATATTTAAATATCCTGAAGACACGGAGACATTAATGCCAGCTTCTGTAAGCCATGATTTAATTTGAATTTGTAAGTTGTGTGGTTATAGAGTTTGATTTAGTTCTGATTTCGTCTGAAGCTATTAGTGGAAGTAAACTTTAAATAAAAGATGGATTTTGCACTAGAAACAGCTGAAAGCAAAACTTACCTATTATAGAAAATCAAATAAAATTCTTACTAAATATATTTAAACGCTGATTTATGTAAAAGGGAACTTTATTTTCTTCTTCTTCATAAACAAATTTATGTGTACCCATTTATGAAGCTCTTATAAATGAAAAGTGAAATTACCTTTATACACAGTGGTTCCTATTTATTTTCGGGATTTCTTATTTTTGAAATTTATTTGCATAGGTCTTGTGCTAAATATTGAAATATTGCAAAACATATTAAAAGTTGCATATCTAAAGTGAGCATGGCGAGACGCTTCAGATTAACAACCAGTTCCGTTAGAAATTTAACTTTTCATCATAGAGATTGTAAAAAACATTCAAAGTATCCAACAACTCTTTGACATAAAATTTTATGTTATAAAAGGATTAAAACTGCTTAAAACTGTTGAAAATGCTCGAACGTCAGGACCACAATCCAAGCCAATGGCAAAGAATCGTACATTTGTTCCACGAAAAATCAAATAACATCCAAAATTTAGTACTGCGAAACGTTCAGCAGATTTAGGAGAACGGTTTGCAGTGAAAGTTAACCCTAAAGTTTTTAGAACAGTTAGTTAGGGCGCATGGATACAATGGGCGATTAACCAGAAGGAAAGTCTTCAACTAGAAAACAAGGAAAATATTTCTGGTGTTGTCCAAATCTATGGTAAGCGAAGTTTCATCATATTGGAATAATAATATATTTGCAGAAATATTAAAATTTAGTATATTAGCTCGATAGATGAATTAATACTTGGCACAAACCAAATTAAGAATTGAATTTAAAAATTTATTGCCCATTGCTGCGCACGAGGGTAGGCATAATTGCATGGAGATGTTTCGTTGTCTTTGAAATAAAACGCTTAATGTTTTATCAAAAATGATATAGCTTAGAATAAATGTATTAAAATTTTAAAGAAAACCTGAAAATATCTAGGAGAAATCTTGGATATCAAAATGCATTCAAGTCGATCAATATGACGATCCTAAACAGGCAGTATAAATGTTTATTTGTGGTTGCTATGCTATTATCCGGAAGTTTTCAGAACTTCTTCCCTCGTATGCTTTGCCATAATCTAATAAATCCAAATCCATGTTCTTCGGACTTAATTCACATGGAGCATGTGCGGAATGAGTTCGAGAAAAGAATAAGAAAACATGATATTTCTTCGAAAGCTTTACTGGAAGCAGTTTCTACCCAGGAACAGAACAAATGGAGCATTCTTACGCAAAACGTTAGATTCCATGACAAAATGCATGAAAAGGCGAAATTTAGCTAAATATCTAATCTAATACTGAATATCCCATAATTTTCATATTTTTATTAAATATGAACTGCTTATTCAAAATGTACAAATACTTATACTAGTTAATTTTCAGAATATTTTAAATAAATTACTTTTTTAAACAAAACGTTTTGAATAACTACATTCAAAACAAGCATGTTTTAAAACACATGATAAGTAGTGCATGTAAAAGAAAAGGTCATTTGGCTAATATAATAGTAACTGATATTTGCAAAATAAATCTAAAAACGCAAGCGTTCGAAAACAAATGTGAACTATTGTAAAATGAGTTTGAAATGAAACAATGCACTGATTATTTCGTGTTAAAAAGCTATGCATGGTTCAATAATTAAAATATATGAAGACAGTTAAATCTGTTTTGGACCTCACATGACTTCCTTTTACGGGCTATTAAATTATACACTCTTTTTGTTCCTTTGATCCAACCGTTCATTCAAAACGAGATGAAAATGAATTCGAAAATAGCAAATATAAAAAAGAAATTAAATATGCCGATCAAATGTTGTCGTACGGGAGCCAAATTTCTTATAATTTTATTTTTCCATGACGAGTATGAAACTTTCTCAAAAATAATTATAAGAACCGGGAGAAAACATGAAAGTTTAGATTTCGCTACTTGTTGAGAACTTTTTTTTAAAATTTGTATTGCAAAAATATAAATATTTCCATCATTTCAAATACTTCTGTAACTGGAAGGGCATGACTACGCTCAACGATTGTGAAAATAAAGGCCGGGTAGGGACTTTTAATCCAGGATAGGAGGTGAGTATATAAATATATATATATATATATGTATGTATATATGTTTGGTGCTGCCGATTGTAATAAAAAGGGAGGTGAATAACTAGGTATTATGACAGTCCAATACACAAAATTTCAACATTCTATGACTAATCGTTTTTGAGTTGTAAAATACATGCATTCGTCACAAAACTCTCTTTTGAATCCATTTTGCAACCAGTTTAGAAAAAAGAGTCCTTTGTTCTCTGCGTGCATATACACGTCACACAACGAAATTACCCAAATGCGTCTAAAAACGGTCAAAATGGATATTTCGATTACAATATGGTACCCGACATTTTTCACGATTAGAGTACTTCGTACAAGGAAGTGTTGTTTTTGTTGACTTATCTCACTCATCTGACAGGAACATCGGAACAAGCCCACGAAATTCATTGTAGCAAGAAGTGCACGACTGCGCCTGTCTGTAGCAATAGTCTTCAGCACCATACAGGTGACAGTACGACTTTGCACTGTTCCGCCCCCAATTTTGATGGAGAGCATCCCAGGGTGAGGGTCTCTCACCCCTCTTTTATTACCAACAACCTGTAAAGAGGCCATTTGGCTCGCCGCGTATTTGGAGTGTCCCCATGCCGCACAGATCACGTACATTTACAAATATCCATGCCTTCTCCGGTATTCAAACGCGGAGCCTTCGGTACTGCAGTCAGCGTCGCTAACCACTTTCACGGTTGGGCGGCGTACAAAGCAGCAAAAAACATGGAAAAAGATGCGCGGCGTTGATTGCCTTGAACCCAAAGCAATTCTCATACAAGATAAACTTATGGTAAATCTGTTTTCGTTTACATGAGGCTAATTAAGATGTATCATATAAATAAAACATTTATTCGATGTTGTTTAAATGACCGATTTCATTCGTAAGAAGAAAGCAACTATAAAATAGTATATAAACTATTAATGTTTTTCAACAATATTTTATGTTTTAAACTTATTAATAAACGAATGAACTTTATGTACAAATACATATGCATTGATTTCTCGAGGGTAAAAATTCGATGTCCCTATTAAAATATTTGAACTGAGGTCTTTTATGAGTACATGATAGTAACATTGGATATTTAGAAATGTGAGAGTAGAAAACATTTCAAATTAATTTTAATTTTGGAGGTTCGTATGTAAATCTTTCTCTGAAAGTCACTTTTCAGTGTTTATACGGTTGTTTTTTAAGTTCACTCCATAAATACGAATGTCGTAGATTTTAAAACCATTTGTGATTCTTAGAACTCACTTTGTCCCATCAAGGTTCAATCAGTTAATCAAAAGAAAATTACGAAAGAGTCATATTTAAACAGTTGATTAAATAGATGATATCAAAGATTAATTACTTCCAATAGTAAGTGGGTAAGAGAAAATCTTGAGGAAGAAGAAATCTTGGGTTCAATCCTTACTCAAAACTTTATATTGGCATCGAATTAAAGTTGACATCCAATTAAGGAGTTTATATAATACACTGAACTAAAATAAAGCTTTCGAACAGTTTTCAAATGTCATCTTCGGAGGTCAAGGCACGCTTCCTCGCAAACAAGATGGAGATGAGATAACGTGACGCACTAAATGAGCCCGTCACTCAAGAGGGTTCTGTACTTTTAATCAATAAAATATAGAAAATCAATTTATGTTATTTATATATTCATTTAAAACATCATAAAGCTGGATGACCAATGATACTCTTCTTAATGAGTCGGAAGTTAGACGAACGAGTACTGAAAATATATAAAATACAAGTAATAAAGAGACAAACATTTAAGTGTAACTCCGTTTAACTAACTAAGTTTAACTTAACTTAGTCTCCGACTAAAACTAATTTGAACTAGCTTTAACTCATTAATTGGACTAAAAAAGTTTGAAATCTAAATCTTACTTTTTTATGCTTTACGTTATATTACAAACATTTGCTTACTGAATTTTCGAACACCTTTTCGTGGAGGAGTAATAAGCTCTTGAAATCCGACAACACTGCTTTTATTTAATAATTTGTTAATTTTTATTGGGTATCTAAGTCACAGAATGTGCACCTAGCTAAAATGGTGCTTCGTATGTAATATTCCATTTTTTACATTTTTATTTCACTGTTTTTTACCTTTATTTTATTTTATGATTATGTATTTTAAATACATATAAGTAATTTGATTTATAATACATGTAACTAGTATTTTTTATAATTCTTTGCATCATTGTTGTAATCAATAAAAATACTTCTAATGCTTCGAATAATTTCGTACTTCGGTATAAAATAACAATTCTTGTATGCTGCCTAAAAATGAAATTTTTACAGTAACGAATGATCTTTTTTTGACTGTTCTTGCAATGGGTTTAAGCAGCGACATCTCCTTGCATTGAAGCACACAAAAATAGCTATGCCGTTTCTTGGCGGCATAAGGAAAATCATGTTTTGGTTGAGGATTTCAAAATATCAATTTTTTTAGGCACTGTATTTAAACTACTTTTTTTTATATATTTTTCTTTACAGAATGAAGCACTGTAAATGTAGTTGCAAGTGATTGCTTTGATAACAATTAAACTGTTATTTTCCCACAAGGATAGTCAAACTGAATTTTACTGTAAACAGATAGGACAATAGGATTTGTATAAGTTTCTCAGAAGCAAATAATAAAAAAAAATATTAGGATATTATTTGAAAGATAACTTCTAGTCTTCGTTATATTTTAACAGGTACCGTAAAATGTGGCATGCAATATGAATGTCGTACAGATGTCCGTTTAAACTGATATCTCGCGATTGCAAGCAGGAACCATAACATACTTTCTCTTTCGTATTATCATGATTATTGAATTTTTACAAACTTTTAAAAACTTCGGTTTCAAATGCTTATTAATTTGAAATTAGTTTTATCAGTCGAGTGATAATACATTTGCATAGAACTGATTTGGTGTGATTTTAATACGTATAAATTAAGTAAAAGCTGATAACTTTTCTGATATTTATAAAAATGCTGTTTTAGTTAAAGCAAAGCATTTAATTACTGTCTATCAAGGAACGGCCTTAGTAGACTGCCATTAAATGTTAAGGAGAATTTATTTTATATTTATCTTGCATATTCGTAAAATTCGATAAATATCTACGCAGGCAGATTGTTTTATTTTGAACCTGAAATGGAATTATCAAAGTTTATTCCATCGAAATCCACTATCTACTAAAAACAAAGAAGCTCTCTCAAATTCTTTGATGTTAGTTACCCGGGCAGAATTGCACAAGAATTTATAACCCCTTAGCGCTTCAAAATTAATAAATTAGTTCTGAGAATTTTATGTAGTATATAGAGTTTTAAAATATAAGGTGAAAAAATTATTTATGTAAATAAATGATTATTCTGCGTTAGTTACAAAAATAGGGAGAAGAACTGATTTTATGGTGAACTCTGAAAGGGTGTATGACAATGTGCTGCTATGATTTGAAAGCAAATTTATAGATTTTTAATCTCAGGGAATAGCAAATGATTTGATAACTGGCGATCTGTGCGTTAGAGAGTTTGATTGATGCTGTGGTAGCTAATGAAAAGAAAAACTGAAATACTCTTCAAGTTTGTAATAAAACTACACGTAGGACAGAAATTTTAAACTTTGTATAAACTTCTTTCAAGAAACTAATTTATCAATAGTTCTGGCTCCAAAAGATTAATTTCGTATTTTCTAATGTCTCATTTCGTCTGCTTGAAACGAATGCTGCCACATCATGAAGGAAAAAACAGCCCAAGAAAAATAGTTACATTCACATTAAAACATTGCATAAATACAATGTATCGCCTTACGGCCCAATACAATCTGGGATTAATTACGGAATGCCTTGATATTTAATTATATTTTTATCTAAGTTGTTTGATTTTTTTCATATTTCACATTCAAGTGTTTAGTTGCTTCAATATATATTTCAATATAAAAATGTGTATTTGTAAGAAAAATTCGGGTTAATTTTATATTATAAGATACTGAACCTTCATTATTTCGCTGAAAAGTTAGTCAGTAGAAAACCATCTCTGCTAAAGCATTTTTTTCATTTGATAAAAAGGTAAAAGATTTGAGCTAAAAATATTATTGACAGATATTTAGCTTATTCAGTGCTCAAATTAAGTCGGAATATTCAAATTATACGATTATTGTTTTCAAAGTTTGATAATTTATCTTTCGCAATGAAACTGCTATTTAATATAAATAATATCGCAAAAGAACCATCATTAGGAATGATTCAGTGCTATAGTAAACTCCTGACGGTCATTTCTTCTATTTTTCATGAATCACAAACCTAGAAAAGAAATAATTTCGCGGCTATTTCAAATAAAATGTGTAATCATAATTTTAGACCATAACATTGCCAGCAAAAATAGACTCAAAAGATAATAATTTGCTGATCCAGTTATCGGAAACATTGTTAACACCAAAGAGAGTATATTTCTAATTAAAACAAAGACGTAAAATTGTACTATGGCAAATATTCTTATTTTTTGCCTCACCTTAAAATTTTACCTTACCGTCGTTAACTTAATTTTTCGAAATAGTCAGCTGGAAAATAGACTAATTTGTTTAAGTCTATTTTCATCGAACTCCGTTCTTTATTCCTCTGTTTTATTTTTTAGAATTATTCAAGCTTTTTACTATATAAATCGCATCAATAATTAAACAGTAAAAAACCATTTTAAGAGCTTAGGCATTTTAGGAAAATATAGCGCCTCGCAACGACAATTTTTGTACGTAACATGATGCCGATATGTTTCTCATTTTTGCATTCTATTATTTTAAATTTAAATTAAAAACAAAAATAAATAATTATGAAAAATTCGCGATATCGACTTCATATTTAGATTTCAGTTTAACAATTGAAACAATTTTTTTCTCTGCTAAAACATTGCAGTGTCTATTACAGAGGATGTTTGCATAGTTTAGAACGAATTCAATAAGGAATTAAAGAAAAGCAAATGTTTTGATATAAATATTTCTGACGACAGTTTATTATTTGAAATGAGAAATATCGTCTGCTACTCTTAAATTTATTCTTCACTCAAAATGTCGCATGTAAACAAGTTGCGGATCGAAGGATATGTTTTTACGCTTTCGAAGAGACATATTCTTATTCCATAATTCAGAAGCATCGCGAAATGTATGGCATTAAAATTTCTAAGTGTATGATAAGCAACATTATTAAACAGAAATGGAGAAATCATCAGTCATTACTTCTACATAGAAGGAAGACTCCAAACAAATAACGATAATGTACGTACTGTTTCTAATATTTCTAAACTTAAATCCTTTGATGACGAGAGAAATGTATTGCAGATTCTCTAAATATATCTGTAGCAAAAAGAAGTAAAATAATAAGCCAAGATTTGCAACTTGGAAAAGCTAAAAACAATGCTTACCAGTTTTTCCAGAGGCATGCAGCTCAACATAGAATAATTTGTACAGCCCTGTAAGAAAACTATTTAGCAGGACAAAAAATGGAAATCCTTTGCGACCCTTCATGAAACATGGATTTAACTAAATGACTGCAACAAAAAAAAGGTCCATTAAAGTATAGAAAACGAAGGAAAAAAGTGTACAAACCTCGTTTCGGCAATGCAAAGAAAGTTTTAGTAAGAACTTTATGATTGTAGCAGGATTCTTTTACAGTGGAAAATTAAAAATAAGAAGAGCGAAACAAATATTAAAATCAACTCATAATACATAAAAAAAAGTTTTACGTCTGATATTTACAGAAGAAGTTCAGTTTCTTTATACCAATGACTTTCAAAGAGTGAAACATGATCAGACAAATTGTGTCTCTGATCTCCTGAAAACAGCTCTTTCTAAGGGAAAACCCTACCACGATTGATGAACTCTAGAAAGTAATGGAAGAGGAATGGAAACCAATATCCCTGGAAATTTTATGAAAAAAATTTCCATCCTGGAAATTACAACGCAGGCTTAAAGTCTGGGAAAAGGGCTATCAGATCGAATACTTTAAAACTACTCTTTACATTTTAAACATTAATTAAACGGCTCCGAAAGTAAGTGCAAATACTCTCTGTAATATAAGAGTTAATCCTCATAAATTCAAGATTTAGAATATAAAAGCTTATGTTGAAAACAGCTGTTCAAAATAAGAATCCCGAATGCAGAAATACATATTTGGGATATTATTCCAAATAAATTAATCGTATGTGGAATCATTTGAACTTGTTTAATGAAGAACAGATTTAATCGCTTAAGACAGTGGTCTTACACTTAAATTGCATAAGGGCTGAATGCACGATCTGAAAATAGCTGGCGGATTTGAATGTAATTTTTAAACAAAATAAAAATGCTTATATTTAACTACTAAATTTTATCTACTAAATATTTAGCAAAACTTACATAAATAGTAGAATGATAATGTAAAAGAAAAAATTGCAATTTATACTTACTTTCTGTCTGACGCTACAGGAAATTTTTATTGGTTACCCTCGTAATTTAAACATGCTGAGAGCTAAATATTAAATTTTCAGAATGACATTTTTTAAAACTAATTCTAATACATTGAATTAACAACCAAGTAACGTGCTTTAAACTTAAACAAATTACGAAAACTTTCCAAATGTGGCCAACTTTTGGAATAAATACGGATAATCTATTCTCATTCTTTTATTTACTAAATGTTTCTTCGACACTTACAGAAACATTAAATATGCTTTTATGCATATAATTATACATATCTTACTACAACTTGTAGTTGCAATATCTCATACGGTTTCGATTTGACGAATCTTACAACCTAGGAGAAAAATTATTGAAAACTATCTTCATCACGAATTGTAGATACTCAGTCTGGTATTTTTTCTAGACTTTTTAATTTCTATTTATGGGGCAAAATATTTCGGATATATATGTACACCAAACAAAGCGATTAATCTTATTTGAAAAAAAAACTGTAATTGGGGGAATTCATCTTTTTTCAAGATCGAAAAAGAAACTACTCAAATTTGTATCCTCAAGGCTTTGAATAAGTTATATACCACAGAGAAAATTAATTAACTTCATTTGTAGACCTTCTAGGTGATTAAAAGTGTTTAACTGTAATAATAATATCGGAAATAATGCAAAATTGAACACCAAATAATTAGAATCTAATTCAAGCTGTGTAAAACTGCTTTGGAGACCAGGTGGTCAGCAAGCCGCCATTATAGAGATCATTGGCTTAAGACATAGCTGTAGATTTTCTTAATGGATCGTTTACGGACGACTAACGAATATTCTCCACAATTTAATTAGCAATAATTTCTGTGTTGCGAAATCATGAAATTTCTATAACGAAAACAATAACTCGTGATTTCAGATATTAAAACTCGAAATTAAATCATTATGTTTATAAAATAGTTTATGTAATTGCTTAAAATTCGAAGTTTTACCGCTTTTTAACATAATAAAGGGTTTATTAATAGACTTGGATTACTCTAAACACGTTCTAATATATTATATCATATTGGACGTTCTTATTTTCTCGATTTTTAAACAAAAAGTAACTAGAAATTTATAACCATTAAAACTCATTAGATTTTCAGATCAGCAGTTATATAAGCTCAAACAAACTGAAAAAGATATCCCACATAATTCACAAATTCTAAACGCTTATTGAAAATAGCTGAATTCGATATTTTCTGTCTCCATTTCTTCGAGACTATTATCATAAAGTCATCCAGACCGGATTCAGAAATGTACGTATGTATGCACGTATGTGTGTATGTATGTATATCCGTACGTATGTATGTGTGTGGCTTTATACACACATATATGCTTACACACATACATACATTCCTGAATCTTGTCCCGATAAAAGAATAGTACCGTCTTTTCGCGAATCAAGCTTTTATTGAATATCTGAATTTCAAATTAATATATAATAAGCATGTCCGAGCTTAAATTATTTTCCCTAGAAAAACGTTTAATATCAAAACTTCTCAATTCTCTCATTATTGAAACTAAAACTGAGTATTTTTGAAGCAAGCTGATGACGGCATTGCTTTCATTTTTGCTTATGATCAACAGATGGCAGCACTAGAAATTTCCCAAATTTTTATTGTTTCTGATCAAATTTTGTTAGTAGTGCCATCTTGCGTAGAAAGATGAATTTTATTTCAGGAAAACGTTTAATTTATGGTTTAAATTTTGTAGCACTTTTATGTATTGTTTGCATTAAAATAGCACATTAATTAAACCGAAATAATAAAATACATTTTTTCTTTAAGTAAATTGTAAAGTACGAATCCAGTACCATACTCTGTGCATGCTTTGTTTACAAGATTTCCGATCAATATTAAATAAAATAAGCAAGTTTATATCAGGATGATAAACAAACATTAAGCTTCCGTGTTAAGACATTATTGTGGGGATAGAACAAGGTATACGGAAACTGAAACTAAACGGAAATGAAAGTTCTAAATAAAACATCTTTAAATACTGTAAAATTTATTCTGTCTTGAATTTTTCAGTGAAAGGGTAAGTACTTAAAGGTTCGTACTTAATACACTTAACTGAAATGAGAAACCATTGAGTAACTTTATTGGAAAATAAGTGATAATTTTTATTTCGATAAATTTCCACATCCTTTAATTAACAGTTCTATACTCTTAAACCAACAGACTGATTTTGTTTTAGCAAAATGATTCACAGCTTCTATTTTCATCTCTCCATCGTCATTAAATCTCTCTCCGTGAAGTTCATATTTGAATTTAAAGAACAGATAATAGTCACTTGAATCTAGACCTGGACTGTAAGGAGAACAGTCAGTCTCCTATAATCCATACTTCGTTACTGTTCCTTACGATATAGACTGAGATATTATCATGTGAAATAAGAACTCCTCGGGTCAAAATTCCAGGCCATATAAAATAATTCCTTAAATCCAACTTTTACGGAGTATTTACGGGACATTATTCTTTTTAAACCTCTGACAACCCCTAAGGTACTCATATTAAAGAGATCTTATTTATGTGATGGTGCTCATGTAAAATGCGCGAAGCAGTGCTTTAGAGAGACCGAGTCGGCTTCTTTCTGCATTTTTATTTGTTTTTTATCATCTTGTCACTCAATATTTCATCCTTGACGATAACAATGTTTTCTGAAAGTTAATACTTCCATTGGCGTACGTTGAAAAGGATCGTCTCAAAGAATTCTCTTCCGAAGTGGTACCCACCAGTGGCTGAGTTTAACCACTCAACTGAGTATTGAGAGTGTGTCCTGGGCTCGATCCCATGCGAACGGGTTGTCTGCATGGACAGTTTCGTGATTTTTCCCATATGTAATGTTGTGTTCTTTCCCCATATGACAAGCTAGTTTCTTTTAGAAAGTTCTCGATAAAGGTAACCCTCTTTTTAGGCAGATAGCTAATGAGTGCTTTGCTATAATAAGTCAACCTACCCTAAACTAACATGTTAGACTCGAAACAGCAGATGGATAAATAAGTATCGCGCTTTTCCAAAAGGAAACAGATTAGAAAGCATTTCGTTTAAATCCTGTGCTGAATGTGAATTAATAAATTCAATTATGTAACTGCAGTGTAGTTTCTTAGGTTGTATTAAAAATATATACTGCCAATATTCTTTTAATACAAACCTTGCAAAACATCTAAGCTTAAATATACTCGTATAATGTTTTATCACAATTTTCTGCTTTTTACCTTTTTTAATCAATGTTACTAAATACTGCTTAACAGAAACACCATAACATACCTCTCGTCAGAATTAAAGGATACGGAGAGAAATAAAACTTAACATTTATTTTAAAAAAATGATTAAACAAATTCCAAATTCTAAAGTTGGGCTTCCAGATCCCCATCGGGTAAAAACGTACTTTATTCAAAATTGGATTACTCTAGGTACTGTTGTTTTATCACAATGCGAGAAACATATATACGTTTATGCAGATTCTTCATTATTTATTTTCGTCAAATATAATACAGGGTTCTAATATTTAGTGGCAACAATTTGAAAAGGGAACCGACAATTATAGTGAATCAACGCAAAATGCCAAAGCGAAATTAATAGTCCTTCTGGGCAAATTGCTCCTTTGGAGTAAAAAATCTGAAAGCTTTCAGATTTTATATTAGGCCCAAAAGGGCGTTTTTTTTCAACGTTTCGTGTGTTAACTTTATTTATTAAATATCATGTTCTTCCCACTTAAACTATAAAATTCAATTCAACAGCAATATCGCAAAATAATTTTAAAATGAGGATATCTTTAAAATTTCCGATACACAGTCTTGAGCGCTGGTGATAAAAATGTTTTATTTTTTTCGTACAGTGTTCCCATTGCTCGTTTTGAAATCGTTGAGTTTCTTAATCAAATAATTCGTTAAAGGTTTACAAAATATGAAATGGATAATAAAACAAATTCCAAATTCCAAGTTCGGGCTTTCGGATCCCCATATTCTACTGGAGGACAACTTACTGAAAATTTAATGTCTCTAGGTACCGTTATTTTTTCGCAGCGCGAGAAACATACATACATTCATGCAGATTCTTCATTATTTAATTTCTGTAAATATAATGCAGAGCTCTAATATTTGGTGGCAACAATTTGAAAAGTGACCCGACATTTATAGCGAACCAACGAAAAATGCCAAAACGAAATTAATAGCCCTTCTGGGCTAAAAATGTTTACAAAAGCGTAACATAAATGCCAGTTTCCAGTTGATTAATCTTAAAACCTCGAATTTAAAGTAAAATTTACGGAAATTTAAAATGACGTAAACGTGATCACCCCTCTTTTGTAGTATATCTTTCCTCTAATTAGGTGTGTGATTACCTCTGATAGAAGTGCAAACCTCACATATAGACGTGATAGAATTTACCGAATTCTTAATGAAGTCTTGTGAACTTTCACGCTATTCCTCCGGTAGTGCATTCTTCTTTAGATCCTTAGATCTTTACATTCTTTAGATCCTTGTTTTGAGAGAGATCTGGCGCATTGCCATTCAGTAGCGTAAGGTATCTCACATATGCTCAATAGAGTCTGAATCTGGAGAGTAAGCTCATTAGAGCGATTTCTATCACCCCAATATAACATTTTTGTCCTTAGACCCAAATCGACCCCCGTTACGTATAGTTGAAAATTGCCCACAAGTCTACGGGAGGGGTTCTGAAAATAATGTAAAAATGGAAAATTTTTTCTAATGAAGATACAGCGATGAAAGTGCGGCCATCGAGAGACCCCCCAGGGATACGCTTGCAGTAGAAGCGGTTTGCATCTATCTCGATTAGAACCTCCTTTTTCCAAATATTCTAACAACAGAGATGTTCCATGCGGTCAATCATTGCCCTCCAGAGCAAACACTCTAGGCTAACAGCACAAATAGAATTACAGAGGTTTTTGAGATCTCATCCACGTATCTGTGACCTTTTTACAAGACCTCAGCAAAAGATACGGAGATAATTTCGTGGAGCCATGTTTGATAATTCTACCTCTAACTATGAAATCGCTACCGCAAAAGGATTATAATTTTATCATAATGAAACAAAATGTTTCATGAACAATGGAAGACAATTTTGTCCACATCCAGACGCGTGTAGAATCACAGTTTAGACAATATCTTGATCGGCCAATTAAGAATAGATGGTCTTATTCCTCTTGACTTCATTGAGCATCTCGACAGCACGACCTTAAACTGGTCTCATCGGAAGATGAAATGAGTAGGACACAAAGCATTGATTTTCTGTCATAAATTCCTGCCTCATGAAACCTTACAGTATAGAACGAGTGATTATAGTTTTTGCAGGAGACTAAAACCAACTCTCTTGTAGACGCTTCACGGTTTCTTTGAGGTAAAAAAGGCAGAAAGCGGCCTGCAGATGCAATTATGGTCCTTTCCCGATCTTGATCATACTCTCTATTTTCTTGCTTAAAAACTAATTCCAAGTTCTTGAAATGAACTTTTTTGGGGTAGTCAAATCTTCGATGACTTTTTTTTTTGTGTTTGCCTTCGCTCCTTGAGTCGACGATAAATTACCACTTTTGTTTTCGATTATGCGACACCTTTTATTTCTAATTAATGAATCACGCTAAAAACCACACTAACTTTAAGCAGTACAACATACCCGAATCCTGAGACATTGCGATTAAGCAACATGTTGTTAGTTGTTAATTCGTATACTTGTAGAGATATTAGGTTATTTGGATGCAGGAGACATGAAAAATGAGCAACGCCTTCGCCGGGAATCGAACCACGGACCTCTCGGTTACGCGTCGAGAATGCAGACCATTACACTGGATACTTTTAATAACAACCATATGTTTTAAATTATTCTTTAATTTCTGACAGGCAGTTTATTCTAAACAGGTTAGAATAATTATGCATGAGAACAGAACTTCCCCTCAAATTATTCCTAAAGCAACTAATATCTAAATAGTATTACTGAAATTGTAAAGAACATTGAAACAAATTTTCCAACTTTACAAAATCTTCGGAAATAGAAATTTATAATATAATTACTTCAAAAAGTCAATTAAGATGATACCTAAGTACACAAATTCAAAGTTACTGAAAAATGTTAACTTAAAAGAACTAAGAGAAACCAAGAATAATGTTGAGTATGACAAACAATTCACGCTTTAATTTTAACGATGAATTTGCCCTATTTATAAAACATTAAGTAATTATTATTGGATGAATGCATGGAAAGTCAATCCATATAAAATTTTAATGATTTATAATAAAATATGGTTTAAAATAGAATATTTTCAGACATCCCCCTAACCCTAAAATTTTATCATCAATAGTTATAAAATAGTTTTAATCCCGTGTCTGAGAGGTCAATAAACTCAGCCATTAAACGTTGTATGACTAATATGGTTGTTAAACCCCGAAAATTCAATAAATTTGGCTATCAAACTGCGACTGAAACCAGACGATGGGATCATTTGCGGGATTATAATGTTTCAACAATTCGATGGATTTAAGTTGTTTCATATTCCCAATAGTCATGCATGAATAAATCTAAATAGCATTCTAAATCAATTTTATACGAATTAAATAAAATACAGAGTAAAACAAATTTCTTTAGGTTCCTGGAATAGCGAAATTTCGGCAAGATTTTAAATGATTTTCAT
The DNA here is from genome assembly GCA_000611955.2 of Stegodyphus mimosarum. Taxonomy (NCBI): domain Eukaryota; kingdom Metazoa; phylum Arthropoda; class Arachnida; order Araneae; family Eresidae; genus Stegodyphus; species Stegodyphus mimosarum. The sequence goes on along the minus strand of KK113675.1, from coordinate 70,370 downwards.
TTTCTAAAACCTACAGTAAATAAAATTTTTAAAAAATAATAAAAAGAGGATAACTTGTGTATTATAAAGTCGCTATTGATTGATGGAAATGAATTTAAAAATCGCAGTCTGTAAACGTTAGATTACATTCTAAGATCTAAAAGAGTTTATCATTAATTTTCAGAAAGTTATTTTCTGTAAGAAAAAAATATAGAACTATAAGATCAAAAATATATTACAGATCATTTGATTGAAAACTACAGTCTAATCTTGATGTACAGATTTCAGCAAAAATATAGAGCATAAAATTCTCCAAAATTGTAAGGCCAAATACACTATTATTATAAATACTATATAGTAAACATGAAATATAAAAATAAGTGTTGAAATATACTACAATATTTTATCTTAAATGAAGGCCATATGGAAACTTTTGTGTTATTGAATGAACAAATTTCCTTTTTTTTCAAGATGTAGCTGTGTTTTTATCCTTGGATCGTTTCGCACGAAGCTTGCAACAAATATTTCTCTTAACTGAGGACATTTTTTATTTTGTCGAGTTTTCTGTAAGACGTTTAACCATTGATTTTGAATTTTTATATTATATTTCTGGAGACAATGGCTTTGAATAAGGATTAAATTTTTTTCTAATTTTTCATTATTCATTTTCTAATTCCCTGTATTATGAAACGCTAGAAAAAGCAAATCTTTGATCCCGTTACAATTTTAATACAAATTTACGGAATTCGTGATTTTATACTGCTATCCTACGAATTACAAGTAACAATTTATTTTTCTATTTTTGAAAGCTGTGATGGAGCGAGACATTCAGCAAAATTAATGTTAAAAATGCTATAAAAATGATATAAATTTAACTTTTACTCAGTGAAAAAGATACAATTTTGAGTGTCGTATATCAATTTTACAAAACGGTTTCGAATTCTGATGTTTCCTTCCGCACACAGTTGGTTGAAACCAACATTTCTGAATTATTGTGTTTCTCATATTAAAGGTGTCCCTTAGTAATACGCATTCGGAAATCAAACATGCACAGGTATTCCAAATGCAATTTCTGTTACTGTACACGGACGTCCAAAAGTTTCAGTTCATCTTCCATGATATGAACTTATATTTTTCCCCCTCTGAATAATTAAATAAAAAATCTGATGTGGATACCGCACGATAAGCTTATCTGAAATCTTAGAGAGGATAAGAAAGGATGCCTTGAAAGCTTTGAAGATTTGTATATTTTGTAATTAAACTGCATAAATTATTTTCTATAAATATTCGGGCAATCATTCTGTTTAGCTGTAATTTTCTTTTCTCTTTTGTATTGATTTTCAGTCAGAATTAATTCTAAAAATCGAGTTTACTCTGCATTTCTTAATTACTCGGGTCATATTATAAGGTATTTTACCCCCTTTCTGCGTGCCTTCGTTTTGTAACGGTAGCTCGTTCGGCGTGTATTCCAGAGGTCCAGGTAAGAATCCTGGCGAGAACATTGCACATCGTTCGTGTCTTCTGCTTCAAAATTGCTTAATGTCTCTACGATACCATACAGTTTTCAATTACAAAAAATGTTCAATGTTTCTCTAATTATGCCTGAATAAATTATTTCTTAATTTTTGTAGTACTTACAATACAATTTTTACAACTATTTTCTGTCCCTTTTGTATTTTTCCACTGTCGAAAACAATTCATGCGAATGTTGACCCTATACTATCTCAACTCCAACCAAACAGTAGCAGTTATAAAATAACAATACAATGGACTCTCCTATGTTTTACTAATGCAACCTTCAACGTCTCATGCTTGTTTCTGTGATGGCATCATTTTAAAATTTCTTTTGTCAGAGTAAAATAGAGTTTAAAATTAATTTTGGCCTAATAATCTATGGATTTTTTATGTTTTTATGAGAAATTAGTTTATTCCTTTCTTTTCATTTGTATCTTGTTTTTATTTTAACTTTTTCTTATTTTTAGTTTTAAGTATTGTTCTGTATGACAGCTATGTTTTTTTATTTTGTTATAATTCATTGTCTATTCGCTTGTCGGGAATGTTCTCACATTCTTGAATGTTTCAAGACGTAATTTGAACATTATAGAATTCAATAGAAATGTAAAATTGAAAAGGGCTTGTTAAGGTATGCGCGATGACGAAATACGCTTATTATGAATTGTTGATGGTTGTGTGGATAGGTTTCAGTTCCCCCTGATAAGTCGGGACCTTTCTATGGAATCAACAATAATTCTCTTATCTTATCTTTATTTCCCATTTTAATTGGAAATTCCAGGGTTTTTATTTAGATATTCTAATTAATAATTACCACAGTAATGCATATTTGCTTTCTAAATTTCATTTATTCTCTATTAAATTTTCCCATATTCAAAATTTCAACGTTCTTCAATTAATCGTTTTTGAGTTTCGCGAGATATATACATACATGCATATGTATTTATGTACAGACGTCACGAAAAAATTCCTTTTGAATACATTTTAAATCCATTTTACAATCCGTTTTGAAAAAAAAAGAGTCTTTTATATGGTTCATACGTACAAACGTCATGAGAAAAAATCGTCTAAATGATGGATACTTCGTTGAAATATGATACCCGAAATTTTTTGAGATTACAATACTGGAAGTAAAAATTTCTCATTGCGTTCTTATTGGAATTCGAATCATTGAGCCCCCAACTGCCAAACCAAAGTGTCTGCAATTTGCAACATAATAGCGGTGTTCTTCTGAAAGACTGGGAAAAGGCATGAGACCCAGTCACTAAATCTCTGTGACAAATGAGTTATCTTCCACTTTATTTGTAATTTAGGACTGCTCAGAAACTATTCAGTTTTCGAAGTGGAAAACATTATTTTAGCTGATAAATTTTCTCCTGAGAAATTTGCTGTACAATGGAAACTAAACAGTTGTTTATAATAGAACAATAAATTAAAAAATGAAGGAAACGGGAAAATAAATATTGAAATAAATTTAAAAAATAAATATTAAAATATTTAATCATTAAAATAAATATTTCGTATTTATTTTCTTGTTGTGCATGCTATTCTCTAAAATGAATTTGATTGTTAATTGCTCATCGTCAAAGTACCTAAACCTCTTTATTAGAACAAAATTTAAATGTCTAACACGATACCACCATACTCTCTTCTCATGCTACTACGATACATTCATTTTTCTTGTTTCTTCGGATGAAAACCCAAAGGTACCTTGCTTGTATCGTTAATAATTTAGAAAAAAAATTTAAAACCGCTTTTCAGTTGTTCTTATTTTTATTTTCTTTCTGAAGATCGTACAAGAAATTTAAAGCATCATTATTTGACTTCGAAAGAACTTTTGTCCACAAATTTTCCTTGGGATCAAATTCTATTTGTAGATCTCGGTTTAATCTTTTCTTTTGATTCCTATTTCTGTTCTTCTTTGGATGAAATCTGGATTTTCTTAATTTTATTGGAATATTACTTTTGTTACTAAAATGTTTGGTGCCTTCAAACGAAGGCTTAAAATTGTATATATTTTTGCTTATGGAATTCAATAAATACCTACTAATTAACATATAACATCTGAATGTTTTTTTTTCCAATGGAGAGAGAGCTCTTGCCGTTTATAAGCGTTGGCCACTACTAAGGCCGAAAGCGATGGTTTCTTTATTATGGAGTTACCGAATAGGTGGGCCACCGTTGCCTCTTATGAAGGGAGAGACAGTTTACGCCCTTCTACAGGATTCGAAACCGGGCCCTTCGGTGCGGATGTTAGAATCATTAACCGCTTTCTCGTCTGGGTGGGTCTGAGAAATTAAAATAGTCAACATATATTTCCTTTTCTCATGTTTACTAAGTGCGTTTTTGAATTATGAAAATTTAGAATGGAAATAATTGTGTAATAAACCTCAGAATTCAAAAGGTACATTAAGAAAACCGTAGTTCAAAACTCATAAAATTGATTTATTTTATAGCAGAGCATGGGGTGGTTTCAAAATTTGAATTAATGATTAATTTACATTAAATTAAGCAATACTAATATGTATCAAGAGTCTCCAGTAGTTTTAAAACATTTGATTTCGGTCACTCATTTGAGAGGCACATGCAGGAATTTCCAATCGCTATGACTTTCCTGTACCTTATAAAGATTCACAATCCTAGGTCTTTTGAACTTCGTGTATTTTTGGCAGAATTTCGAACGTAGTAATTAAAAAATAATTATATGGATGATAGCAAATGTAATGCAATGAAATTTTTTTTGTGTTACTAAGTAATTCAGTGTCGATAATTATTTGATTAATTCCTAACAGGGTCCGTAGATATACATGGTTACGCTCTTCGCAACGGTGACGTCATTAATTGCTGAAGGGGGAGAAACGAAGATATAAAGGGAGTAGTCGCTTTTGAGAAAACTAGGAGCCAGTCACGTCACACAACAGTAAACCTTGTATTATAGTAAATTTGATACAAGGTTGTATAAAATTTTTTGAACAATTTTTAGCATAATCACAGTGCTATTTAATTTTCAATATTCAATATATAGGATAATGCTACTGGGTGTTATTTGCTAATTATATTATTACTGCTAATTTTGTTTAAATATTCTAATTGTAATATAATCTGTGAGTGTTACATTTAGTGAAGTTTGATATATCATTTTTGGGGGCAAGAGTAAGATGTAGTTACGTTGGAACAAGAATGTCCCTTTGTTTATCGATATTGAATTTTTGTTATCGTTTCTATATGGGTAATTAAGGGTATTTTACCCATATAGAAAAAATAACAATTGGTTATGATGGAGAATAGGAAATCACGTAAAGGATAGAGATTTTTCCATTCTTGTTTTAGAAAACTATTTCTGCCCTCGTCTGCCCAAAAGAATATTTCGAGAAGAAAAGTGCAGACACAACATATTAATTAATCTTTTTATTTATTTATTTATTTACATTTGCTTTTTCTTGAAAAAGGTACTTTGAATGAGCAATTTTTTTAAATCAGCTGTAACTTTACACTGTTGCTTTTTCCTGTATTTTTACTAACCCTTTATACCGTATACGCTACTGTAATATCCACTCTGGTGTGGACATTTTAGGTGTGGCCATTGCGAGATAATTTAGTATGTAAATTCGATGTTTCGGCCTTATTTATCCACAGAAAGCCAGTGATAATTCGTTAAAGAAAAAAATTGCTTAAAGAAAGGAAAATATATATACCGTAATTGAATGTCTTAATTACCAACACGTTAAAACAGCTACCTAACTACACAGCTTTTAGTTACTTTTTACTTCGAGATAAGTGAAAAGCACTTGAACTTAGAAGCAAAGTTTTAACGGTTATACTCAAGCACATTATTTAAGACAAATTTAACATTTTCTTAAAACCCAAACCATAGTAGTTCTTACTTTCCGATCACTCAGCTTTTAACGAATTGTCGATTCAGGCATTTCGATCCAGAATACCCTCAACTTTTAATGTAAGCATCTTCAATTTCCACTGCTTCATTTGAGATATCTCTTAATGTGAACTTTGCCGAATGATGTCCTGAAACACACTTGGTCATGCTGATAATAAGAATTTCATCTAATCCAAAAAGAACACATCTATCCTTAGTCGTACATATTTCGATAACTCCATGTGTTAATGTTTCCTTCATAAAGGAGCTAGTAACTGCATTAAACAGCCAGTTTTCCGCTTATAACCTACTTCAGAAAATCTCCTTAAAAATCAGTAAACTGATGTCGCATTTAAATCAAGGGTGTGTAATGCAGACCTATTATTTGTTATTTTCAAGAGTATTACTGCGAAATCATCTGAGTATAAGCATAACATCTAATATCTTACAGATTAAAAAATTGCGCCATCTCAAGAAAAACATGCTCAATTGCTCAATTAATTTGATGCGCTCAGTTATTTCACATTCTGAATATCAACTAGCTATTGAATTCATATAATTTTTCGATTATTCAGATTAAATTTCGAAAGGCAGAGCACAAAATGTAAATGGATGTAAAAGAAATATCAGAGGCAATACTGTTGCGATAAGTGGCTCGGATACAATTGTTCAGTTTTCTAGGTGCCATATACTTATGAAAGTTAGCGCGCGTGTATTCAAATGACGTAGGAAGAAGTAGTATTTAAAGGAAGAATTTGGTAGGTGATTTTAGAGCGTGTTACGCCTGCTTGATGGATACGTTGCTATCTTGATTTACTAGTTTTATGGCGTTGAGCACTTCTAGCCTTTAAGCATGTTTACGCCGACCTTTTACGAGTCAGAGCCTTTCTACGAATTTCATTATCTGTGAGCCGTTAGGTTAAACTTACTACATTTAATTTTAAGTTCATAGTTATCTTTTTGAGCTAAGCCAACCCTGTTGGCTTCTGTGAACACGAGTCGGTTCCATCTGTGATTATATCGAGTGAATAAACGGTCCTTTACAACCTTCTCTAGATTTTGCCATATTTGAGACTTGAGGATAATTCCTTACATAGTTTTCTAGGTCTTTTTAATTTATGCAACTCATGTCTACGAGACCTGATATGCCTTATTTAAAACATGACCACTTTTTTTAACTCGTAGGTCATTTTTAAAAAGCAAAGAGTTATAAAATTTAAGACATTTAGGTTTTCCATGCTAAAATTTAAATCCAGGGTTCCTTTCGCAAATCCTCATATACTACAACTATCTGCAATGAAACTATCACATGGCTACATAACAAAGTATCACATAGACAGTAGGTTTCTTTATAAAGATATAAATAATTCGTTTTTCTTTAAATTTGGGCATATTTATTTTTGGGGCAATGGTGATACGCTACACTGAAGACGGGACTCCATGTGGTAACTGGTGTTGGTTGAGTATTATTTATTGAATATTCTAGAGCAAAAATACATTAAATAAAAGTCTGTGAGATTTGTATTAACATACATAAGATACATGAAGCCATAGAAACAATTATTTTAGATTACTTTCCTCATTATGTGAGGATATTGCCAGAGGCAAAAGCTTCTTCACTCGAAAGTTTGAGAATATTCTGAGTTCTTGCCTTGTCTAAAAGAGTTTCCAGACTGAATGAGGCACGCCCTGTTAATTCTGTAGATGTATATCCCGTCCTCTGATTCGTTATAGTTAAAAGGATATCGGAGGGGAAACAGGATCATTGGTCTGTCGGGCTCTCTCAAATTGAGAGGTTTTGGCGACAGACACAGCGCAGATCGCTGAAATTCCTTGACACTGGTCTTGACGTTATGATTGTTGTAATGTCAAGAGAGCCGTAACTGAACGAATAATTGCTTCTACAGTGTCAGAGCTTGCCCTCTCACATCTGTGAACAGCTGAAACACTACCACCGCACATATGAATTTCTTATCTTTGTGTAGTCCGCCGCAATTTTCATAACGTAACATTCTAAAATGAGGTACTTTTAAACGTAATATCACGTTTTATTTCCGATTAGAACTCATCATTATAATTGCTAGCAGTTATTATCAGATTTAATCATTGATTCAAGGTTAACATCATAAGTTTCATTAAAACACGAGGAATCTGAAAAAGTGGCTTTAATTACTCAAATATTTTTATTAATTTTTTTAATGTATATAATTAAATAATGTTAGACATTGTTTATATATATCAGAAAGTGATAAACAAACCCCAGTTCTCCCGAGCAGTAAAGCATCCATTTCACTGCATTTCGTGGGGGGTTCGATCGGAAGCCTTTTGTCTGGAGAAGTTACTGACGCCACTGAACTCATCCCTCTAATCTACCATTGCTTGAGATTTCTTGCGATCTGTAAAAAATGCCCATGTTAAAGATTCGTTACAGAGATTCTATATTTTTATAGAACTATAGAACTCATGAAAATAATCAGCAAATCATAAACAGGGGGAATATAGTTTTAATGAGTCTAGAAAATCATACATGTCCAACTGCTTTTAAATCCTCTTTTAAATTGTCCCAGTTCTTAAAGCTAAATGCATCTTGTATAATATAAACTAGTTATCTAAATTGTCTGCAGAAACAATTAAAACTGAACTCTCTGGCCAAAGTTTGACTTTCAACATATGTGCGGTTATTGGCGAATGACAGTAATTTCTATATATTTACTGCGTTCCCTAATAAAAAGTAACTGATATAAAATAAACGGACTTCATTACATACAAATGTTATACTCCATTCTATTATTCTCTGAAGTAATTTCTCAGTGGAGTAGTCAGTGCATTTCCATTAGTTCCAGAACAGGCTTTCTGACTACGGAAACGTATAGTTATTGAAATGTGTTAGGAATTTTTGACGTCAGAATATTTTTTCTATTCTTTCTTTTGTCACTATTAGGTTTATATCACTATATCCGTCAAACGCCCTGGCCAACTGGTAGCTCTCAAAGGTATTGCCTTGAGACATTCAAAATTATCTATAGTTTATCTTTCAAGTTAAAATGGTACATTGCTAACGGAGCAAGTTAAAAATAACATTAATATATTATAATCTATATCTAAATTTTTAATTTAAATTTTAAGAATACTTCTAAATAATGCAGTTTATAATGCATTTACTTCACGCTAATTATACCTGAGTGATAGTTTTTACAAATACATGTACCATGATCTCGAGTAAAAAATTATTATTACAAATGCCACATCTTATATTCCTCTGCACAGAAAAAGCGCTTTTGATAATGTTATTTTAATAATTATAGGCTTTCAGTGGCGGACTTAAATTATTTGAAAATACGCAAACATTTAAAAAAATACTAGTAATGATTAATCGTATTTTCGGTATCTTTCATGGTATATTAAGATTTATAATTAAGAATAATATTGTAATAAAAAACAAGAATTTAACACGTTTTTTCCTATTGGCAAAAACATATTGTTGCGAAAAATTCGGCGGTTGCGCCTGTATGTAAGCTTTCCGGCATAGCACTAGCGTTGCCATAAAATAGTGTATGGTAGGGTTGCCAGATTGGCGATTTTATCGCCCATTTGGCGACCAAATTGGCGATATCCCATGGTCCAATCAGGAAGCTTCTAGAATAACTTCCTGTCGAGATATTTCTCGAAACGTGTGGAACTTAAAGAAAAGCTATATAAACCCTTGCGTTTCTGAGAGCAGGCAGATTGTGAAGTGTTGCGAAGAGTGTGATTAAGAGTGTGATTAGTTGTGAGAAGTGTGAGAATAGCTGCTTACTGTGAGTGCTAAGCTACGCGAGAGTTTTGGTGAACGGAAAGCGATCGAGATAGTGCTTTGCCGTGAAGCTACCTTTACAGTATAGCTTGACAGTGTACTGGTAATTGTTCCACGGTGTTTATTATAAGTTTAGTGTTGCCTTGAAGCTACCTGTACAGTTACAGCCTGAAGCTGTGTTGCTGATTGTTTCAGCGTATTTGTTGTAGATTTTCGACGATTTTAAAGGTAATTTTGGAACTGTGCTGTAAATAGTGATTCTTGTAAATAAATTGTGCTTTTTACTGTTCTGCATCGTGTTTTCATCGGATACTCTCAAATCCACGAACCCGTATAACGCAACAATATTATATTCTTTATGTGATTTAAATGAAAATAAAGAGATGAAAAAGGGGGTTTTTGAAATTCTTTTTATGTAAAACATATTTAATAATAATATTCTCTTTCAAAATGATATAAATGTTTACGAATTTTGTATAATGTAACATGAAATGCCTCAAGATTCGAAGCTCTGCTGGAAAAATAAGATTGCAGGGCAAGTCTATTTAACATTGAGTAAATGGCTATCTCGCTAAATTGACGAGATATCTCCAACCTGGCGGTTGTTTTGGCGACTAAGTTTTGTAGCCAAGCTTGGCGACCATTTGACAATATTTTGGTTTGGTCCCTGTATAACTGTAATTGGTACTGTAATTGAATAACTGCAATTAATCTCTATATATAACTGTAACTGTATCCAGTCCTAATATGTAACTTTAACCGTATATGCCTTTCAATAATTTCGAGAAATAGAACGTACTAGGAATTTCTAGGCGGCCGGGGGAAAAATGGAAGGACAGGAGAGAGCATCAATTCTGAGTTTCTCAGTTGAGACTTCGGAATATTGAGAGATGTCCGTACGAGCTTCGTCCTTTAGATCCGCTTTGCATTGCGTTGTGTTTAACATTGTTAGTAGTTTGAAGTGGCACCTTCTGATTGTGCTCTGTTATACCGAGAAGAGCTGTACGAGTACTTTTGTAGGAAGTTCCGGATTTGTAAAATATTTCTTATGGGAAAATAAATTTTATCAAACTTTCATCATTCAAGCCATTACGAGCCCGTATGCACGAAATAAATTTATACAGGGGACACTTCAAATGATACAACAGTTAATAGAAGTTAAATGAACGAAATGGGAGCGGGCAATGATTGATGAGGGTGGTTTCGAATCCCGAACAAAGTCTAAATACTGTGAGTATAGAGTTTCTTAGAATAAGAAATTGCTTGCCCTTAAAAGCTATCAATTCGAAAGGTTTTGGGAATGGCAGTGAAAGATTGACAGAGATTAACATTCTGTCCTTTGAGGTAGTTTCGGTCGAAAATACGATGCAGCTTGAGCATATAGTTCTCGTGCGCTATTCTATATTGAATAATTCAATTCCCATTCTGTGCTAAATGCTTAATCTGAAATATCACCACGTAATGCGTTCAGATAAATGGACTATATGTTTTTATTACTTTTCCTTAATTTTGGTGATATAAATAAATGATTCGTGTTTCTCATTTTCCCTTAACTTTTTGCTTCTGTCAATGCTAATTGTTTTGGTAAATAATCCAATGATACATTAGAATTATAATTAAGATTAAATTAAGTAATATTCTACTGACGGTACATAAAGTTGCAGTTGCAGAAGTACATGCAGTTGTGTAAGCAATCTGATATTAAGTAAAACATATTAAGTAAGCAGAATTATATTCTCAGCTTCCTGACCGACTATTTAAATCTCCAGCAAAGTTTTAGTAATAAACTATTTACTTGCGAGAAGGTAAATATTTTGTTCCTTGAATGACTCTTTTTATCATATAAAAACATCTTCAGGAATATTAAAAAATTCGAGTTAATTTATTTTAAATATTTTTCGTATTTAACATTGTGTTTCGTATTAATCAGATTTAAAAAAATTGGAAAACATAACTGAGCCGAGTCATTCCCATATATTTTGAAGTAGGCAATATCTAACATGGAAGGAGCTCTTCAGAAATTGGGTATGGCATCCATTAGGCAACTAAATAGCTCACCTCATATAATGTATACAAAATTATCATACTTTATTGAATTATCGTAAATTTTAAAAATTATGCATATTGCATTTTATCGCGTATTTTCCCTCTTTTTTATCTAATTTTATCGTTCAAAATCGAGATGGGAAATTATGCATGTAATTCAATTTTCGCAGAAAGCGGTTACAATAAGAAGGAAGCAAATGAAAAGGACTCATGAATAAATTACTGATAACTATCATAATATTATTTCTTTAAAATAAACTTTCATTGCAATAAGAATGTGCAGTAATATTAACATAACAATATCTGATGGTAATTGAGCTCTTGGCTGCAGTTCCCAAGAGGGACGTCGGAGAAATGAAAGAGAAGGTGGGGTAAATAAAAGACTCGAATTTGGAAAGATTGAACACATGTAATAACCTTTTTACAGATGACTCCAAAAGGGAGAACGGCACAGGCAGTGGCTTCTGTAAACTGGAAAATGGTATTGCAACATTTGTGTGGAAGAGGAAACCAGGCTTGAACAACTCGGTATATCACACAGAGCTTCTAGCTGTCAGTACTGTAATAAAGTATGCGAACACATGTCAACAGCAGAAATTTTCCATGCTTAGCAATTTGGCATCAAGTCTGGTGGCTATCGCAGGTCATAACAGGAGGAGTCCCTTGGTATACCGAATTCAAAAACAGCTTCTGACAATGCCTTTTAGACAAATACCCACTTAAAATGCGTCCCCGCTCATACAGGAATTCAAGGCAATGAAGCCGTTGACCTACTGGCCAAGTGGGCTGCCAATTCCACAGATTTATTAGAACGACCAACAAAACTTTCCTGATATCACATTAAACGAACTACTTTGACAAATGGGCTACAAAATTGGCAAAGTAGATGGACAAAGGCAAAGGTAGGAGGAAAGAACATATCGCTTATTGCCAAAAGTTAACATGGAAATAAAGACCCATCGTGCTAGCTTAACAAAATTCTTAACAGGTCGCGGACCATTCTCAATATACCTCAACAGATTCAGACTTAGGGAAACTCCTTTCTGCGAATGCGGAGAGGAAGGCGACAAGGACCATTATTACTTTCAGTGTGTACATACAAGAACCTGGCACTTAAAAAAACCAGCGGACAGTGCCTGGGCAATGTGGACGACTAACGCACTCAAAAACAGAGTAGCCCTTGGTGAAACAGAGAAAATCTGAAGACACTGTGTAAGCAGAAACAACCGTGAGTAGTAGTATGTTTGAAATTTTTAGAATTTAAAGCTGATAATCAGAATAAGGCTTGGTGCCTGCAGTTATCAAGCTATAGAAAGAGAGGTTATTAATATATGATACTTAACTTTAATACTTTGGAGTTTTCTCCGCTGTGATGGTATATAATTCCGTTTGGTTCATGTCCGTGGTCGGAAGCCATCACAGCGGGGCACACACTCACTCACACCAACAGTAGACAAGGGGTTAGCAAAAAAAATAATGGGTTCATAAGAGTGCTTGTAAAAATGTGTTACAATCCCTCCTCATTTACGAGATAAACAATCTTAGACAAAATGAAAAAAACGACGTACCAAGAAGGAGTTATCTGAATGGGACAAAAATCGGTAGAAGTGATGTACATGTACAGAGAAACAAATGATTACAGTTTGAGAAAAATTGGATGATTTATTGAAATGTCAGAGCTTCACAAAGTGAAAACGTCAGTAACGCGTTTGTTCACCTCTGTGCCTTGTGCAAGCAGTTATTCGGCTTGGTATCGATTAATAGAGGTTACGGATGTCCTCCTGAGGGATATCGTGCCAAATTCTGTCCAACTGGCGCGTTAGATTGTCAACATCCCGAGCTGGTTGGAGGGCCCTGCCCATAATGCTCCAAAAGTGCTCAATAGGAGAGATATCCACCGACCTTGCTGATCAAGACAATGTTCGACAAGCACTAAGGCAAGCAGTAGTAGAAACATGTGCAGTGTGGGGGCGGGCATTATCTTGCTGAAATGTAAGACCAGGGTGGCGTGACATGAAGGGCAATACAATGGGCCTTAGAACTTCGTCGACGTACCACTGTGTTGTAAGGTTGCGACGGATGACAACCAAAGGGGTCCTACTATGAAATAAAATGGCATCCCAGATCATCACTCCTGGGTGTCGGCCTTACTGCCGGAAGACAGGTTAGTATCCCATCGCTGTCCGGGTCGTCTCAAGACTCACCTTCGCTGGTCATCCGAGCTCAGTTCAAAGCAGGACTCATCACTGAAGACTATTCTACTCCAGTCAGTGGCATTCCAGTGCGAATGAGCCCGACACCACTGCAAACGGGCTTGACGTTGTAAAGAGGACAATGGTAGTCGGCGCAAGGGGCGCCGTGACCTTAGTCCCCTTTCTGTGAGCCGTCTATGAATTCTCCTTGCGGTCACAGAAGCACTAGTTGCTCGTACAATCGATGATAATGATGCATCTGGGGCTGTGAATGTCGCTCTGACGGTTGCTCGGTGTTCACGTTCTGTCGTTCCTCCAGGCCTACCGCTTCATTCTTAACGCTATGTGAGGCGATGATGCACCCATTCCTGCCAACATCGTCTAACAGTGGCATCGCTCCAGCTCAAATATCGAGCTATTCGCCGATAAGACCAATCTGTTTCTTTGAGCCGTACTACAGGACCTCTCTCAAATTCTGACATCTGCGCATATCGTTCGCGCACCTGTATGCGAGGCATAGTTACTGTCTACCAGGGTATGCCGAATGAAATTCGTGAAGAATTTATGAGCTGAAATTGTAATTTCTCCTCTTAAATATCTTGCCAGTTGCGCTGATCAGATGCGCTGTAGAGACAACCTTTCATTCATTGGCAGACAAAATGTAAAATTTTGCATTTTCGGTCGAAACCTGTATTCATATCTATTTGTGTCCAATTTGCTTTATATCTCCTCGGTGCGTCGTTTTCTTTGTCTAAAAGTGTACAACTTAACAGCAAAATTGCAAACATTTATAAAGTATCGTAGCAGTATACGTTTATAATTCCCGATGCAGCGTTATGCGTTGATATATTTTTCGTTTTTTTTTCAGTCTTTCGTCGGTTCATCATATGAATGTTCAGTTTTCTTAATTAGATGGCTTTATGAAACTTTGTTTGTCTTTTTATTATTAACGTTTTACGAGTTTACTATATTTATTAAATATCACGTTCCTGGAGCTTACGCCGCATAAAACTCAGTTCAAAAGCAAAATCATAAAATATTAAAAACATATCTTTAGAATTTTCGGTAGACAGCCTAGCGTGCTACAGATAAAAATATTGTAATCCGTACAGTGTTGTCACTGCGTGCTTTGAATCGTTGAATTTCTTAATGAAAAATTCGCTAAAGTTTTATAAAATTTATAAGGTATTTCTCCGGCCTTATTAGCATGCCTTGGTGATGTAGTGGTCAGCATGCTCGGCGCGTATTCGAGAGGTCCGTGGTTCGAGTCCCGGTGAGGGCATTGCTCATTTTTCATCTCTCCTGCTTCGATATGACCTAATGTCTCTACAGCAGTGCCCGAACTAAAAGGTGGTGGATGATGATTCTCCACCAGCAGGATTTGACGATTATGTCCTCTAAACCTCCAGTCGCCCTTTAAAAGGGGGAGTATCTAAGGTATTTCTCCGGCCTTATTAGCATGCCTTGGTGATGTAGTGGTCAGCATGCTCGACGCGTATTCGAGAGGTCCGTGGTTCGAGTCCTAGAGAGGGCATTGCTAATTTTTCATCTCTCCTGCTTCGAAATTACCTAAATGTCTCTACAACTTGCTTAACGTTTTTTTTTTACCCATGATCGGGTGCAGGACTACGTTATTTTAAATTTGATTGCTCTAACTACCAGTGTTTTCTTACAATGCGAGAGACATACATATATTCATGCAGATTCTTCGATATTTAATTTCCTTAAAAATGATACAGGGCGATAATACTTAGCGGCAACAGTTTGAAAAGTGATTTAATTGTTTCGAAGCAAAATGGGTTTCGAAGCAAAATGGGTTTCGAGATTAAAATCCCATTCGGAACTAACGCACCTTTGGGCTAAAAAGTAATCAAAGGAATGCATTTTACCAGTAAACTAGCTTTAGGAGGAAAAGAACTATGTACTAGAAAGGAAAGAAAAGAAAGAAAGGTGAATTTAAGCGAATATTAAAAAAAAATTCAGAATCTAGATCTAAAAAGCTGGGAAGGGGAAAATACGCGAGAGGACATGGTAATGCTAGTCTTTTAGCACAATTTCTGCTTCACGTTTATTGAACTATTGGGTATGGTAACCTTTGAAACTAATTATGTTTAATGCAACAACATCATATTACAACAACTAATTATGTTTAATGAACAACTCTAAGCAACATGATTTAATAGCGAGCAAGGCTGCAACGTGTAGCATTTCCTAACGTTTTATATGTGCTTTCTCCTTATTATACATCCGACTCGAAGAAACAAGCAATAAATAGTGAGGGTTCAGTATTATTTTCCTTTTTACTATGGGTCACTGACCTACAGTACTAAAGTATGTGATAAATAGGACAGACAGCGTTCAAGAAGGAGACAATTGAACTTTACTATAACGATTTTTGTAAGTGTACCAATATATTTCAGAGTTATATATATTTCAGGGTCAGCGGGAAAATGTTAATAAAATTCAACAGCTATAAGTTTATTACCTTTTTGATTTTTAACTTCAGTTCAAATTTAACTAACGTGAAGTAACTTATAGAACTACTCTTACGTTATTATTATTAAAGATTTCTCAAAACAATTTTAAAGATTTGAATGCCTTACTTCTCTTTGCTGTTACTTTTAAATTCAGATTAAGTTAATTTATAGTAACTGCATTTGAGTGTTGAGTTACAGTTATATTAGAAATCTATGAACTTATAATTTTTAATATAACTATAATTTTGTCAGTAATAGAAATCTAAGAATTATGATTAAATTTAATAAAATGACTTCATCACTTTTATGAGTTTAGAAACTATGTATTAGCTGCAACTTTTATAGAGAAAAGCTTCATATTAATATGTGGAATTATAAGATATTGTGATAAAAGATGAAATGCTTTTAGTTCATTCGTTGGCATTTAAAACTTTTGAAATTATTCTTTTAAGCTTGTATCGAATATTCAATAAATATAGTCTGATTACATTGAGATGAAAATATTAAATTCATAATTGAGAAAGTATTGGAGATATAATCAGAAACCTGAATGTGCTAACTTTTGCTGATTTCTTTTAGTAAATTTTCCTCACTATGTCAGACAAATTTCGATTTTTTTATGATGGCAAAGCACATTAAAGCTATCTGTTTAAACGCAGAGATGCTTCTGGGGAAACATGTTTAAGGAAACTCTAATGTTCAAGTTGCACGTGAGGAAAATGCTCCTGCTGCTAGCCCGTGCCCCAAGATTGAAACTGGTATGAGTTGGAGAAGTTAAACAACAAGAAACAACATTATGGTTTGTAAATTTTGCGGGATTAGTTTCTATGGTTTAAATACAGAATCAGTTTCTTCAGCTACCTAGGTATGAACGAGATAGAATCTGGTGATAAGAATGACTGGAAAGAATTCAAAATACTATCGCCATCTATTGATGAAACAAGAAAATTAAACATAATTTCCTTAAAGGCAAAAGGAAAGGATGGATTGGAATTAGGGTTGTTAACTAGAACAGAAAGATTGTTTGAATGTGAAACGCCTCTAGAATATGTAATTCACCAATGGAAGATGTTTTGAATAATTTTGGCTTCAGAAAAATGCTAAATATTATTTTAGATGTCGAACGTGGCTGATGTCAAACTTCCTAGCAACATCTGTTATTATTTGCTCATCTGCAATCTTCCAATAATATCGTAACGCGTCAAAATCATCTATGTGATTTTGGGAAGACATACCGAAAATTGAAAGTTCTTCAATTGATTCTTTCCTATCAAGTTTTGCTTTTAAAAAACAAAGGTCATTTACCCGTCAAATTCTTTATCTCTTTTATCAACGCATCACCAACAATGCATGGCCAACAATTCCGCAATCGAAAATTTCATCCGCACAGCAGGTCTGATTGTATCTCGCACTTATGTTAATTTCCACATTTTACTGCTTTCTATTTTGTGATTACTATCGCCACTACTGTCATCCTCCCTTAGCAACTGTCCACCAGTGTACTTTTATATACGAATGTGAATAGGCCTAATTCTGCTTTTACGCAGATGATTATTTATACGATTTTAACTAAACAAGGTTAGTTTAGAAATACAAATCTCTTTTTATAAAATTAATCTTGATTTAAAAAAAATAAAATTTTAACGGTCACCCAAAAGGGTCTGTTGAGATTTATTACGCTCAAGCTTGCACGCTACCAGTCTGCTCTTGCACTCCATCCTGCTAATCCATATTGTTTAGCTTTATTATTAAGTATCATTTTCTTCGCAATTGCGCCATACACTATTCAACAGCAAAATTATAAAAATTGCAGCATACATTTAGGATTTCCGATGCAGCTTTAAGCGTTGGCATATCTTTTTCTATTTTTAGCAGCCTTTTCTCAGTTCATCATATCAATGTTCAGTTTTCTTGCTAAGACGACTTTGCAAAACTTTTTTTCTTGTCTTTTTATTATAATGTGCTGACGCTATTTATTAAGTATCATATATTTTCCGCTTACACCACATAAAATTAGATTCAATAGCAAACTCACAAAATATTTAAAGACTTTTTCCGATAGACTATCTGGCACGCTGAAGATAAAAATGTTTTGCATGTGCTCACTTTTAAATCATTTAGTCCATCAAAAATTCATTAAAGCTTTACAAAATATGAAATATGAAATTTGGGGGTTCAGGTGCGCACATTTTGAGTGGAGTTAATTAGTTAAACTATAACTAATTGTGTATCAGTTAGTATTATTTAAAATTTAATAGCTGTAGGTACCGTTGTTTATTCATAATGAGAGGAACATACATAATGCAGATTCTTCATGATTTAATTTCTTTACAATAAGGCAATTTTTACAAGACAATACAGGGCGATAGTATTTAGTAGCAACAATTTGAAAAGTGATTCCCTATTTATAGTGGATAATACAAAGTCCCGTTTCGGGACTAATAGCCCGTTTGGGATATCGCCTTTTTGGGTTAATAATAGAATAAAATAATGAAAATATTTAAACTAAAATAAAATAAATATGAAAGAATTTAGAATTTAACTGTTTCCCAAAAGGGTTGATGAATTTACATTTATATATATATATATAATGTATTTTTATAAAAATACCGCATGCTTTTAATTAGATATGTGATAAATTAAATACATTTTTATTGAGTTCAATGAGATTAGAAAGTAAAAAATTGTATTCTTAAGCACTCCATCTATCGTTATTAAATAACTTATATTATTAATAGCAGACAGATTAAATTTTAAAGGTTAATGTGGATAAAGTGGATTAAGATAAAAGTGGAACAACGCAGAGTCGTGTTTCAAGACTTATAGCCCTTTTGGAATAACATATTTTAAAATTAAAGACACCACTTTTATACGACCCATTTTTCAAATAGCTTTAATTCTGAAAATATTCTACAAATATCGATTTTGTGAAATCATAAGTGCTCCTCGTAAAAACTGAGCTAACTTAGTAATTATATGTCACATCATAAAGAGAATTTTTTACCTTCGAAATATAAACGCAACTACGATAGTGTTTGGAAATACGAAAGTCCTTAATTAAATGAAGATAGCTATTGTCAGAAAATGATGATTCTAAAATCGTAGCTAATAATAAACCTTTATATTTTTTAACGTCTTGGTCTTCAATTATAGATGAACGTATTTTCTTTATAACGTATACATTTTTGTACACGTGCAAATAATTAGATACAGTTATAAATTCATAAAATGAAAAATTTATTTAAATGATTAAAATCATATAAAAATTTGGACTTAAGATATTTTGATATGAATATTTTTAACAACTTAATATTCTTTCTAAATCTGAAACTAATTACCTCTAAAACAAATTTTTTGGCTATCTCATTGGCATTGAAATTATTTTGCCGGAACGTTTTTGGACAATATTTTAATGAAAAGCTAGTTATGATTTGAAAATAGAATTGGTTCCATATAGCAAGATATTCAGTCTCTTTTTGCTTAATTTGTCGTGATTAAAATACTTCCTTTACTTCCTACAAGGAAGTATTGTAATCACGAAAAATTCTGGGAACCATATTCCAAAGAAAATATCTATTTTGACCGCTATCGATTGCAATTTAACGATGTTTTTAGCTTGACATCTTTACGTAAGGACAGAATAAAGGACTGTAGTTCCCTAAGCGAATTCTAAAACTGATTTAAAATGGATTCATCAGAGAAATTTTTCATGGTGTCTGTACATACGTATATATGTATGTATCTCGCATAACTCAAAAACGAGTAGCCCAAAACGTTGAAATTTTGTATATAGGACTGCTATAACATGTAGACACCTCCCTTTTCGATCCCAATCGGCTGCACCAAAAGGTATATATATATATATATACCCACTCTGTTATTTGGCTCAATGAGCTCATTTTTTTATTCTTATATGTTGGTAAATTGCTAATTTTTGGTTTAAAAATGATTTAATTAATTATGTTGTTCTTCATCTTCCGGTTAAGGTTTTTATGCCTTTAGTAAATCTGCATGCAATATTATCAACAATTTGAAGTTGGGTAAGGGCGGCTAAGCCTAATTATTTTTACCATAGCAGTCATATTTTTTTACATTTGAAACTTAAGAGAATAGTGGATTTGTTTCCAATCTAGAGAAACTAAGCTTTGCAACAACAAAGATAACGCTTTCTTTTATTACTGCGAATTAAATCATGCTTAATCCACTCAGGAATTTATTAGAGGAAATAAGTGTTTCAGATTTACTTCGTAATTTTTAATATGGATATTTTTACCTTGTCAAGAAGTAAGAACTGAATTAATTGAATGAGAAATACTGAATCGTCTGTGAAAAACTGTTTCTTTCTGCTTCTTCTCTCTTTTTTTTTTTTTTGTTCAATTTCTGTTATACATAGTTTTAGATTTATTAGAGTACTTGAATAGAACATGTGGCAACGATTAGGTAATTCTTCGGATGATGTACATAATTGTGCATTCTGAGTTATAAAATGAATGAGATATAACGCTGTTAAGTGAACCTAGCGCCAGAGTGTCGCTAATGTAAACAAATATAGTGAATTGCAAAGAGTGCATTTATTCTATTGTGGTTATTGTGGCTATCGACGAAGTAGATTTAATTCAATCCAATAAGTTAAAATGAAACGCAAGAAAAAATGTGTATAATTTAATATTTTGTACAAGGAAGTCATGTTGGTGTACACATCAGATTTTTTTTCATTTCATTTTTATTACAAATGAAACTAGAAAATATTATTCAAAGAAACTATAACTCGTAGCATTTAGAGTATTGTATAGCTTCAATAATTATGGCAGAAAATGAAGAATAGACAGAAAATGAAGAAGAATTTACTACCATGAAAAACCAAAATTGCTTTTTGTTGATCACTGAATGCTACAAGTGTAATTAAGCATATGAGTTCCAAAGGCATTGTTAAATGTGATAATCCTGATGGTTGTTTACTGATTCTGTTATTGAGTTTCATGTCTTCAAGGTATTCGAAAGATATGGCGAGATGTTTTATTTCCTTAAATGTTGATTCTAGATTCTAGATGTTATAATAAGGTGCAGAATTTTATGCTATAGTTCAGTATTATGCGTGTGACAAATTTACAAAAGAAATTGCTATGCATTATATGGTTATTTTTTTAATTCGCGTTTGTAAAAAGGTTTAGTATGTTGTAATTAGTTAAAAGAAAAATGTTTGCGTGCAAAATTAGCCGGATATTACATAATAAAATTGTGTCAAGGGACCAGTTACAGATCCATTAATCAAGGAACACTTAAGCTCAAGAATAAAGCTTTTGCTTTATGATTGGTTCTTGAATATTTGTTTCAAATATTTTAAATTATGAGAAATTTACGGATTTGAAATATGTTTTATATAACTTGAAATATGATTTAAGTCAGTGAATTCGGTTTGGAATACAACCGGGAATTCTGAATAAAAGCTAATGTTTTTAGTTGATTAAGGCTTAATGAATTATTTATTTATTGTAGTTTTTCAATTTGCAAACACCATGTTAAAACAGATTTTACCTGCAATGAATTCATCTCTTGGTTGACTATAATGCTGTGTAATTCATTGTGCAAGAAGCATGTTTCTGACGGTAATTAATACCGAATGTTCTTTTCATTACCTTCTTAAGGGGGCTAGTGTGGCCACCCAGTCTGAGACAGACACACTGCCTTTTGGCCATTGTATAGTTCTCCGAAATGTGTTGAGAAGTCTGCTTTGTGTAGTGTATACTACATTGGCGCTTGCTGGAACCACTGATGGTTTCCGTTTATCTTCGGGTAAAATCATCGAACGATAACGATCTCGGTTATGAAATTAATTTCTCAGGCCAAATATAAAATTGCTTATTTGTATTGAATCCTTCTCCTCACAGAATTAAATTTTATCTTCGTGAAATTCTTTTTATTACTTTATCAAATCTCTAAGTTCATGACCAGAATCAATATTTAAGGAAATGTAGACACATCTGTTTAGAACATTTTACTCCTGGCAAAGGATTTCTTTGACCGGAATCGAACCCCGGACCTTTAATTTACAGACAAGCGCATATCGCTTATGCTTCGGAAACTATGCAGTACTTGCTTACTATAAATTCATTGTGCATCTGGTTATGTAAGACTTGATTATATTGCTTAAAATCAGGCGAAAGAGCAACCTCGTGTTGGACGTAGATTTTAATTAGGACTCAATTTTAACTAAAAATCTACGCCAAATACAAAGTTGCTGTTTTACCTTAATTTTAAGTTTGACGTGTTTTTCTTCTTTCTTGACTGTACTCCTACGGATTAAAAATCGCTAAAAATAATTATATTAAATGCAGACAGAAAAAAATGTCATTAAGAAGTATCACAATTTTTAAATGCAGTTACACATGCCGAATTTATAGTGCAACAGCACCAACAACAAAAATGTTATAAAATAACGTTTAGAGTTACTGAGAAACGGTAAACTTAACCGAGATTAACTCAGCCTTGGAAGGATAAATATTTGGTAGAATAAGATTTTTATACACACTGTCACTTGGATAGTATTACGATTCGTGGTGAAAATGTTGAGTAAAGGTTTATTTTTTAAAGCCACCTGTGCTCCCTTCTCAGTTTCTCAAAACAAAAATCTTTTTCCATTCGCAATTCGGAAAGTCGAAAGCGTTGTATTTTTGAAAAATTCAAGACTTGGTTAGAGTAAATATTCTAGTTTTGTATTTGCCTGTTATGCACACGCTATTTGTTATGTATCATGTTTTGAGAGCTTTATGTTGCATAATATATTACATTAATTGCCATACGAAACGATGCAACAACGACAAAAAAAGAAACCTTTTTACTTTTAAAATTACACTTATAGGCATAAAATACCAATTAGTGTCATACAGATCTGCATTAGTAGCACAGATGTTTTTGTTCACCAAACAATGGGAATAACCTTGTAAAATGTTCCAATATTTTCTTCTATTGCAGTTCTGTTTATTGAATTCATAACATGAAATTTTTCAAAGAAATTTCTGAACAAGTTTTAAAGCATGACAGTTTCCTATTTTATTTATTACTTGTTATTTATTATTATTTTAGTTATTATTTACAGCATTAGCACTTACATCAGCATCTGGTTCGAACCACATCGAAACTGACATCTTAAGTCAGGAAAGTGACATAATTGATCCTTCTTCAGTTATTAATGCGTATGACACTTTTAAAAAAGAGTAACTGAAGTTTTTATGATTCTGAAGAATAAAAATTTAAAAATCATTTAAGAGATATCGATTTAGGCGACAATCTCCCATCCGTTTTACTCCGACAAATGCAGGAATTGGCTGGATCTCTTATCGGAAATGAATTATTAAAATCTTTGAGGCTTCTAATCCTTCAAGCCCAGATGCAAGTTATACTGACCTCTTCTGATATTGAACTAAAATAATTAGCAGATATGGCTAACAAAATCTCTGGTGTCACAATCATCGCCCATCGTCATGCTACGGATACTAAATCGAAATTCTATTGCCACAACTCATGCTTTAGAAAATTTTCAGAAACAAATGCCTGATTTAAATAAAAATAGTAGATAAACTATTTACATTATATTCTCGTGATTGATCTCATTTGGATCTAGATTCTTGCCCAAGAATAAGCAAAATGAAGCGACATCCAGCGAATAACATGCATGTGCTAGTACCCCATGGCAAAAACGTTGCTAAATGCAGCAATCCTTGCAATTTTGAATCGGAAAACCAGATGTCCAAGTGTGTGTGGCAACGAATGCCGCAGGCCGAACTAATTGTAGCTTATTTGTGTACGAAAAAGTCTTTGAGAGCATATCTTTTGGTCTACATAGGGGCTGATTTGTTTGGTTTACCTCTTATTCCATAAGAACGTTTAAAACAAGATCATTACTCAATTTAATTGCAGCAAACAGTTCAAAAATTCATGTCTAGAAAACGTCCAGTAAATCTAGCGTGAATAAGCATACTCATGATATCGTGCCTATAATCAAAATTAAGGTTTTCCGATAGTGGCTACAGCTAGACGCCTAGCCTCTGATAAAGTGATTGCCACAAAAGCAGAATTCACTTATTTAGAGCAAAAAGACATTTATAGTCCTTATAAAAGCTGCTGGAATGCAAAACGTCCTCTATACGTGGTGAAAGATCCAGATGAGTCTCGAGAACATGCGAAGACTACCGTAAATTAAATTCAATCTCCATTCCAAATCATTGTCCAATTAGGCGTATATAATTTTACTTCCAATTTAAACAATAAAACTGTTTTTAGACATTAGATCTGAAAAAAAAAAAACTGAATAAAAACGATGTAGTGCCTAAAACGATAATAGCTACTATTTTCGGACTATTTGGGTTTAAGTATATGGCATGGTATGCAAACCACACAAAAACCACTAGAGCAGATTTTGACAGATTTAAATTTCTGTTTTGTCTATACAGATGATATTTTGATTACTTCATCCTCCCTCGATGAACATATTCCTCATGTCAAAGAAGTTGTAAGAGATTAAAAATCTTAATTTGACTTTCACTTTCCTTAAGCCACATTTGCTTCAGAATGCGTAAAAATTTAGGTGATATTATCGATGATAAAGGAATCATTGCTTTACCAGAAAAACATTAAAGTAATCTAAGATTTTTCCCAACCCAAAACTGTTAATGAATTCACACGAGAGGACGAAATCTTAATTTGGCTTTTTACTTTCCTTAATGCATATTTGCTTCAGAATGCGTAAAAATTTAGGTGATGTTATCGATAAAAAAGGAATCATTACTTTACCAGAAAAAAATTAAAGTAATCTAAGATTTTCTAAAACCCAAAACTTGTAATGAATTCCCATGAGAGGACGCTGCACGATCTGCCACACCCGTGCGGATGAGCTGTGTGTCGTCTGGTGCCTTTGTATTATTTCGTTTCCCATTACCAGGATTTCTCTTTGGTTTCCTTACGTTCATTTCTTCCAAACGCTTCTCCTGTGTCCATTTCTTCCAAAAACGCATCACTGTTGTGGTATTACGCTGAGTGCTGGCTGCGGTTTCTCAATACGAATGTACATTCTCTCGCATACCGCCAATGTACCTCGTTCGAACTCCGTTACTTGTTCGTATAGCACCCTCCGCTGCTGACGAGAGATACTGACCACTAATTAAACGTTCACTGCAGACAGAGGACAATAAAAAGATTTCATTGCGACTTTACATTCCTTTATATTCGTGGAACAAGTGGACAGTTCTCATTCCAGGTATGCGGAACTGCTTTGTAATTCCAACCATTTGTACGTCTTACCTCCCTTTACATTTCCTATATGTTCGGTTCAATTTGCTTAACTCCTTCATAGTGGTGGAATTTTCAAAAACATTAGTGTATAATGCGTCTCAACATATCCTATGGAGCAGCAAGCGTTTCATGCTGACGGCAGTGCTCAGTTCGTGAGCCCTCTGCAAGCGATATACCACCTTCAGGTAACCCCAGAGTAAGTAATCCCGAGTTCTAAAATCTGGAGAGCGGAAGGGCAAAACGAAATTGCCAAAGAGTTTTTAGGAATGTCTGTTTGGAATTACATTTTGCCTTCTAACATCTCGTTCACAATTCTAGCGATCTTCATAACCTCCGGGTATCTGTGGCACAACATGTTTACTGAAAATCTTCCGCCGTCGCATTATGCGATCATACCGTACAACTCTCCATGCTATACTAGTATGGCTGGCTCCTAGTTCTTCGCGGATGTAGATATGCCCCACATGCGTACGTGTGTTCTACTAGTAGGGCTGCCAACTCAATTTAACACTTACAGAAGTTACTTTCCGCAGTTCTAGGAGAATGTATTTCTAGGAAAAGTTGGCTCTTGTGTTTAAAGTTGGCTCTTGTGTGCTACTGGCTTTCTATTACTGAACAGACCATTTTGAAGAAAGTTAATGATAAATAAAGAAAATTTGTAAAAATATGTCGAAACTTAAACTGTTTCATGTAAAACGTGTCTGTATCACATATAGATTTATATAAAGCACGTTATAAAAGCACCTCATTTGGAAATGCATCATGTTTAAGCTTTCCTACTTCTTTTCAGAGAATGCAACAACAGAAGAGTATTTTAAAAAATTCTAGAAGTTTACAGTCAGTGAATCTAAAAAATCAGCCGAACAAAATTTTTACTCAAAATGAAACAGCCCTGTGAGGATAATCAGAAGATACCAACCATAACTAAAATGAACTCATTTGCATCTCATTAATAGAGAGCTAGATTATCTTCCACCAAAAATGCTTTTAATATTCATCCTTAAAGGATAAGCTACTCGTTTTGAGCTCTTTTGTGATAAGTTTTGATCTCTCAGACTTTTAAAACATGACTGAAATGCTTTAGTGTCACTGTCATTTACCCCGAGATCTGGGATTTAGGGTGTTAAATACTGATAAAGAATTACTCTTTCAAGGCTAGTAAAGTGTGGCATCCTGTTCCTATTAGATACATTTTATAATTCCCTAAATAAGAAGCAGAGATGTTCCTAAAAATGAAACTTTGACGTTTTAATAATGAGGCAAAGTACGTTAAAATGTATTACAGAATAAAAATTTGACTAAATTTTGGCATTTTCATAAGCAAAAATATAAGCTTTACTGTAATAAGGAAAGGAGCATTAAACCGTTAAACTCGGCTCTTATGCGCATTTACAGAGGCTGTTCACACATTTTTAGACGATCCTGCTTTGCTGTTGAAAAACAAGTCGCCTCTTGGAAATTGTTTTTAACTGCAGCTATACTTTGGAAAATATAAATTATCGTCTGCTACTTGACAGTTTGGTTTTCGTACAAAATGGAGGTTTAAAGAAATAATAGATAGAAGCGATGTTTGTGCAATTTCCGAAGTACATTTTTCATATTGTTGCGTGCGTACGGGTTCGTAATAGATTGAATGCACAAAACTGATGAAAAGTTAATAAAATTTATTCTTATCACAATAAGTAAAACAAAATTCTGAAATTTTTCCTCACAGATATTCGTACAATATCACACAGTAGTTTTATTTTAAACTACTAAAATGTTAAATAGAACACAATTCAAAGCGCAGAAAAAGCTAATTTGATCTCAAAATTACAACAGCGAAGTAAATAACAATAATTCACTTGAAACAACTGAACTGAGATGTTTCTGTCGGGCTTTTTAAAGCTTTTTAATCATGCACGAGAACATTCTCGTAATTTTTTTTCTCGAGGTGTCTGGAAAGCAAAGGAATAGAATTACGGTTACAGTTAACAATTACATTTATTCAAACTAAGTATCAGTTAAGGAGATAAACTTTTATTCAATGTTAAACTCACATGCTCTTGTATTTTTACTTTTCCGGCGTAGCTTTCTCTTGAAATTTGTCACGTGCTGCATTCCATGGGGAAATAAAACAATTTTAATTATAATAATAAAAAAAATCTAACTAAATACGAAATCCGTAACAATACCTAATTATTAAAAATGCTTTTAAAGCTATGGGTTTCCGATATTTAAAGCTACGCCAGGTAATATTATCAACAAGAAAATGTAAAAGTCAAGGTTTAACTTCAAGCGGGAAATTCGAAGCCTTGACTTAATAATACTTTGACTTTAAAAAATACGTATTAAGTATATTAAAGGTAAAAACGGAATGTTTCGAATGTTGCAAAAGTAAGATCTGTAATTAAAAAAAATCCTCCAGTCAAAGGACAGTTGTAAAATCATTAAAATGCTCAGTGTCAACTGTAAACAAAGTCATCAATTCTGATTTGAATTTTAAAAAGGCGTAAAAACATAATGTGCATTGTCTTTCTCTATGACATATCGCCGAACGCAGAACGCCCTGCAGAATTTTTTATGAGAAACATTTATGCTGAGAAAAATGGGAAAATATTAGCATAATTTGAATGTATTTAAATGACTGCAATAATAAGAGATCCATTTATTATCTTCATAGTGGAGAAAAAATCTGAAAACATGGTTCAAAGAATCTAAAGAAAGCTTTTCAAGGGGATTTATGATTGTTGCTGGTTTTTCATATAACTGAAAATTAAAAAAGAGAGTTCAGAAAAATGTTAAGATGAGCTCCACATATTATCAAGAACATATTTAATACCCAGTTTTCGAAAATGAAATGATGTGTCTTTTTATCCACAGTATCGTCAATCACTAGAACTGCATCAAGACAAAGCAAGCAGCCAGACATCCAAAATTTATTAATTTCCTGAAAAAAATGGAACAGGGAACATATATGAAGGCCATACCCTTCACTCATACTTCTACTAACTTTCCTGATGTATCATCCATAGATTTTTACACTTTTGGACTTTAAAAACGTGTATTGTCCAAACGTCGATTTACAGCCGTTATTGGACTTTGGAATGCTGTTCAAGGGGAATGCTATAAAATACCTCTTCTAATACTAGGACAGGCTTTATTGTCTTTGAAATTACGGTGTAGTGAAGAATAAGGGTTATCAAATAGAACATTTAAAACACAGAAATTTTAGGTAGTTGTTCCTGCCTAAAGTCAACAGAAATATATTGCTTCAGTATAAAATCTGAAAATTTAATTGAATTAAAGAGGGAAAATATAAAAGCAAAGAAGGAGAAAGGTCAGATTAAGAAAAGGATGTAACATCAGCAGTGTTGCAAAAGAAAGTTGGAAAATTTTCGAAATTAGCAAGAAGCTAAGTTGCTCGGACGAAAGGTATCCCTTCTATAAAGAAAAGAGTAGTAGAAGTTATTGCTGATTTTGATATAAAATAGTTTACATTATACGTGGTCTGATTCAAGAAATTTTATACATATTATCGAAAAATTTTATAGAAACTTGAATTCCTGGAGCAACACAGAAATTCAGCCAAAGGTCTGTTCCTTGTTTATGACTTGAATGTCAAAAACCTTAAGCACGTAATATTTCTTTTCTGAATTTCCAACTTAAAACAGCTAAAATCAAGAAAATGCATATTTTTCAGCTGATACATGTACCTCAAGTTACAGTAAATGGGTAAAGATGTTACGTTTGTAATAGCTGCTGTGATGCTTAGAAATACGAATTTATAATTTCAAGTTTATGAAATACTAGAACAGAGTTTTCTGACAGAAGTCTATATCCAATGAACATATATATTATCATTCTAATTACAGACTCAAAAGCTAAAATTAGGAGTTATTGTAATTAGAAATTATTAGTTTAGGAATTATTAATTAGGAATTATAATTAAGAATTATTGTATTCTCGTGTGTATGGTAGTGTAAGTGGTTAGCATGTCCAGCTAGCTTTGGAAGATGGCGTTTGAATCCTGATGATGGCTCTGTTGTACTTTCATATTTCCTAATCGGGAAAAAGAAAAACTCAAATCGCATTTTAACATCAAAGATGCATAATGAAATGTTTACACATAAGAAAATAAAAGGCATTTCAGGTAGAATAAACAAGCAGCTAGTTGATAAAAAAAATTACGCAATGATTCACAAACCAGAAGTATAAACCGAAGAGCCATTGCAATGCTACTAATTATTCGAATCATATTTCCTCATGAATATAGTTTCATAATTTATAGAAAATAAAGCAATAAAATGCCGGCACAAATACCATTGAATTAAGCTATGTTTTAATCAAAGTTTTATAATTTCATATGATTAGATCACATTTCTTCAGTATAAAAAAACTTATGATGTTACTGTCTTATTTTTAAAAATCATGAAGCTCACAGAGAGTGTTTGCACACTTTTAAAAAAGTAAATGTTTTCATCCTAACATTCTTGGCAACAGCTTATTATTTGAAATGAAAAATATTGGTTGCTCCTTTTAAATTTATTCTTCTTTCAAAATGTAGCATGTAAACATTTGTAGGTTGAAGGGTATGTTTTTGCTCTTTCCGAAGAGCTATATTTTTATTCCAAAATCCAGAAACGTGAAATATATGGTATTAATATTTCTAACAAAAAATAAGCAACATTTTTAATTGGAAAGGGAAAAACTCTTAGTCATCTTTTCTACATAGAAAGGAGACTCCAAATCAATACCCCCTCCCCCTCCCCGAAAAAAAAAGAGGCGCGTACTTTTTGTAATGCTTCTGCAATTAAATAGTTGGTAACAAGAGAAAATTCACCAACAAAGAAATCAATTGAATATTCTTTAAATACGTCTTCCGCAACAATAAATAAAATAATAAACCAAGATTTACAACTTAAAAAAGCTAAAAAACATAAGTTAACGAGCTTTTGCCGAGGCATGTGGCTCAACGCCGAATAATTTGTAGAACATTGTATGAAAACTGTTTATTAGGAGTAAGCGGAAATACATGGTGGACCTTGATGAAGCATGGATTTACCTAAATGACTGCAAAAAATTATTTATTATCGAAAATGAAAAGAAAAAAGAGTACACACGTGGTTCCATCAATGCAAAGTTTCAGTAAGGGAATTATTATAGTAGCAGGATTCTCTTACAATGGTAAATTAAAATTACACTCGTGTACAAAATTAAGACAATTACCACATTTTGTCACATTTCTGAAAAGCTAGTGGACGGAGTTTTAATGGAACTTGATATGATTATTCATTTATAACAGAGCATGAGATGTAGCATTCAAAAGTCATTTTATGTACGCATGATTATAAATAAAGCTCATAATGCAGAGATATCCAAAATCTACATTGTGATATGGAACTAAAAATTAGTTTTATAGAGAGTACGGTCCCCTCCCATAGTCAGACAGGTTGATGGTAGGCTGCACAAAAGGCAGTTTAGGAGTCCCAGTGGCAGTCGATCTCACTCCTATAGCATGGCAGTTTTAATCTCCAGAATGGTTCTCAGAGGGTGATGAAGAGATGAAATTGCAATCCCAAGAGCGTCCCCACATGTTCAATAGGGTTAAGTTCAGAAGATCTATCTGGCCAATCCATGCTGCGAGTGTCCTCACTTTCAAGGTAATTGTCGACCAGTTGAATCTTATGCACAAAAGTGTTGTCGTCCACTAACGAACTTTTTATCTCCTTTTTCTGTTCTAAAAGTCTAATAACTTTACTGGACTACGTTTTTCAAAATTAATCCGTTTCATGCTGACTTATGTAATCCTGATGCAATGTGGTCAGCTCTTTATCCAATCATATTAAAGAGCGTTTTTACTGTTTTACTGAGTATTCATTACTAACAGGATTCATTTGCCGTTACGCTTCGGCCATTGCCTAAAGATACGTAAGCTACACAAAATTGTACGGGGGCATACTTCACCCATAATATTAATGTAGAAACCAATATTGCGTCTCTAGAATTGTTTTACACAGCAATAAAATTACGCTCACTTCATCCATATCTATATGTGAATGTCATTTTATGTATCTACTCAACTGCTATCTTCTAATCGCCAAGATATTTACAGAATTCATTATATGTATATATATTTCTGAATATTTGCATATACAATGAATCTTCATTATATATATATATATATATAGTAAAAGGAAATAAAGAATAACAATAGATAGTGAAAATAAGAAGATATATATATATATATCTTTTTATTTTCTCTATCTATTGTTATTCTTTATTTCCTTTTACTTTCTGTTACTTCTTCGAATTTTCAACCGCCCTCCCATGTCTAATCTGATATGATTAATCAACTGCGAAAAATGGAATGATTAGAATGCTCAAACAAACAAGAATATACAGTACTTAGAGCTAGAATTCGTTCTTTAAATTTTTAGTTCTCGCAACGTTATTTCTTAGTATAGAGATTAGATTACGTGTCGGAGCAGGAAAACAAAGTCATTCAGGCTGTGGCATTTTCTCATATATTTTCGAAATCCCTTAAGGCAGTATGTTCTTCGAAAGAAAAACAATCATTTCGTATACATGAAAGGTAATATGAACGGAGTAAGCAGAGTTTTCTTAATGAAAAGAAATTAGAAAAACGGACTAATATAGATAAGTAACTGAGATATTCTGATGCTTGCAAGAGTGCGATGATCTAACTGGTGTGGTGTGTTATCAAGGCCGTGAGCTAAAGATACTGCGTACATTCCGGTGTTATAAAAGTTATTACAAAAACATGCATTATTGAAAATACGAAAGGGAGCTCTTCTATTCCAGCTTAACATTCTCCCAAGCAGATAAATAAACAAAAATGCGAGCTATTCGCAATGGTTTTTATAATTTATGGAAATGAACATAACTTTTTCAGGAATGATCATTTTGCTGTACGTGCGTTGAGGAACGAAGTGCTTATAAATAATTTTAAATTTTCAGAATATTTTCTAAGAAGAAGGAAAGATATTAAAGTGATGTAGATAAAGAAGAGGAAAACGTAATAATGGCATTTTATGACTTTTTTAGTTTGTGTGATGTCTTTCTCAAAGTTTATGCTTTTGATATCAATTCCTAAAAGGCGTAAATTGTAAAAAAATATTTATTCGAGTTTGTTGTAATTGTAATTCAAAATCTTCCTTCACAAATCATTCAGAATATTAGCTTCTGAGCAGTTAGTAAATTCATTTTTACTTGCTATTCTCTACTTGTTAACTGGATAACGCGAGAAATTAAAACTTTTATTCTAGACAAAAGGCATTCTTCCTATTCAATTCCTGAGTTCAAGTTCTCTGTACAAGCTCTGCAATTTTTCGTAAACAAATGCTATCCTTTCAACTAAAATACTATCAAGGTAAGCTTTTTATATAAGGAAGTTCATTTCCGTTGTCCGTAAAATGCTTATTAGGTTTGTAAAGTCGCAAATATTGTTTTATTAGTCTTCAACAACTCTTTTAGGTATATTATATTATCACAAACACAATATTCCGAAGTCCGAACTACTAAACTGCTTACCATTCTTTTAAAAATTCATGTGCGAAGATGCATAAAACAATTTATGACTGTTTATTAATTTTATGCATTTCCAAGAAGATGTTCATTAATAAAGTTCTAAATTTAAAATTATTTACGCTTTGTCAAGCGGATTTATATAGCATATCATATCCGATTAGTTTATATCATATCTGATCAGTACTGTATTTCGCAAGAATAATTCTAAGTTTAATACGCAATTATAATGGCCTTCGTGTATAGAAATTCTGCATCACTTCTGTTCAAAAAATACCTAAGAATAGAAAATTATACTAATAGTTTATTAGAGTATTGTGTGTTTTAATAATCCATATAACTTTTAGAATCATGTTTTTAAACTTTGTTTTAGTTATTAAAAATTACTCAAACCGATCAGCTGTTTCGATTAACACATTGTAAAAAACAAACCAAACTATTTCGAAATGTTAGACAAAAAAATGAAATCATGCAATGGAGAAGAGACGTGAGTAATGAGTATACATAAACTGACAGTGCCATGTCACCAGCGCACGAGTATACCTAATGCGAAGGTACCAACTGTCTAGTGTATAGGCTGGCCTGAAGATAAAAGTTGGGTTGTTTGAAAACTGAAGAGAAACACTTCACGTGAAACATAAAATCAGTAACACAACTATCTTGAGTTGGGCGTAGATTTATGTCTAGATCTCAATAGATTTCGAGGGCAAACAGGAACAAGTCTCTCTTCGTCGGGCGCAAAGAAATCTGCAAAACTAGAAAGCAATGGAAGCAAGGTCATATTTATACTCTACAGTAATGTGAAGGTAGCGCCATTTATCAATGATAGATGGCACTACTTTTTCGTCCCACTGCTTTCCAGTCCTGCACAGCGCCCACTGCTTAATCCTGTCTTGTAGATTCCTCTGCTCTTGACGAAGAGGGACCTGTACCTTTTTGTCTTCGAAATCGATTGAAATCTTAACATAAATCTACGCCAAACTCAATGTTGTTGTGTTACTAATTTTATGTTGGGTTGTTTGCTTCAATGTTACATTTAAGATTTTTTTTCAAGATTTCGAGCCTAGCTCCAAGAATTCTGACATCTGTCGACCAAAAGCGAAATCTCTCGACAGAAAGATAGAGAAGAAATAGCAGCGGATGCTAGCAGAAGGAGAGAAGTATAGGTCTTCGAAAAGTGTCACTTGTTTACTGGAAACTGAGGCGGTATTTGAAAAGCGAGATATTATTGACAAAATCAAGCGTTAGGCTACAACTGTTCTACATAACGAAGAAAGTTCAGTTTCTTTAATGGGCCCATTAGAAACGGAAATCCGGAAATCGTAATTGTGACGAAAGAAATGATGAAAGTAGAGATGCAAGCAGGCACTATGTGATCTTCAAATGGGATATCATGATGAGCAAAAGCAGTCGGAAAACAATAATTGTAACTAACCACGTAAAAGCAAAGCAGTGTCAAAGAAATTAGATAAAAAAATAATTTATACTTCGTTATATCCAATTTCACGTAGAAAAATTTAGTGATACTTTTCTACAATCAGCGTGTATGATGAACAATAATGTATGCATCACTGGTTACACTCACAATTCAAAATTTGTAGAACAAGGTAGAGAACATGAAAATTGGAGCACTAGGTAACTACTAGTAATGTGCGATCTCATGCAAAGAGTGGTACACTTACATCCCAAACAGAGCTTTCTTGCAGACACTTCGCAAAAACTTCCCACTGTTTTTTTACGTCAGTCATGGCACATTAAGGCTCATTTACAGCAGTCTGCTGTTTTAGTCTTCATTAGGGTCTTTAAAAATAAAAAAGAGTGACTTACACATGATTTCTTTAAAAATTCATTTTTGCAGAATTTAGAAAGTCTAACGTTTATTACGTAACATACTTATGTTAAAATAAAACATCTAATGTGTATGCCACATGACTTCCTTGTACGTCCATTTAAATTATACACGCTTTTTGCTACCTTTCATTTAAAGTTATAATTCCTACAATTTCAATAGAGACATATTTCTCATTCAATTAGCTCAGTTATCACTTCGCGGTAAGGCGCAAATACGTAAAATCTTAAAACATATTGATTAAAAATTGGAAAATACAGAAATAATATAAAACACCGAATACAGTTAAAATTTTTTTAGAATTAAAATAAAAGAGTTTCTGCTCCAAAACCAGGACTCGGCCAATGGGCAGGAAGACTGATTTTTCAGTGCACAAAACTGAAAGTTTACTTTTGGTCCCACTCGGCAAAAAGACACTGAAGCTTGTGCAAGAAATTGATTTGATTCACTACTCTATTAAATGCTGCAAATGTAAACAACTAGCTGCTTCATTATACTTTAGCAGCACTTAAACAACTTTTAAATTGTCGATAATTCCACAATTGTGGCATGCAGATTACCTAAAGGCATAAAAATAACAGGAATATAAGAGAAACATAATACAATCATTTTTAAAGCAAAAATTGTCCAATTTACCAACATATAAATCTAAAAAGAACTGAGCTCACCGAGCCGCGTAGCAGAGTAGGTATATATGTATCTATATAGATATATATATATATTTATATACTTTGGTGCTGCCGATTGCAAACAAAAAGAGAGATGCACAACTACATGTTATAGTAGTCCTATATACAAAATTTCAACGTTCTGAGGCTATCGTTTTTTAATTATACTAGATACATGCATACACATCTATGTACAGGCATCACAAAAAACCTCTTTTGGGTCCCTTTTAAATCCGTTTCACAATCCGCTTTGAAAACAAAAAGAGTCCTTTATTCTGCCCGCATGGTATAGATGTCACGTAAAAACATCTTTCAAATGTATTCGAGAGCTGTCAAAATGGATATTTTCTTTGAAATATAATACCAGAAATCTGAATACAATATTTTCTTTAATTTTGTACAAGGAAGTAAAAATATTGCTGTAATAAAAACTAATAAAACCTTTTACAATAAAATTACCATTTATGAATTTGACGAAAATTACTTTGCATAATATGTTTTATACAAATTCAAGTACATTCTAAGAACTGAATTTTTTTCAAACTTATTTTGTTAGCCAAAAAAACTATTTCTTTTTTTTTTCTTTTTCCTGTTACACCAAATTTCGAGATGCTTGGAGCAAAACATATCTTTTCAAGTACTTTTTATTAAACTGAAGAATAATGCATTGAATCAAGAGGAATCAAGCGATATAATCTAGGAAAGCGGATGAGACACTAGTTTTTAATTAATTTCGATTCAACGTTTTCTGTTCTTTTAATCAGTTATCGAAATAAGAATTTTTTGTCTTAATTTGGCGAAACATTTGCATTTTATGAAACTCATACATTCTTTTGATCATTAAAGAAACATTCAGGAAAAAATATCCTTTGCTTTTTTTTGTGTTTCCATAGAAACCGCGGATTTACTTGCACGATTGAAAAATTTCTTTAATTTAATATAAATTTAGTGTTTACAGCATTTTTAAAACGTTAGTTATTTTAATTACTATTAAACTTATAATGTTATTTCTTAAATAACAAGCTGCGAACAATGACTTACATTTATTTGCAACACCTAAGTAAAGATCTTTCTTTATTTAATTTTGCTCTAGATAATAATTTTTTGGCAACATTTACATAATATGCATCCACATCACTTTATGAAATTTTTCTAACTAGATCTAAGTTCTTATAAAATAAAAGAGTGTACAAAAGAATGTTTCTAATATGATTACATCGATTTATATAATTTAAAAGCACATTTGATAGTTAAAATACCCCAAAGCAAGGTATGCAATGACGCTTCTATAATTACCTGTAATGAAATGTAATGGATATTATTTCAATGAACACTTTTACTTTGAAAATGTTGAGGAATCGATAAATTGGATTTCATTTATTTCTCATCAGCGACAGGTTATATTCTGAGCATACTGTAGCGTCACATCTTGTTCATGAATAGTTTTTAGAAATTTTTCGAAAATTTTTGTGCATGCCATTTATATTTTTGCGAATACATACAGTAAATGTTTCCCTGCTTGGGAAATGCATAAGCACTTACCGCGAAAGTGCATGGATACATTTAGATTCTAATAAAACAAAATCTCCAACATATTAAACTGAAACTAGTAATTAATAGTTGATTTTGATATACGCATTTATTTAGCCTTTTTTCAAACTACTTATTTTCAGGAATGAAATGCAGAGCTAAAAATTAATCTCTTTTTTCCAAATTTTGCCAACCTGAAAGGTTTCAGATTTTACATTGCGTCCAAAAGTGCGTTTTTAGTCCAAAGGGATTTAGTCCCGAAGGACTATTACTTTCGATTTGCGATTTTGCGTCGGAAACACAAAAACGGCGTATCACTTTTCAAATTGTTGCCACTAAATGTTATCGCTCTGCATTAAATTTTAAAAAATGAAAAATCTGCATA
The DNA here is from genome assembly GCA_000611955.2 of Stegodyphus mimosarum. Taxonomy (NCBI): domain Eukaryota; kingdom Metazoa; phylum Arthropoda; class Arachnida; order Araneae; family Eresidae; genus Stegodyphus; species Stegodyphus mimosarum. Next base: position 33,250 of record KK113675.1, on the reverse strand, counting down.
AATGTATGCATGGTTTTTTTTTTTGACGTAGCTTTCTCTTCAAAAATCGTCTGCGTGCGTTGCACGGGAAAATAAAAAGGAATTTTAATTACAGTTCTAAATAAATAGCCAAATAAATGTGAAATTCGTAACAATATTCTCTAAAACTTTAACGAATTTTTCATTAACAAACTCAAAGATTTCAAAGCCAGAATTACCAACGTTGTACAGAAAAACATTTTTATCTCCAGCGCGTGAGAGCGTGAACCGAAATTTCTAAAGATATGCTCAATTTAAAATTATTTTGCGATATTGCTGTTGAACTGAATTTTATGGTTTAAGTGCGAAGAACATGGTATTTAACAAATAAAGGTAACACACAAAATGTTAAATAAACGTCCCTTTGGACGTAATTTAAAATCTGAAACATTTCAGATTTTTTTTTTTTAACATTTTGTGCGTTACCTTTATTTATTAAATATCATGTTCTTCGCACTTAAACCATAAAATTTAGTTCAAGAGTAATATCGCAAAATAATTTAAATTGAGCATATCTTTAGAATTTCCGATACGCAGTATAGCGCGATGGAGGTAAAAAAGTTTTTTTTTTTCGTGCAGTGTTGCCATTGCTCGCTTTGAAATCATTGAGTTCGTTAATCAAAAATTCATTAAAGTTTTACAAAATATGAAATCGATAATAAAACAAATTCCAGATTTCAAATTTGGGCTTCCAGATGCCCATGTTCGCAGTTAGATTAGTCATTCAAAATTTGCTGGTTCTAGATACCGTTGTTTTATCACAATGGGAGAAACATATATATATTTATGCAGATTCTTCATTATAAAACTTGTTTAAATATAATACAGGGCTGTAATATTTGGTGGCAACAGTTTCAAAGGTGAATCAACGCAAAACGCCGAAACGAAATTAATAGCCCTTCTGGGCTTATGCCCTTTGGGCTAACAAGCAGTTAATGGTCATTTTATTTAAAATAAAAAGCGGTACTTCTTCATTTTTTAAATATGTATATAGCTTTACAATATAGTTTTATCTTTTTTGGCACGGATTGAATTAGATTGTTAATTATTTCTCACTTACTTTTTCTGCTTCATATACCAATTTGAATTAAACAATTTTAATGATCTAAATTCTTTTCCTGGGTTCTGTACTCAATTTTCTGCAAAATACTTTAAAAGGGCTTAAATTTGGATACTAAGGAGATGTTATGAGTACTTTAGGACAATTAAATGCTACATAAGCTTATTGAATCATGCAACCAAAGCTGAAAATTTAGGATCCTTTTTGCGTCATAGAATTTAGAATTATTTTATAGCTTCATATATTGCGTTGATGAATTCAAATTCGCTTTAAAACATCAATATACTTCTAAGGATCTATTTCATTATCGAAAAACATAAAATTAGGGTTACAATACATGATATTCCCTTACTGTCCCAGCTCTTTCTTCACCAAACTCTACTCTGGGAACTGAATATTATGGTTTAGACATTCTTGTCTAAAACAAAACCGATCTCTTTGGGTCTTCTAAATAGTGAAACATGGTCATACTAATTAAACATACTAAATTAGTATCCGTTAGCCAATACTGTTTTATTTCAATTCTTAGAATTCTTGTTTTTAGTTAAATTTAAGAAAGAAAAGCTTTCCTACTCTTTCACTGAGACAAAAATGTTTTATTTCCTGTTGGTTAGGATGTTCAGATTGGTCCACTGTTTCTGTAGTCTGTAGATTAAAAAGAACTCCCTATGGCTACTAAAGTTCTGCTGTAAGTTTGGAAGCAATAGCATAATATTTTTGACAATATCGCATTGTATTCTTACAGTTTTGATGGTCTCATAAAATTTTCCTTCATTTTGAATTCTGTCGTGCTTTGATTGAAGTTTCATCACAACAAAAACTGCTAAATGCTTAAATCCAGCAAATTTGCTAATATACTATTTTCTGATTGTAAACTAAGAACTAATTTATAAAGTTCTAAGAGAAAAAAACTTTCTGTTATAATATAAACACTTTAGCACAAGTACTGAGGAAAATTTTCTGAAAACCTAAAATGGATTTTAGGTATTATCTGCTGCTCTGATGCAAAATAATGTCATAATATAGTTATTGCAAATGCAGTTTGTCATTAATATCGGTAGATTTTTGTAATATGATATTTCTGTTCTAAACAGGTTATATTAATTTTTAAGCTAAATGTTTAATTTCCAAAAGAAATTCAAATGCAAGTTTAGAAAACCAGGTTTAAGTTTAAACACATAATTTCAGTTTTATGTATTTAAAATATTTTACATGCTTTCGAAAAGTAAACAAATTTGATTACTTTTTATGAGAATATATAATATAGAATATATAATTCATTAAGTCAATGTGCCCAAACTCTGTCTGCCTAAGACCGTGGATGTTTTTGTGAAGTATCGCCTAAAAATAACTAACTTGCATTAAACTTTACAAATACAAAAAACAATGGAACTCCCCCTAGTTAGCCCGTAGGACGTGATTTGAAAGCTAATCGAGCTACCAGTGGTCCGTGTCCTTATCTGCTCCATTCCTAATGGACGATATTTGGCAATGTATATAAATACGATCACAAACATCAAATGAAACAAATATATTACTAAATTTAGGCATTTATGCGATGCTGTAGTGTCTCGCTGTTTATTTTATTTTGCATTGTAATCAAGCATTACATCAGAAAACGTTTTTAAACTGAATAACTTATCGTGAATAAGCATTATAATATTTAGATTATTCGGATAAAAAGAGTAATATATGTAAAATTTACGAAAAAAAAGTTCGTTAACTACTATTTTCTCTGTAAAATGGCAGGAAAGAATATTAAATTTAAAAGAATTTTAAAAGTAAACTAGAAGAATACTTTTAAATATGTCCTCTCTAAATTAGAAAATAGTGTTTTGTTCCCGATAATTGTCAAAATCTGTCTTCATTCATTTTCGATGACATGAAACTTTTAATTTCATAATTACTCAAAATTCAAAGAAATTGTAATAAATGTCGCTATTATGCTACAGTTTTTGTATTGTTTTGCAATTCTAAAGGAAAACATCGATCGTATATTGAAAGAATTTTAACTTTTCTTCAAATTCGCATACTTTTTAAAATTTGCTCAATTAAAAATAAATTATGGAAATTCGGTAAATTTTTCAGACATAAGCTTATTGAATCATGCAACCTGATATGGAATCACAATATAACATAAAGCCACAATACAACTAGAAGTACAGCTAATTTTTCATTCCACATTGATGTATTTATGGGTAAGAATAGTGATGTCATGCATCATGCTAAAGTTTAACTGGCAACAGGTATAATTTGGCTGTTTATTAGCTCACGTACATTAGTGTACTTCCGTGTCTTTTTTATTTTAATTTAAGGTTATCGTAAACTGAGCATCATGCAAACGAAGCAAATATATTTTGTGTCATAGATGCTTGTTTCTTACCCTTAGGAAGACGTACGGATGGCTTTCCTGGGTGGATGACAGATTCTGAGGAAAAATAGCACAATTCGCTCGCAGACGACGCAAAAGGGTTGCTTTGTTATTAGTTGACGCGTCTCGCCAATCTAATCTACATCAGCGCCAAACTCGCGATTTGGCGAAGTCTCGTTACAAGCGGTGCAGCGCTTTTCTCGAACGTAAGCCAGAAGTAAGAAAATGAATGCGTTTTTCAATATCATGGGTGTCTTCAAATAGATCTGGAATGACCATTTTATTATTTAATTGTTAACTGTTCATAACAGAATGATCATGAAACAGAAATAATTCGCAGTGACTTGTGATATTTACTTTCTGTTAGCTCGCAAACGAAATCCGCATAAAACCACTAAATTAATACACAACAGCAAATTCGAAAAGAAAAGCTAGAAGCTTACTCCATTTTATTTATTTATAAGACCAATGAAAAAATTAAATAACTCTTAAAAATTAAACACGTCTGTTATCACGTATTTTTCACCTGAGGCAAAGAGGTAAATACGCGCTGTTATATACAACAATCAAATTACCTCTATTTTTAACTTTTTAAGGTTAACAAAGTTAACTGCACTAAATCATAATCTTATTATATTTGTAATCATAATTTATAGCATTCAGAAAATTAGTACGTGTAATAATTCATAATTTTTAAATGAAGACATAAAAGTACCTTTTTGTTAAATAGCTAATAATACTGAAGTAATATAAAAAGATATCCAAGCTTTTTTTAAAATTTTATCTTTCTTGATTTTAACGAAGTAGTATTGACAATGATTTTTTTAAAAATATAAAATATAATTATTTAATTTATGTTTTATGAAAACAATATGATACTTGAAAGTTAATTTTAGGAGAAAAAGAATTTTGCCTTTTAAAAACTATTTCAAGTTTTCTGAAGCTTCATTCACTTTAACATAGTAATTACCAACATTAAAACTATTTTGAACACGTTTTCTGAGTTCAGGTATGACTAAACTAAACTGAATTCCAGAATAATCATCTATAAAAGATCTGGGTTTGCTTTAGTGATTAGAATTACTGAAATTACATAGTTTCTCAATGTAGATATTTCTGATGGAATATATGGAACATTTCTATCATCTGGACATTTAAATTCTAAGTCGTTTTTAAAATAAAAAAGCATCCCTTTCATTAGACAGTCAGTCTTCCTGTGATTTGCCAAATTCATGCTAACATAGCCATTAAAATACCTAATTGTAATGACACCAATTTTTCACAGTCATGGGAACTGGAATTCGGAGACTATCTCGTACAACCTTCGATATCTTCATTTTAGTTGCGAAATTTATACTATTTCTTTCATTTCTAATATGTATTTTCCTAAAACATTGATTCTTTTATTAACTGAATTTTGAGAGTTTGATTTATGAACCTTTCTTTTTAACTTTTCTTCATCTTTTGTTGATACAATCATCTTTAAAGCTAAAATTTAAAATTTCTCATGAATATTTCCTTTAATTTCTCGTATAGAAAGATATAATTCTTCTATTATGTTTGTTTGTTTAATTCGATAAGGCAAACCTAAGAAAGCTATTTCCCAAAGGAGAGAGGTGTCTTTACGCAAGACTTTCTAAAGTAAACAGGAGGCTTGTATGTGCCATTCGTGTTGATTGGAATTTGATATTTTAAAACGGTGCTTTTCAACATGTTTCAAAATGGAAAATTAACTATTTGTCACCTGCCTCCTTAGTCCGTTCACTTGATGCAAGTGTCTCAGTCTTGCACCGGCTATGTATGTTGCTGATGAATGTTTTACTTCTCCCTCCCCCCAAAAAAATCATTTATCAAAGAAATTTCTAGCAGACACTTTTACATTATTCTTGTTTATTGCCATTGCTGAAAAGAAGACGTTTTCTTTCAGTAACTGTTTATTAATTAGGCAGGCGGCAGCCATAATAAGTCTTGATTAACTTCGCTAAAGCAGGAATAATATAGTATTCTTTATTTCAAAAATATTTGTTATTCCAAGCCCCATACCAACCCACTTAGTTAATTTTTGATCCCCTCCCAAGTGCTTGCCACTTATTTTCTTAAGCTCTTCGTAACTGTTTTCTTCGATAACATTAGGAATCATCTTAAAGGTAAGTGGTAAGGTGTTGTAAAGGCAGTCTGATTTCCATATTCCAAGGTTCAGCATCGCTAAACTTTATCATATAAAATCTTCCAAATTTACTCTTTTGAAAAACCTGGCTTATAGAACCCTACCTAGAAAAAGAACATTTCACTTATGCGTTTTATGTCGCTTTCTTCAACTTCACTTTTATTCAAATCCATTAGAAGACTTCCATACTACAAACTCCATACTACACTTATAAGCACATTTCAATTGCGGTATTTACAGTCTAATAGAATTTTATAAAACTTCCTATTATGCCCTAAGTAACCGTTTGAGCGGCCAGCCGTCGAAAGTAGTTATAAAAACGAAGAAAATACATAATGGTTTTAATGAGTCCAGATAGTATAATGCTACGAGTTCCAGCTAACGAAATTTTGAAGAAATGGTTAAGGATTTTTACTAGTAAACCAAAAGTATTGTTTTTGGATTACTCTGATTTAATTAATCGGTTGCAATCCAATAATTCTAGACTTCCAATAGAAGTCATATCATGAACATAGTGAGTACTACAGCTCAATGTATAATTTTAATAATATGACAGTGACAATGGTATATTATTTTATGTTCCAGTTTATATTGGCAATGCTGATATTAACTCGAGGGTCTAACTTTATTTTGCTTCTGTTTTTCCTGAAACATTTAATGACAAGGGACACAACGGTCATTCTGTAGTAATCACCATGCGCATTATTTCTGTAGTGAAATGGCCCTTTTTTTCTCTCTACCATGTAACGAAGTCTGGTGAATTTATCTCCGAGAGCCACGAAAAAACTCAGGAAAAGAGCTCAACATCATTTTACCACATAACATAGGATAGACTGGGCAGACTAAACACGATGAATGCTGAAGACTTTCGTCCCTGAATACTGGTATTTCGGTACGAGGTTCGAATCCTACGAACGGGCTGGCTGCATAGGCGCTCTCATGGTTTCTCTACATGTAATGTGTATACAAGACAATTTCCTTTAGTCTACCAAGACCCTTCCAAGAGTCCGACTCGAAAGCATCCATTTCCTTAGGCAGGTAGACCTCGAGACTTTACTATAAATTCAAACCCAAATCTAAACAGATTGAAATGTAATACCTCGAAGTACGATTTGCCATCGGAATAATATAAAATGTTATAAACATAAAAAATAAAGGATTCGCTACCAATTTCGTAACATTATGATCTTAGAAAACCTTTTATAAATTAAAAACGAAACTGAAAACGTTCGTAAAAATTATAAAGTAGGTACATTATGAATTAAACGTAGTTTTATTTAAATCAAACGGATTAAAAAGCAAAAAAAATATTATAAAGGACTAGAGTTTATTTTTTTATATTGCTTAATTTGTTAATCACTTACAGAGAGATTAAATTTGAATGATAAATTAAATATTTCACGCATTGTCGAATGACAGTACAACAGCTCATGGAAGATTAAAAAAAATCGAGTAGTGGCAACACGCTCTCTTAAATCGTTATGTTTATTAATCAATAATTCATTAATTCAGCACATAATATAAAATACATAAAAACCAAAATTCGAGCTTCGAGGTTCACGTATTCATTTGCAAGAATAGTTAGTTGTATTCAAAATTTGGTGACTCGGGCAATGCTGTTTCCACACACTATGACGAACAAACATACAGAGTTTTAATTTTTACTTCCTTGTACGAAGCAAAGGAAGTACCGTAATCACGAAAATTTCAGGTACCATATTTCAATGGAATATGATACCTAAATTTTTTCAACAGAAATATAGATTTTGACCTTTCTCTAATTCATTTTGACGCTTTGTTTGCTTACATCTGCACATACGGACAGAATAAAGGGCTCTTTTTCTTCCAAAACGGATTGAAAAATAGATTTAAATGAATTCAAAAGAGATTTTTTTTTCGTGATGTGTATACGTACGTATGTATATATCTCGTATAACTCAAAAATGATTAGCCATATAAGGTTAAATTAATGTGACTGCCATACCATCTTGTTCCGCACCTCCTTTTTTTATTGAAATCGGCAATACCAAACGGGAATTGTATATATATATATATACGTACATATACCCACCCACTTACTCGGCTTGAAAACCTTTACCAGGTCCCTATTTTCGCAATCGTTGGTCGTAGTCATACACTTCCAATTACAGAAGGTTTTAAATGACGAACATATTCATGTTTTTGCAATGCCAAGTTAAAAATAACAATTTTCGATAAATAATGAAAACTTTTAAAGCGACCTCCCGTTTCTGATACTTATATTTGGGAAACTTTTTCCGAAAAAGTAAAATTATAAGAAGTTTGACTCCCGTAAGATAAAAAACTGATCAGGATGTTTAATTTCAGAATTCGTAGTTTTTGATTTCATTTTCAAGTTGCGTTGAAGGGTCGGTTAATTATGCTTGAATAGGCAGTACAAAGAAATCATGCGGTATTCTCATCAGATTTTAATAACAGAGAAATAAAGAAATTAGAACAAGAATATGATAATCACGACCTAGAATAATTTAAATTCCTGAATTTAAATTTGCTACTATAGATTGGATGCACGCTAAGAAGAGAAAAAATGCTTTTGTTAAGGGATTTTCTTAAAACTGAACGAATACGAAATTAGGTGGGGGAAAAGACTTAATCGAAAGGTGGGGAAAGAATCAATCAAAAGAGAGAAAAAATAGAAATCATGGGTTATTTCAAACATGACATATAAGGAGATCAGATAAGAGACTGATCCTTACTGATTAAACTAGTTATACTGATACTAGGGGTAGTCCTTTAATGAAATCAGCTAATCATTACATGTATGAGAATAATTATTATTCTTTGAAAATTATTTTTAAAGCAACAGAAAGGTTGTTTTCATGCACTTAATAAATTACTTACAGAAACGAGAAAACAGAAAGCTATGATGTACCGACCTAATAATTTGAATGTTAACTATACGACACATAAAATGAGTCAGACGAGTTATCAGCTGTTATTAAACGTTTAGTAAATTAATTCAGGAGAAGAGTTAAAACAAACGTTTCTATTTAATCTTGAGGTTTAACGTTATACAACATGTGTAATAACAAAAACGATCTCCGCAGCTTGCAAGAAAACAGGAAAGGTGTTAAAAGGAGAATTCAAGTATCAAATGCTAATTCTTTTTTGCATGCCTATAAGCCTTTAAGGGCTAATGCATGCCTATAAGCCTTAGCTCAGGCTTTCAAACTCTCGTGAGCGATTACGACCAGGAAATTTAAATACTATATTAAGATATTAGAAGATAGGAGAAATAACATCGAAGCGGTGAGCGACAGCTGCCAAATGCTGTCTGTCTCATTAATTCTGAACTTATGTGCATTAACTAATTCGCACTCTGATGGAAGCCGACAAAAGCAGAAGTGACTAGTGAAGGCCAAAATAATATGGTGATTGCGTAATAAGCAAAAACTCTGCGACGATGAGGATGAAGCAGCAAAGTGAGACACTGTGTGTTTTTAACGACTAAATTCTGGTGAACAAAACTGTGAGTTATTCAGCCAGATCGCACGGAAGTATTTCTGCAAAAATAACAACAAAAAAGTGCAAAAGACTTTTTAGGAAAGAAAAAATATTCATGTAAATTTTGTTATCCTTTAATTAAATGCTGTTTTAGGTAACATGCGGGAATTTAGATAGCATTTAGACTAGATCGCATTTTATACGAGACAGATCTATTTCTATATAACTTTATAAACTTTTCTGTATAAAGGTGATTTGAAATTCAGTGTCGATATAAATTTAGATTTTATATATATATAAGCGACAGACAAACATATGAAAACATTTAATGAAAGAATACATAGAAAGACAAAGAAATTTCTACTTGAAAATGTAGGTGATGTGCGGTTGTTTTTATATTTGCATATTTGTTGAGCCGAGTTCTAATCAGCAGAAAAATAATATGCCAGTCATCGTTCTACGAAGCTATAAAAATATATTCCAATTTCAATTTTGTTGTTTTTGTTATTAATCTCACTTTTCTGATGTAATCAGATCAGTCTTACGAATTTTTATCGTAGCAAGAAGTACAAGATTCCTCCTGTTGCTGGGCACAGCTTTGAGCACCAAACAAGTGATAGTCCGACTTATGCTCAGTCCCACCCCAATTTTGAAGGAGAGCGCCCCGGGGCGGCACGAATCAGAGGGTCTCCCACCATTTTTCCCTACTAAGAATCTCTCGAGAGGACTTTTGGCTCCCCATATATTTTGAGTACTCCCATGCTACACAGATACTATACATCCAAAAACAATCATACCTTCTCTAGGATGCGAGCCTGGGCTCTTCGGTGAGGCAGTAAGCGTTAACTACTTTCCCGTCTGGGAAACGTTTTCAGTTTTAAAGAGAAGAAGTTATTATAGCCTATAATACCAAGCATTCTGTTACCAAAATACCAAATTCCTTTGGTATATATCCAGGTATCGCATCCAGTGCTATGCCTTCATATTATGTTTCAGCATAAAACGTCATCCAATAAACACCAAGAAGGCAGATTGTTGAATAATGGAGAGAAAGAAGAACTTTGAGAAATGTTTTACCAGACTTAAGATACAGGAACTAAATTAAATGGTGAATAGAATAAGTCTAAATTATTATGAGCCTAAAATTTAAAATTAAATGGTGAATAGAATAAGTCTGATGATAATATATGAAGATAAGTATGATAAGTCTGAATAAGTAATGAGCAGAATGTTCCCAAGCAGTGAATCTGCAGTCTAGTTGCAATCATCACATCACTGATGTATGAAGTGAGGAGAGAGTGATGCGATATTCAGTAAATTTAAACTGCTAATCAATAGAAAACTCCCATGTAGTTTAATGAATCCACCTTTTCCATTATCTCCAGCTTGTGGTTCTTGTTATGCGGGAAATAATTGAAAGTTTTGATCCGGCGATGTCCTGTTATGGTTACATCGACTATTACGATATTCTGACTGCCCACTTTTATTTCTTGCAAGAACATGTCGCTGGCAAAGACAATGTAAACATTTTGAGCAAACAAGTCTATACAAATATTATTTCCTGCATGGAAGACCAATGAAGAAGAAAATAAAATCTCAATCTCGTATGATTCAGACGTGGGTTTCTATGCATGCGCAAAAGATTTCCTTTCTTTAATGGACTCCTGCGTTGCCAAACCTCTTATTATAGAATGGCTTTCACGTTTTGACAAACAAGGTTAACGCCCACTATTCGTCTCTGATATCTTTCGCAAGGATTTGGAAAAATTGCACAAGAAATTGGATAATAGTATCCCCTTAACCATGAAGGTTTTAAATTTGTCTGTTCTCAAAACAAATCCAACAGCATTGAATAGAAAATGCAGCGCTCGTAAAAGAATTTTCCTGCCTTTCTATGGGTTTCCATATTTTTGTCAAACTCCTCTACATATACGTACGTACATACATACATACATACATACATATATATATAAAGTGATTCTTTGTATGTATTTCGTGTAAGATTCTTATGTTTATTGGCAACTTTTAATCTTTAGACACTTAATAATTTTTGGAATTTTGAAACATTTCATTTCAGATTCTAGTTTGATCTCTTGAAGATCATTAAAAACAGAATATTTTCAAATCTTTAAATGAATGTACTAATGAATTAGAAGATTTAGGTATAAAATACCGCACAGTAGTAATTTATTCTATTATATCTTAGACGTTTTCGCTTTGAATGATCTATAATGAATATGTCGGTAAAATAAGAAATTAGTTAAGTTACAGTTTTAGACAAAACAGGTATATTTGCAAGATATTTTTAAAAACTTAGTAGAGTTATCACTGTTATTTGCTCGAATATCACTTCTTTATTATGATGCTTAAATAAATGAATTGCGACAAAAAATGAATTAAAATGAACATTTCATGTTCAAGATTTAAGGAAGACTATTGAGTTAATGAATTAAGAAATTTCTAGAAAAAGTCGGTAAATTCAATTAATCTTCGGAAACGTAATTTAGAAAATGACGTAATTATAAAAGATGCTCTCTGCCTACTTTGGTGCATTTAAATCGGTCTTAATTTATGATTTAAGTGGTTTACAGCTCCGAACTGCAAGTGATACTCATGAAAAATAAAGACACACACATAATCATATAACAACATACATCCATATAACCAATAAAGAGCTTCGTTTGTTACAAACCTTCTTTATTGTTAACAAGTTTAGTGAAAAGAAACATTTCTGTAGCTTGCAGAATCAAAAATATTACACAGCTAGGGCTAACGTATTCTTTTGTTATATACTGAATGTCTGAAGCCTAGTTGAATGAATAAGTCACTATCTCAGTACAATTCACAGGGCATTGTTTTAGTAAGGCTTCTAGAATTAAAAGTTCGAAGTTATCTGATTTCTCAGCATGACTTCAAACTTTTAGATCTCAGCAGCTGACTAATCTTTCCAACCAATCAAAGCAATACGTCATGCAGCGCCATGGGAAGTCCATTTGAATGCACGTTAACAGAAAAGCACTCAGAATTTCCTTTACATGGTTGCAATTTATTTCCTGACTGATTTGCATATTCATGTTTTGTGAAAAATATTGTAAGATTATTGGAGAAAGTAAGAATTGAGTGGGAAGATAAAGAAAAGTTTAAACAAAGATTAATTAAAATAAATAACTTTCAAACCGAAGAAGTTATTTATTATGCAATGCGTAGTAAATTTCTAGAGAAGGAATTGTTTCAAATATGAAATTTTAAAACTGAACTGATTTTTTGCCAATTTCTTTATGATTAGCTTCGAGAGATTATAAAAAGTAAAATCAATATTTTGCTTGTTAGGTGTAAGAAATTTTTAAAACATATTATTTTATTATTCAGATAATAATTTTGTTGACAATCGGGGTTTGATTGTAAATTTTTTGATTGACTTTATGCTAATTATTTTACGAAATATTGACAAAAATTCGCCTCCTTTATTTATACTAAGCACTGTACCTAGGGATGGGGGTTATACTAAAATTTCCCAAAACTGTCGTCTAGAAAGGGACAATAAACAGCTTATCTCTGAATACGCATTATATTACACATCTTTCTAAACAGATACTTTCATTTATAAATACAATGGAACTTCTCTTAATGAGCACAATGTTCTCCCGAATCCTACTCGCATTGCGAGACATTTTTCAAGCGAAATATTTTTTTTCCGTAGGAATCAATATAAAACAGGATAATATGTTCCATTCCAAAAATCGGTACTCAAAGGAATTTTAATAGTGTAATTTATTATTTTAAATGCAACCCTTTTTACAATAAAAGTGCCTAAAGACATCTGTTTTTGCCTATACTTTCAAAATTCGGCAGAAATGAGACACCTCATTATCATTAAATAAATTTGTAGCTCACATAGCTATACGATTCAACCGTTTCAGCTGTTTTTATCATTTTCCTTACTTTATTGGAAGATTATTTCTTTACCTCTTCTCAATTTCATCCTTCATGGTTGACGAAATCTCTTCCACAGTTTCTTACTGTGACACAGATTGCATCTCTATATCCTCTTCAATGTTCAGCTGCTGGTTATGTTCTTTCATTAGCTCATCGATGTTGTTGCCGTCCACCTCTAGGCTCTAATCTTGACGAGAGACGCAATATCGTCGATTACAGGCTGTACAAGCACTTTTTGTCGTGTTATACAAAGCCGTTCGCCCAAAACTTTTTCAACTATTAAATAAAGGTTCTCTTGGTGATCTCTTCTTGTGTCTTGCCGATCATCTTGAGGCAGACAACGATGCAAAAGAGCCCTTTTTAAAACTCTATGAAAGTGAAATTGGTTCTTTCAAGACAACGCTCGAAGAGAGTTTTGGTGTGAAACGTTTTGATATTTAAAATTGTCCGCTGGTCCGTGTGTTGAAGCAATGGATTGGTGTCGGGAGACAGAAACTGATCTTGATAGTTTTAAATTCTTCAAAGATTTCTTTTTCTAGTCCTTATTATGTGAAGAAGCATTGCTCATAACAAGCAAGGCACGAAGTGGCAAATTCATCACTATTAGATAATATGTTTACAGACAAACCAAACACTTCAGTGATCCAATCTACAAAAGCATGGCATCAAACCCTGTTGTTGACCACGGAATTTAGTTTACTGTTCTGTATTTTATATTTCTTGTAGGCTCTTGGATTATCCTAATGGTTTACGAGCAGCTGTTTAATTTTCAAATCGCTACCTGTGTTTGCACACAACAACAGCGTGAGAGGGTCTCTTATTGGCTTGTGGCCTAACAATACTTTCTCCTTTGCTGTAGTATAAGTTAGCTTCGGCATCCTCCAGAAGAGAATCGTTTCATCCCAATTAAAAACCTGCCGCGATACCTTCAGAATTCCAATGCTACTTGAATACGCCAATGAAATTCTCGGCTACCATGTCTGAGCTTGCTTCATCTCCGTGACTCCCAATACTATGGATGGCGCTTCTTCTCTTAAACTTTTCGAACCTTCCCCGATTTGCCTTGAATACTTCTTCATCATCCGTTGATCTTGGCGTCTTCTTAATGCAGTCGGAAAAATGAGTTTCGCTTTCTAAAAAATTATGTTTTCGTTAATAGTGTGGCCTTGCATTCGTTTCTCGTTTATCCATACAAAAAACAATCTTTCAACATCGTCAAGAATATGTGGATGTTGCGTAAAAATACTTGTCACGCACTTCGAAGGTTCAATCTTCTTAATCTTGTTCTTGTTTTTGAGGATAGTACAAATCGTTGATGTAAATAAATTATATGCGTATTAGGTCAACTACACTCGCATCTCGTTTTCAACTCTCAGTGTTTTGGCGGTTCGCTTCTACGGTGATTTTTTTCTCTTACCACTGTCATATTGCGGCATTTTCTTTGGGAGCAATTGTGTGTGCATGTTTGAACTTCCCACTAAAAATATACACAATAATGTGTCTGAATACAGTTTTCACATGTAACACTAAGATGGTAGCTGCACGAGCTATAAACACTGACTGATAACCGAGATGCAAGCAGAATACTGCATGTGACATGATAATGTCTTAATGTCATTCGTTCTGCGAAACATCGCTCGTTAAGGAAGTAATTTTTTACATTTGTTTTGCTTATTATGAGAATCACACGTTATGTCATGCACTCATTAAGCGAGGTTTGATTGTATACTAAATTCAGGAAATATTTTTATGCCACTGCATGATATCACGGTTTCCGTTTGAACGTACAGTGGTTTTAGCGCATTAGACTGCATGTACGTATATCTTTTTTCTTCATTATTTTATCTATTATATTTTAGTCTACTCAGAAAAGGATTGCTGAGAATCTTGGCAGGTAATGAAAGACATGAAAATAATCTAAAGATGATAAAAAGATAGAGGCTAGAAAAATAATTCTGAAATTCGAGAACATTTTAATATTCGCAAAATTTCAGGAAGTTTTATAAAATGCTAAGAAGTAATCTCACATATTGGGTTAAAATAACGTCATTATCCTATTATGATAAAGGTTATCTCGCGTAAAGTTTTTATTTATATAAATAGCATATGCATACTCTGCAGACACAAAAAAGAGATATTTCTATATTTCCCGTTCTACTGGATCGATTGACAAAATTTGCGTTTTTCAAATCTCAAAAGCGTGACTTAAGATATATATTAGATGTATATGTAGCATTGTTTAACATAAGCATTTTGCTACAAAATCTGTTTTTTTTTCTAATATGTATATACAGCATTGTTTTAAGATAGGTATTTAAATAAAAAATCTGTTTTTTTCTAATATGATATATCGATTTTGTTTCCATATTTCTATTCTACGACTCCAAATATGCTCAAATATAAAATTTTGTAAAAGTTGTGGGAAATTGGTTGAAGAAATTTAAAAGTTTATCTTAGGACACTTTTTCAGTTTGCGCCAAGAGGGACCAAATTCTTAATTTATGGTAAACTATTTTTCTGTTTCTTTCATTGTGCACCAACGAGAAAATAGAAACATCATTCATTTTTTCTTTAATAAAGTACGAAAACCACATTTGGCATTACTATCGCTTATAACAAATATCCCAAATTTCAAAACGCGCCAGTATACAAATTCACGTATGTCTTGCGAAATTTTGAATAAAAAAAACTAATTTATTGCAGATATGCCGAAAAATGCATCTACTTTAAGGTAACGGTAAAAATTTTAGAAGTTATTAATCAAAATCTTTTTCGAAAAATTTATAAAATTACTAAAAAATACAAGTTTAATTAATAAATCATAAAATATCTAAAAAATTTGATTTGCTTTGAACCTAAATTTCAAACTGGGGAAGAAGGAATGAAATAAGTTTACTAAGAAAAGAAACCGTAATAAATTTATACCGAATTAAGTTAATACTGTGGAACTAAAATTTTGAGAGCTAATTTTTTAAAACCTATTCGAGTGACTTTTACAAAACTTGGCACTTTAGTATAATTTGAGCCGTGGAATCGAAATATGTAAAAAAAAAAAATCTGTGTGACATTAAAAAGTCCGATTTATGTCAAAATATACATGTTAGAAAATGCTATACATAAATCTAATATATATCCTTATTCGCGATTTCGCGAAATGAAAAACTCAAGTTATATAGTCATTCGGTCTAATAGAAAGAGAGATATAGAATTGTCTCAACTTTTTTTTTCATTATTGTACAGAGTGTCCTTATTTATGTACTTATTTCTTTGCGGACATATATATAATTCCTCCAAGCCAAATTTAAATTTCACTTCATAAAACACATTATTCAATAAAATATGCTTTACAAATTTAAGCGTATTCTTTTTTTACATAAACAAAAAATCTGCTTGTGTACACCACACAAGCTTGTGACTTTTCACAAGCTTGTGTCTGCTTGTGGCTTTCCTTGCACGGAATATTAAATTATACGCTTTTTTTCATGCATTTCATTTAAACATATTTCTTCGAATTTCATTAGCGATATATTTCTCATTCAATTAACTCAGTTCTCACTTCGGGACAAGGCAAAAATACGTAAAAACTCAAAATACCTTAATTAAAAAATTAAAAATATAGAAAACAAGAAACACCAAATACAGTTAAAACAACAACAACAAAAAAAAAATAAACAAAAACAACATAAAAAATCATTTTTACGATTAAAATTAGAGTTTCTGCGCAAAAACAAGCAATTAGGCCAGCTGACAGAGAAGGCAGATTTTTTTTACGCACAAAATTAAAAATTTCCTTTTGATCACACACGGCAAAAAAACGCTGATGGTGAAGAAATACTTAATTTACTATTCTACTAAGTTTCAAATCTAAACAAATATGATTGCTATGGTAAGAGGAATCAGGCTTAGCCGCACTTAACTTTTAAATTGTTAATAATTCTGCAACTATTGCATGTAGATTAACTAAAGGCCCGTAACCCGTAACCGAAAGATAAGAACAACGTAATTCAAAAAGCCAAAATTGCGCAGTTTACCAACATAAAAAAAATTGGATGTGTATACCAATGACTCGACATGTACGGAATATTAAATTATACGCATTTTGCATTTCATTTAAACTTATTGATTTAATTAAATCTACTTCATCGATAGCGCATAAACCACAATAGAATAAGTGCACTCTTTAAAATTCACTGTATTTGTTTACCGCAGATAGATACACTCTGACGGTAGCTTCACTTCACAGCCTTACATCTCATTCATTTTATAACGCATCAGAATACCCAAAAATTATGCATATCATCTGCAGAATTACCTAATCCTTGCCACATGTTTTATTCAAATACTATAATAAATCTAAAAAGATGTGTAAAAGAAATTAAACAAACAAACAAAAAAAAAAAGAAGCAGTTTTTCACAGACGATTCAGTATTTCTCATTCAATTAATTCAGTTCTCATTTCGCGAAAAGGCAAAAAAATACGTAAAAACTCAAAACATCTACATTAAAATTTACGAAGCAAATCTTAAACACTTATTTCCTCGAATAAATTCCAGAATGGATTAAGCATGATTTAATTCCCAAAAATAAAAGAACGCCTTATGTTTGTTGTTGCGAAGCTTAGTTTCTCTAGTTTGGCAACAAGAGAAAAAGATTAGACTTAGCTGCACTTAAACAACTTTTAAATTGTACATAATTCTACAACACTTGCATGCAGATTTACTAAAGGCATAAAAATCTTAATCTAAAGATAAGAACAACATAATTCAATCGTTTTTAAAGCAAAAAAAGAGAAATTTACCAACATATAAGAATTAAAAAAATGAGCTCACTGAGCCGAATAACAGTGTGGATATATGTATACATAAATTTATATACTTTTGGTGCGGCTGATTGCAACCAAAATAGGAGGTACACATCTACATGTTATAGCAGTCCTATATACAAATTTTCAACGCTCTGAGGGTACTCGTTTTTGAGTTATGCGAGATAAATACATATATGTGTACGTACGTACGCATGAACGCCACGAAGAAATCTTTTCAGAATCCATTTTAAATCAGTTTTATAATTTTTTAGGGGGAAAAGAGTGCTTTATTCTGTTCTTACGTACAAATGTCACTCAAAAGCATCATTAAATTGCATTCGTTAGCGGTCAAACGAGATATTTTCGTTGAATTATGATACCCGAAATTTTTCGAGATTAGAATACTTCCTTTTTAATTCGTACAAGG
>KK113674.1:269814-304840 GCA_000611955.2 Stegodyphus mimosarum | reverse complement strand
AAGGGAGCCACTTCTGCTTCTGCGAAGTTTTCCTTCTTAACAGTACATATTCTTTGCTTATACGGTGCGAGAGCAGCGTCAGAATTTTTATTTTCTAAACGCTTGGCCACCTGGAGCTCCCACTTCGGGTACTTTCATTTCCAGCCAAGCCCTGCATGCCCTATAAATTTGAACGAAATCGGTGATGACGAGTAGAGAATGCCCCCTTGTTAGTAGAAGATTCTTCAGTTTGGGCAAATAAATTTTCTTCAAAGTTTTGATCTTCTGTTTCTAGAAGCTGATCGCAGTTAGAATTCCATTTATGTAGAGTCATGCCAGATGACTGAAACATTTTAATTGACTGATTTTTACGCACTTTATAATTAGTCCAAAGTGGCTGTCTCCCTGAAGGACTATTGTTTTCGTTTTGCGATTTTGGGTTGATTCACTGTAAATGTCCGATTCACTTTTCAAATTGTTGCCACCAAAAGTTATCGCCTTGTATTATATTTAAAGAAATTAAATAATGAAAAATATGCATAAATGAGTAAGGTATATTTCTCCAAATTGATAAAACAACGGTACCTAGAGCCATCCAAGTTTGAATAACGTACGTTTTAACCCGAATATGGGCATGGAAGTCGATTTTCTAAGGGAAACTGGCTCGTGTACACGTTACACATGGGGAAAAGAACCAAAACGTCTATGCAGTTTACGTGATTCGAACATTGGACCGAACTACCAGAGTTCAGCAACTTTACCGCTCGGCCGCTGGTGAGCTAGACATTAATGCATGGCCACAGACTTTCCTAATATAATTGTTCAATCAGCAACAGCCCACCAGCGACCGAGCGGTAAAGCCGCTGAACACTGGTAGTTCGGTCCGAGGTTCGAATCCCGCGAACGGGCTGGCTGCATGGGCGTTTTCGTGGTTTTTCCCCATGTGTAACGTGTATAAGAGCCAGTTTCCCTTAGAAAGTCCTCCACGAAGGCATCCCTCCCCTTAGGCAGATAGCCCTCGTGTGCTTTGCCGTAATTGAATAACCTAACCTAGCCTAACCAATCAGCAACATTGTAATGAATCTTATGAATTTGATACTGACAAAATTTAAGGGTATTCAAAGTTAATTATAAACACCATGCATAGAAAAGAAACGAATAGTCGTAAAGAAATGGATTCTGGGAGCCTCCAAACAATTTTCGAAAACGTAATCCTTTTTCTTTCCTCAGCACATCACATGTTCATATCTCCATTTCCATGTTTCCTTCGAATTGAAGTAGAGTTTCATTTTATCGTTTTCCGCGCACTTTCATTCAGAATGAATAATTCCTCGTTCCTGAAGAAATTGCATGGATAATGTTTCATCATTAGGCCAGTCAGGTACTTACGGAAAATCCCGTCGACCACAAGAGACGGCGCCAATCGCGCCAAACAAACAAAAACAAAACAAAAAACACCAAAAAAAAAAACTCATTCACTAAATACAAAAAAGAACGTTCTACTCTTATTTTTCTTTCAAATTTATTGTATTATCGTTTATTCATACTTAATTTTTCATTAAAAAGTCCATTATTTTTTCCATAATATAGCCATATCGTGGACATTAACACATTTTTTTGAGGCCGGTAAGATTCCATAACTTTGGAAATAGTCAACAGCATGCTCTTCTGTAGTAGGCAAGTCCCAAATTTTAATCATTTTTTTTTCGAAAATGCGTGATAAAGGGGAAAAAAGGAGTCTTTACTCAAGAATAATAACTAACACGTGTAATCAAGGCTACATCAAACCCAGAGTGTTTGAAGAAGTCTTTTCCATTTTTGGAGAAAAATCGCGTAGTCTGGTGTCTTTTCTTTAATAGGCAAAAATGGTCGACAGGTTTTACGTAAGTACTGCAGATTCTTCATCATTTAGTTTCAAACGGCCGAGCGGTAAACAGGCTGAACACTGGTAGTTCGGTCCGAGGTTCGAATCCCGCGAACGGGCTGGCTGCATGGGCGTTTCCGTGGTTTTCCCCATGTGTAACGTGTATACGAGCCAGTTTATCTTAGAAAGTCCTCCACGAAGGCATCCCTCCCTTTAGGCAGATAGCCCTCGTGTGCTTTGCCATAATTGAATAACCTAACCATTTAGTTTCTTTAAATATAATACAGAGCGATAATATTTGGTGGCAACAGTTTGAAAAGTGATTTGACGCAAAATATCGTTTTGAGACTAATAGCTCTTCTGGGCTATTAGAAATGCCCAAACTGCCTCCGATTAAAATAATGTGTTTTTCCCATATGTAATACATATGAATAGGATCTAGTTCTGTTCAAGTGCCCTCCATAATGACATTTTTTACAAGGAAACTGTCTCTCAAATTCGTTGCTTTAATTATTCGTCTAAAACCTTGACATATGTAGAAATCGTTTGAAATAATAATTTTCTACCCGTAACATAATTTAATCTTCTCCCTAAAAACGAAATAATAACATTTTGGAATAAATATTTCAAACTTACAAACTTAAACAATCAGTTTACGTTTAAACAATTTGCTTTTCATTATTGCTTTTAAGTGATGTTATTATAAGAATCCACGGGGTGTATTCTTCCGGGCTTTGATTGAATGCAAATTATCAACACAATTCTAATGCAGGAAATAGATTGTTTTCATTCCATTACCTGCGTGAAATATTCCCGTAACTGATCGATAGGTTTCCTGCATCTTTCGAATTAATATGTTGAAACATATTGTAGTATGTTAACAAAATGGGGCAGAAATGCCCTCGCGGGTATAAAAATATCGAAAAATATATTTTAACTGTGGAAAGAGTATTAGCTCTGCTAGTTTCCCTTCTGATATATTTTACGAATTGAAAATACAAAATAAAACATAAGTAATTTCTCTGGAGAATTTATGCCGCAATTCAGTTCCTCCCTCTCCCCCCCCCCAAAAAGGAAAAGTTAAGCTTCTTTATCAGTCCTAGAATTGTTCTGCTCTGGGCCCAAATGAACGGCTTATCCAAGTAAGCTTTCGTTCTCAATAAAACAAACGACTGCAATAAAATACTGTGATAAATAAATTACGTGTTTTATTTCCTGCGAAAGAATATTATTAGAAGGATATGGACAGGTAATATTCGGTTAAGATTTAGAAAATCTGCTTCTTCATTAACAAATTTCATTCGATCTTTGTGTCATTTCGATTTTGGAAGCTTACTCATCGATCTCTTGTGGTCGATATTGACCACTTCGCCGACTCCTGGTTGAAATAGAATCTAAAATTTTTGTTTTAAATTTAAATAAAGGATAAAATTTTGGAAAACATGCTAGTTTTAATTATATTCATTTCTTCGAAATTCTATTCCAAACCAATTTTCCCCGAAGATTCTTTTGATACCGAAGAAATGGTGAAAACACGCTGCTGTTTCACTTGGCGACTTGGCGGTCTTGGCGAGGAGCTCAGGTTTCTCCGATAATCCGGAATATCCAAGCGGCTGTCATCAACAAAACCTTTTCCAGTCCTCGGTCACAAGTGAAATCGGAAACGCGCGCGCGTGCCGGCGAGTTTGTTTTTGCTTTATAAGCTTTTATATGCACGATACATTTAATTATCCAGTTTTGCCTCTTCTTTCTAAAGACTTTGGTGCAATAATTCTGGTGTAATGTACAAAATGCTTACTTTTTCTTGATACTGGAATTATGGATTTTGCAGAAGTGACCGCAACTTCACAGTTGACCCTTCAAGGGGGGTCAACACCTTTTAGTCAACCCGAGACTGCGGAAGCTAGGAGTCAAGAGAAATTAGTTGATGAAACAGCCAATAGTAAGTTTTATATCTTACTTGAATGCTCCATTTTTTTTACGATATTCTTATTTTAATTTTTGTATCAGAATAATTGCTCTGAAATAACTATGAACTTTTTTTTTCAATTTTATTATCTTGAGAATAATAAATGAAATTTGATTTGACATAATTTTTCCTAGCATTAGAATAGAATTTTTGTTAAAATTTTAAAAATCTTCCACTGATCCTAGGTTCTTTCTTAGAATGAAATCTATCTGAAGTGTTAATTTAATTTCAGTAGTAGATTAAATTATCTTAATAGATAATTAATATTCGTCTTTAATTGATTATTACTGGAACAACAAAATTTTAATAAGGGTTCTTTTTTCGATTTGTTTACATGACGTGTGTTGATATTTTAAATCGAATAAAATATGCTAATACATTTATTTTTGAAATAACATATGCCGTTCATTATTAACACGTATTACGAGGTTTTATACTTATTGATTAAACGCAACTTTAACTGTCATCTGTCTTTGTTCGCGAAAACAGTTAAAAGGTGTATTTATAAATTTAATTTTAGTTTTCTTTTTCAGAAATTATATTTGGTTTTCAAGCATCCTTGATAAATTTCAATTTATACGGTGTTCAGTTTAAAAGAGAACCTATCTGAGCTATCTTATAAGTAGTAAGTGTACATATATGGAAGAAAATATGTGCATTTGGTGCGAAATACTTTGAAATTGTGTGTAAGAAATAAAAACACGCTGTTCATAGCTTAAATGAGCTAATTGAACTCTCCATAGCAGCTCTTTTAAACTGAAAGCTCTTCTTAATAGCAATTATATTACTCGAATCATATGCAGTTTAATATTTAGATACTGTTAAAGCTACCAAAAACAGTTTATAAAATACTTCAGGATTGTGTTTTGTTTTTATGTTTGTATGTAATCTGTATGATGTGATTCGGCTTCTGCCAACAAGTTGTCGAGTAGTTTAAATCGCAAAATAATGGTAGAACGTCACCTGTTTCATTGTTGGCGGCCGAATGAGTTGATTTCATGATTTTCATGATTGATATTCATGTAAATTTATTCATATGCTACATATATATCACGAAACATCCCTTCCGAGGCAGGTGCTCGTGTTTGCTTAACTATAACGACTTGTTTAATATTATTTAATTTGCTTAGTATAGTTTTTTTATCGTCTCGAGAAATTTATTTATTTATCTTGAATTTTTTTTATTCGCTGTACTTACAGAACTAAGTCTGTTAAAACCCACGTGGTCTTCAATGCGCATTTGCTCCGTAAAATTATTTTCTGCCCCCCCCAAAATTGTTTATAATTATAATAATAATAATGCTTTTTAAATCTCAATGATCGCCTTCCCAATAATGGTAAAACTCTGGGTTTTAAAGAGTAGAACTAAAGTTACTAAAAATCATCGTTAAGCGTATTCTCTGAGACAATGACAAACAACCAAAATTGTCTTTAACTGTTAATAGTGATTTTAGGAAGGTTTCGGTATGTTATTATTTATTACTACCGCTCGTGGACGACACGATCGGTGTAAATTTTGTATTTTTGCTCAAGTTGCCAAAACAGTCCTTTCCCGAACGGGCTGAAAATAACAGCATCATTCATGATTTAACTTTAATAAACTTGCATTGCTTTGTGTTCATAACCGACTTTAGTGAACCTGCCTTAGAAGCTCATAGTATTCTAATTAACCTGCACGGTATTTTAGAATGTAAACCTTCCGTCATATATTCCCGAAAAATGGGTTCAAAATATCATTTCGAATTCCTTCTATGAGCATTCTTACATTAGGTCTTAGTGTAGTTCCGTCCGAAAAATTATTCAAATGTAACAATTTGAGGCAATTACTATCTTAAAATGTGTGTATTATTTGAGTACGTGTTTCTAAATAAAACCTGAGGGAAACATACCGAAGGGGGTGCTTGATTCGTTGTATCTTATACTGGATAGAAGCAGAAACTTTCCCACTCTTGCTTAAAAATGCTTTTTAAAAGTACATGCTTAAATATTAAAAGCATGACTATGTGATACGCAATGAGCTTTTGATCATCGAATTGTCAAAAATGTGACAATAACGAAGCTAATTATCCTTACATCAAAACAGTGAGAAATCTTGTCAACGAGAGAAAGTAGAAAATGATTGAATTTGAGTTTATAACTGCGTACAACGAACATATTCCAAAGCATAAACAGATAAAAATTCAGAATTTCTATGTGCATTAATTTTGTTTGGAGTATTTTAATAATTTGGAAACGGGAGAAAATAATACTATAAACAAAATTCCTTGTACGAAATAAAGGAAGTAACGTAGTGAAACATTTTGACCGTTCCAGAATCCATTGTGAGTATTGTTTCGCATGACGTCCGTACACATGGACAGAATACATAAATTTTCTTTCCAAAACGAACTGTACAATGGATTCAAAATGGACTTTTTTCGTGACGTCTGTACGTATGTTCGTACGTAACTCGCTTAACTTAGGAATGATTATGCTGAAATTTTGCATTTGGCACTGCTATGATATCTAGTTGCTTACCTCTGTTTCTTATTACAGTCGGCAATACCGAATGTATACACGCTGGCGAAATAAATTAAGAGAGTACTCATATTTGATCTACGATCTCCAGAACTACTGGACAGATTTTAATAAAATTTCGTGTGAACATAGTTGATATGATACAAGAAAAATAAACATTCAACAGTTATAATAGACACACATGTTCATGTGTTCACGGCAGTCTGAAGGTCTGAAACAGCGGTTGCAGAAGACACAAAAGAAATGTGTTAATAGAAGGCATGGTCCCCTCTTACACCCATAGAGGCCTCGCAGCGTGATGTCATACTGCAAATAAGGCAGTTTATCAGTGCCTGTGGCAATGGGTCCTATTCGTTCAGCAACGCTGTTTTCAGTTCCTGGATGGTTCTGAGAGGGGGGTTGCGAGTTGCAATTTCCCTCCCCAGGGCGTCCCAGACATGCTCTATAAGGTTGAGGTCTGGAGACCTGGATGGCCGATCCGTCCGGCGAATATCCTCACTCTCGAGAAATTCGTCGACCAGGTGGCCTCGCGTTATCGTCCTGTGAGATAAATTCGGAGCCCATTTCATCACTCAAAAGGCGAACGTAGGGAGGGCTCCAAGACCTCATCCTTATACATCACACCAGTCACAGAGCCTCTGTCGAAGACGTGAAGAGGCATGCGATTGTCCAACAGAATGCCTGCCCAGGCCATTACACCGCCACCGCCATAATTGTTGATTTCGCGGACATTGGAGGGTAGGTTGCGGGTTCGTGGCTCTCTCCATACGAAAGTACGGCGAGATTCGGTGTTTAGGCTGAAACGGGACTCCTGGGTGAACAGAACGGTCGCCCATTGCTCCGTACTCAAATCACTATGCGAATCGAACTCTCCTGTCCGTAGACGTGAGCGAACGCAAACAGCCGGTCTTCTGGCAAACAACCCTCTCTCATTGTTTTTTGGAGACAGTCACCCTTGTTACACGGCTTCCTGTGGCTGCATACAGGTCCCGAGAGAGCTGAGAAGCTGTAGCCCCTCTGTTACGCCTCGCTAAAATGGACAAATAGCGATCTTCTCTGACCGTCGCGGCTCTTGGACGACCTTGCTCAGGGATTCTCTCGATGGATCCAGTACCCTGGAACTGTTTCCATGGGTTTTACACAACGCTGGCTGTTAAATTAAACTCTCTGCATATCTGGACTTCCGATTGGCTTGCCTCTAGTCCCCCCCCCCACAATTTGCCACCTCATTCCATGATCTAAACGTTGGCGGTTACTCATTTTTATTGTTCCGATGTGAATTTAACCGATTGTTGCAAGATAACACCGAGAAATTCGCCGAGGTGTGCTAGCGAATGCAATTCGTGTTACCGTCCAAATCCAAATCCTGTTCCTATTGATTAGTATTTGGCCTTAAAAAAGGCCTTTACTAGTATATAGTTGTCGTAACCTGAAAAGGTTTACCTGGTAGAGTTCGTCATCCGAAAGGATTTTCACACTCCTTGTGTGAAATATAAAGGCATGTAGTAGATAAGCAATGCCGTCGGTGATGGTAGTAATGGCATATAGAACAATGGCATGGCGTCGGTGAGGGTCGAATGGCATAAATAGAGCAATGGCATTTGAGAAGCTATGGCTTAAAAGGCGATGGCATAATTTAAATAAAGTGTGAAGAATGGCATAATGGAGGCAGCAATAGATGGTAACAAAAAAGGCATAATTTGCGTGAAAATGGCGAAGTTTGAAGCGCTCGGAAACGAGCGTGCTACTGCTGTGGGAGATCGTCGAGTTCACAAAAGTTTTAAAAGTTTTTGCTTGTAAGTACAAAACATTAAATGCACAAAACACTAAATGAAGAATTTGAAAATAGTAAAAATCTTGATTAAATAGTTGAATAGTTGAAAAAATATGTACATATATACTGATTACCAATCACAGTCGTGAAAAATATTGCGCGGTCTTTTATGTCGTTGAATTAAGGTGTTATCGTAGTTATTAAGGTCTTTTATGATATCATCAGGGTGGTTATTGCAGTGTTGATAGAAATTATGACTATGGATGAGAATATCGCTGTCAAGCGGCTTAATTTTTAGATCTCTATGGATGGTTGAATTTGTGACATACCATGGTGCATTACAGAGCATTCTGAGCATTTTATTTTGGGTTTGTTGAAGTAGTCTTCTATTGCTTCTTGATGTAGCTGCCCAGGCCGGTGCAGCGTACAGTAAAATAGGTTTGATGGCTTGTAAGTAAGTGATCCTTTTGGTGTTCAGGTTTAGTTTTGATTTCCTGCCGAGAAGGGCATAAATAGCCATGAAAGCTTGCATTGCTTTAGCTCTGGTTTTTACTATGTGCTGGCGAAAGGTAAGGCGGCAGTCGATATGAACTCCTAAATATTTGATGCAGTTTTCACGTGGGATATTGTTGTTGTCGATTTTGATATCTGCAATGTTTCTTCTAAGTTGATGTTTACGGAAATAGATAAGAGCTGATTTGGTGGTATTTATTTTAATCTTCCAGGCTCGGAACCATTGTGCAATGATATTGATATGAGATTGAAGTTTTTGATTTGCTTTGTCAGGATTTATGGATCTACTAAGCAGAGCTGTATCATCCGCATAGCAGGCAGTGAGGATATTGGGATTCCTGGGAATGTCGTTAATAAAAAGGTTGAATAAAATTGGCGAGATGCAGGAACCTTGTGCTACGCCGGCAGTTGTAGTTTTGATAGAGGAAAGATGATTCTTAATTCTTACTTGAAAGGATCGCTTGCGTAAGAAGTTTGCTATGAGTAAGGTGAGATTAGGCGGGAAGTTGTAGTTAATTAATTTGATAAGAAGACCTTCGATCCAGACCTTATCAAAGGCCTTTTCAATGTCCAGAAAAATGCCTGCTGTGGTTTCATTTTTATTGAATCCTTCACTTATATACTCTACTATGCGGGTGATTTGGTGGGTAGTTGAATATCCAGGGCGGAAGCCAAATTGGGTTGAATTTAAAATCTTGTTTTCTTGAATAAATTGATTGATTCTGTTGACTATTATTCTTTCATAAACTTTTCCTATGGAGGGGAGTAAGGAGATGGGCCTGTGGTTAGAAGTAATGGTGGGATCTTTGCCTGGTTTTTTAAGGACTATTATGATGGCATGTTTCCAAGAGGGTGGAAAATAATTACTTCTTAGACATGCGTTGATGATATTGGTGATAAGGACTATTGCTTTCATGGGTAGATTTTTAAGTGCATTATTTGAGACTTCATCATGTCCGGTAGCTTTCTTGATATTGAGTTTGTTAATGATGTTTTTAACTTCTTGGGGGGTTGTAGGTGGATTTTTGCTCGTTTTGTTCTGTTCTAGGTAATTATTAACGTAGTTAATTAAGTGCTCGTCATTACTGCTGGGGTATGCTTGATTGGAGAATTGGTTTTCATAGGTGGAGGCGAACTCTTCTGCTATTTCTTCTATATTGGTGAGGGTATGATTTCCATTACGAATAGGGCCAATATTGTTTCCATTATTTTTAATTGCTTTTGCAATCTTCCACACTGAGTGATCAGTGTGGGAGAGATTTGAGATGAAGTTGTTCCAGGCTGAATCTGCATGATTTTTAAGTAGTTTTTGGAGTTCTTTATGACATCTATTGTATTTACGCTTGTCCCTGGGATCCTGTGAGTGCTGGTAGTTTCTCCTCAGCCTGTTCTTTTCAGTCATCTTTTTCCTGATGGAGGCGGGAAGGGTTATGTTCTCTTTACGTTGAATAATTTTAGAGTTGTTGATGGCTATTTTAATTTGGTTGTTAAAGTTGTTGATAGCTATATCGATATTTTCTGTGCTATTGAGGGGTGGAGCTGCTGTGCTGAGGTTGTTGCTGATGTGGTAGTTGAACTGATTCCAGTTGATAGAAGTTTTTAGGGGAGGTAGTCCATGTTTGAGGCCATACATCGTGAAATGGAGGGGTAAGTGGTCGGAAGAGAGTTGATTTGCAGTATAAACATAGGGTTTTTGATTAATTCTATTGGTGATGATGATATCCAGAACTTCAGGGTGTCCTCTTAAGTTGATAGGGATATAGGTGGGATCACTGGGGGCGAAAATTTCGAAGTTTCTATTGAGCATGTGATTATAGAGGATGATGCCACTGTCATTTGATGTAAAGCTATTCCAGCTGAGATGCTTGCTGTTTAGGTCCCCTGCAATGATTGTAGGGAAGCCTAAGTTGAAAATATTGTCGATATCATTGGTGTTCAGTTGATTATTGGGGGGTTTGTAGACGGAGATGATTAGATAGTCTAAGTTATTACTTCTGAGGAGACATCCGCAGGCTTCGATGCTTTGCAGTTGAGGTAGATTGTAGGGGAGACAGTTGAGATACTTTTTAGTGGCTATTAGTGTGCCGCCGCCACGATTGTGTAAGCGGTCACTTCGAAAGATGTCATAATTAGGGATTTTAAAAGTATCAGTGGCTCTGAGGTGGGTTTCGTTTAAAAGAAGAATATCAATATTGTTTTGCTGGATGTAATCCCTGAGTTCTGGGAGCTGCCTTTTCACGCCATTGCAATTAAAAGCCATAAATTTGGCGTAATTGATGTGCTTTATTCCTAGCGTGCTATTGCTTACAGTTGTACTATACATGATGAAGTTCGAATGCCCTTAGCGCCTCCATGGCGATGACTAGTCTATTGTGTGAGTCAGGAGATTGTTTAAATTTTAGATACATGGCGTGGAGGTTGAGGATGAAGTTTTGAAAATCATTTAAGGAGTCTATTGAAGTATTTTTCTTGATATTAATGTTTTCTGTGCTGTTATTCGTAATATTAGGTTTTCTTCCGTTAGCTGCAATGTTGGCATAGGATTGGCTGTTAGTTTGAGGCAAGCTGAATTCTGATTGGTTGCTGATAGGAGTGGTGGTTTTGCTGTGCATAGCGCTGGGAATGATAGTTTCTGTTTTCTTATTTTTGATAGAGGGTTTATTGTTGGGGTGTTCTGGACAGGATTGTTACCGTCCAAGGGCTTATAAAGCCTGTTATTCTACTAGCTTCGCCTACACACACGTGTAGACTTATGTATTTGCATTTTTATCTAGAAGCAGTGACTTTTCCTTCAGTTCAGTTCTTTTCATGCAATTCGATAAGATATGGAAGTTCTCTTAATTTATTTCACCAGTGTATACCAGACATGGCCCAAACGGCGGCTCTCCAACTCCTTAACTGCGACTCGCCAGCTACTTGCGATTCTTCGCCATCTGAAATGCTACTTGTTTCGAATAAATATAATTCAACTTTTTAATACAAATGGAATTTGAAATAGAAATCATGCAGTGCCGGATTTCTTTATTAATCACTAATTTAATTTCTGATATTATGTATGTAAATATTTGATAGATTTTAAACTGTCCGATGCTGGCTTATCGTCAGAGCAACAAATACGTAAAATTACAAATAATTCCATTCCATTTCTGGCACTTACTGTTCCGGTTATGTTACTTTTTGAACACATAATGGTCATTCAAGATTTGCTAATCGTTGTAAGGTACTACTTCTGTTCAGTTCTTGAATGGCGTGAGTAATTGCTGAAGAAACCTGTTTCGCTTTGTTGTCCAAATAGAGCTGTTGTAATCTGGGGAAGAATTCTATGTGATTTTATGTTTGGTGGAGTGAACCTTGGTTGGAAGACCTCTCTCGATTTTCTGCAGATCTCCTTCAAAATTAGTTTTCTACCCCTAAGCAAGTCGGGCATTTTTTATTCAGTTGCTTCACGGATTTCGCGACCATTCGCAATATTATGCTTAATGAACACTTTTCCCACATGAAACTCTATCTTTCGTAATAATATCTTGGTAATCCTAAGCAGAGATAATAATGAATTTCATCAATGGTTGTGCATGCCGAAATATTACGAGTCGTGAGAAGAATGCTCGGTTTGACAACGGTTTAAATTTTCAAATATTGTTATTCCAGATAGAAAGATTTTTCATCTTAATCATTAATTCTTCATAACAGTAACGTTGCATCAAGCGATGAGGGATCAACAGAACATAAACTTCTCTCTTCTCCGAAGTTTCTGTCAAAATTAGCATAGTGATCTGTTTAGCTTGTGATACTCACTCGTATTTTTCGATTTCTTGTTTGATATCTTCTTTTTTCTCCATCTCGCACTAGGTTAGAGGCATTTTGCTGCGTTAGGCTAGACGAATTACATTGGAGATGGCGGTAAACACTGCACTAGGTTAGAGGCATTTTGCTGCGCGACACAAATCTAAAATTTTTTACCCTTTACTGCTCTGGTTCTGATGCCAGCATTCCACTTCTTTTAATCTGTTAATATTTTTTGTTTTCTTAATTTTCGATCATCATGTATGTTTGATACGCCCTTCATGAAAGCTTAGTAGCCAAAGGAAAAGTTTAACAACGATCCACTGCTTGATCACTACAAATTTCAGGCAATAATGTGCAATTTTGCTCCCGTAAGCGGTTATTTTTAAAGTCTGATCGTTTAGTTTCAAAAATATCCTCTGCTTACAGACTCCATTTTACATTTATTTTCTGTACACAGGTTAGGTAACTCAATGGAAAGTTGTACTATGTAACTGTTAGACAGACAATAATTTAAACTTTCTTCTGAGTTACTTTACTTACTTAGAGATTCAAGACGAGACGGTAAGTCATTGGACCGTCTATATGGGTCCATCAGTTAGAATAGGGTGGATCCGTACACCTATTTGGCAAGAGCAAAGAAAGTCTGTAAAGAAGGAAAGGCTTCATAGACGTAATGTAAACCAGTTTGTCTACTACGCCGCTAGAAAGAAGAGGGACAATTCGCCAAGGGATTTGGCGACAGAAACTGTTGGCGAGAATTTCCCCCTTTGTGATTTACCTTGGCCGAGATTTTCCACCTCCGCCACGTGTACAGGAAATTGAGGAACACGGGTTAAGATGAATCGTTCTTGGACATTTGCGATAATTTACACTCGAATTTTCGTGCTTTTTTTTTGCTTTACTAGTTGAACTTGTATTATCCATATCGCAGTTTGATGTTTGATTTTTATGTCTGTCAATATTTAGGAAAACAAAATGGAGTCACACAGCTTTAAACTCTTGATAAACGTGACCGTCGAACCTGTTCGAACTTCGACATCAGCTTCGAGCTTTGGCGCTTTTTGGTGACAGATATTTCACGCGTGCGCAGTTGTGTCCCTTTTCGTTCGGAGGGAGCCACTCCTGCTGCTGCAAAACTTTCCTTCTTAACAATTCATATTCTTTGGCAAGAGTTAGGAACTAAACTAGTGTACAGACATCTGCGAAGTTACAAAATTCCTCCACATCGAACATCTTTGCATGTCCATAGAAATACGAGTTACGCGTTCATGTTATATCTGCATTTGCGAAATAAATTTATTATAGTAGTGACGGGCATGTTTTCTTTCTGTAACGTTAGTTTTGATTTGCCATGCATTTGAAAAACAGCTGGGTCGAAGAGTTCGGCTGGTAGGTAGATGGAATATGTGCTCGATGTAGGGTTTATATAGCCCGGCATGAACTACTAGATTTATTAGCAATAGGTTATGTATGCCAGAATTACCGTAACGATTCAAGAGGTGGTTTCGATAATTTTCAATCATGCGCATGAATTCGTTATCTATGTCCAAAATCAGGAAAATTCTAGAGATAGTGTCAAGAATTTTCAATACTTACTGCTCATAACTTCGGTATCTATGTTCAAAACTATGAGAACGACTCGAGAGATAGTTTCGAGAATTTTCAATGATGCGCAGTGTCCGCATTACTAAAAAGTGCTGGCAGATTCTGTTGGATGTCATGTTGAATTACTGTATCGGTGGGGGCCATCATGAACGATACTGATTATTCAAACACCACTGAAATTGGAATTATATTTTTGTTTGGGGGGGGGCTAATGAATTCTTCTATACTGGGTATCAGTAAAAGCAGTAGTTATTCCAAAATTTATGAATGGAGTTCATGAATGGGAAAATAGGGTCACGTGTTTCTTAAGATCCAAAGATTTGAATGATCTCAGTATGTTCGGCCTTATATTAATTGTATGAAGAAAGAAATTTACTTTTCAAACAAACACTTAAACAAGTTAATAGCTTATTTTTAAATAAATATTCTTTTTCGATTAAGAGTTTCTCTGCATTGCGCGTTGACATGTATCATTTCTTTATCCTTTCTAAAAAGCGAACACTCAAATTTCTTTTAAATAATGGCTTGTAATTTACCCAAATAACAATTTTTTACGTAACTGTAGACCAATGAATATGTTTCCGTGGCATTGTACTGCTACTAAAATAAAACAAAAATAGTTATGAACGGATGATATGAAGGAAATCGGAAGAAAATATTTGACTTCTGCACCTGAAGAAAAAATCTGATGTGTACACCACATGACTTCTTTGTACGGAATATTAAATTATGCGCATGTTTTCTTACATTTCATTTAAACTTATTGGATTGAATGAAATCTACTTCGTCGAAAGCGCATAAACAACAATAGAATAAATGCATTCTTTAAAATTCACTATATTTGTTTGCCATAGCGGCACTCTGGCGCTAGGTTCACTTAACAGCGTTATATCTCATACAAATTACGAAGTAAATCTTAAACACTTATTTCCTCGATTAAATTCCGGAATGGATTAAGCGCGATTTAATTCGCAATGATAAAAGAAGACGTTATATTTATTGTTGCGAAGCTTAGTTTCTCTAGATTAGCAACAAATCCGCTATTCTACTAAGTTTCATATATAAACAAATATGGCTGCTTTCGTAAAGATCATTAGGCCTAACAGCACTCATACAACTTTTAAATCGTTGATAATTCTACAAATATTGCATGCAGATTTACTGAAGGGTAAAAACCTTAACCGGAAGATAAAGAACAATATAATTCAAGCATTTTTAAAGCAAAAAATTAGCAATTGATAAACATATAAGAATAAAAATTCTAAACTCACTGCGCCGAGTAACAGAGTGAATATATATGTATGCATATATTTATATACTTTTGGTGCGGCCGATTGCAACCAAAAACGGGGTGCACATCTACATGTTATAGTAGTCCTATGTATAAAATTTCAACGTTCTGAGGCTACTGGGTTTTGAGTTATGCGATATATATACATACGTGCGTAAGTACAGACGCTGCGAAAATCTCTTTAGAATCCATTTTAAATTAGTTTTATAATTTTCTTGGGGAAGAAAGAGCCTTTTATTCTGTTCTTACGTACGAATGTCACTCAAAAACATCGTTAAATTGCATTCGATAACTGTCAAAATGGATATTTTCGTTGAAATGCGATACCTGAAATTTTTCGCGATTACTTTCCTTTTTACTTCCTTTTTACTTCGTCTAAGGAAGCGAAATATCTCAGATACCTAGTACAAGAGTTACAAATTTTTATTTTCTTGGATCTCAACATGATGAACATAAAACAGTAGACATAAGATGCGTTTATTCATATTTGTATGTAATCAGGTTAATCGCATATTAATTCATTTACTTCAAAAGTTTGTTTATATTCAAAACCTGTCTTATTATTTTTAAAACTGGACTTGTGGCTCTCGGACGTTCATAAAATGTATCATGCGGCTCCCATCGGCTTGAAGTCCTGCCATCCCAGACATATATATATACACCCAACCCCTTATCCGGTTTAAAAGTCCTTACCTGGCCATTATTTTCTCAATCGTTCGTCCTAGTCATGTACTTTCAATTACAGAAGCGTTTGCAAATGCCGAAAATATCCATATTTTCGCGATGCCAAATTAAGATAAGAATAATTTTTAACAAATAGGGAAATCTAACCTTTAATGCGGTCTCCCGTTTCTTACATTTGGGAAAGTTGCTCGTTAGGAAAAATGAAATCGTAAGAAGTTTGACTTTCGTATAAAAAAAATTGACCGGGATATTTAATTTCAAAATTTGCGATTTTTGATGCCATTTTCAACTTGCCTTGAGGAATAGGTTAATTAAGTTAGAATAATTTAAGAAAATAAGTTTAAATGAAATACAGCAATAATAATAATAATAATAATGCGTGTAATTTAATAGGTCGTAGAAGGAAGTCATTTGGTGTCTCTATCAGATTTTTAAGTATCATAAATCTAGTCCCTGAAGAAAACTAATTTGTTGCATAGCTCCTGAAGAAATTAATTCGTTGCAACGTCTAGACCCCGAAGAACATTAATTACGTTGCTACACTATTCTCTGAATAATGTTATTTCGTTGCAAAGGTCTAGTCCCTGAAGAACATTAATTCATTGCAAAGTCTAGTTCCTTCCTCAAGTACATTAATTCGTTGCAAAATCTAGTCTCTGAAGAACATTTAGTCGTTGCGAAGTATAATCCTTGAAGATCAATAATTCGTTGCATGAACACGATTTATTCTTTGCGAAGTTCAATCCCCGAGGAAAATATTAATTACGTTGTAAAATTCTCTTTGTTTAATAATTAGGAGCTAGAAATCAAATTTAAAAATATTCATTGCACAGATTTAATACTTAAGTGGAATACTGATTTACTTATTTTTCATGTATAAGTATTTCTGCAATAAAACGCCGTTTTCGTATAATTTACGTGACGGAATGTGATGAAATGGAACCAGTAAAAGACATTTTCACTAAACAATATTACATTGCAAAAATCTTATACAGTTAGGAAATGAAGATTAAATACAGAAATATGAAAATTTAAGATAGCGCCTTCTTTTACTATTGCGAATTAAATAATGCTTAATCCATTTTGGAATTTATTCGAGGAAATAAGTGTTGAAGATTTACTTCGTAATTTTCAATGTAGATATTTTGAGTTTTTAATGTATTTTTGTCTTGTCGCGAAAAGAGAACTGAATTAATGGAATGAGAATTACTGAATGATGTGTGAAAAACTGTTTCTTTCTTTCTTTTTTTTTGTTTTGTTTGTTTGTTTGTTTGTTTAATTTCTTTTACACATCGTTTTAGATTTATTATAGTATTTTTGAATAGAACATGTGGCAACGATCAGATAATTCTTCTGATGATATACATAATTTTTGTGCATTCTGATAAGTTAAAAATGAATGACACGTAACTCTGTTAAGTGAACCTAGCGCCGGAGTGTCTCTATGGTAAACAAATATAGTGAATTTTAAAGAGGGCATCTATCTATTGTGGTTAATCTATTGTGGTTTATGAGCTATCGACTAAGTAGATTTAATTCAATCCAATAACTTTAAATGAAATGCAAAATGCCTATTATTTAATATTCCGTACAAGGAAGTCATGGGGTGAACACATCAGATTTTTTATTTTTTTTTGGGGGGGGGAGGGAAGCTGGGAGGAGCAACATCTTTTTTATGGAAATCAGCGGACAGAGCGGGGAGGAAAA
Organism: Stegodyphus mimosarum; assembly: GCA_000611955.2. Lineage (NCBI taxonomy): Eukaryota > Metazoa > Arthropoda > Arachnida > Araneae > Eresidae > Stegodyphus > Stegodyphus mimosarum. The sequence goes on along the minus strand of KK113674.1, from coordinate 287,151 downwards.
AACGTAATGCCATCTGTCAACTTCTCTATCGACTATTAATTTTGCGCTGAAAAAATAAAAATTAAAAAATCCGTTGATATATTTAGATTCGTAGAGTATGTGTCAACAATCTGGTATCTAACTTTAGAATAAACAATGCAGTATGAATTTAAAAATGTTGCTTTATTCACGCTTTTTTAAGCAACAAAAGCTTTTGCAAAAGGGAAGATTGCATTTTTAGTCGAATCAGACTCTGGCATTGATTACGGTGCTGATGTCGACAGCTCGAAATAAACAAATTCTGACATATGTATTCGTACGTTTTTACAAACATCCACTAAAAAGTTTTTAATTTAATTAACACATTTTGTTTTGTTGAAAAAATAAATGATGCCTTTCTTTAGCCCAAAGGGGCTATTTGCAGAGTGTGAGGCTATTCATTTCGTTTCGGCATTTTGCGTCGTCTACTGTAAAACAGCGTTTCACTTTCAAAGTGTTGCCACTAAATATTAGAGCCCTGTAATATATAATTTAAATATTATTATATTATATTTAAAGAAATTAAATAATGAAGAATCAGCATGAATATATGTATGTTTCTCGCATTGTGAAGACACAGCGGTACCTAGAGGCATCCAGTTTTGAATAACGTAGTCCTCCACTCGCATCTGGAAGCCAAAATTCGTTTTACCAAAAAAAAAAAACATTTTTATCTTCCGCGAGCGAAACTATGTATCGGAAATTCTAAAGATATGTCCTTGTTTCTAAAGATATGTCAAATTTGTTGCGACATTGCTGTTGAGTTGAATTTTATTGTTTTAGTGCGAAGAATATGATATTTTAGAAATAAAGGTAACACGCAAAACGTTAAAAATACGTCCGTTTGGGCGTAATATAAAATCTGAAAGCTTTCGGATTTTAAAAAAAAATATTCAATTTTGTTTTGGAATAAAATACATTTTTCATTCAGAGGTATCAAATTTAAGGGAACGGAATATCTAAGCTCTAATTCACTAATACATTAATACTGTAGTAGAGGTGGAGTTACAACCCACTTGAACGTAAATCATTTCACAATCCGCTGAGTGTTATAAAATTCACAGAAAGTGTGCAGAAATTCCAGACGTGTTCTTCACCAATAAAATATTCTAAGCATTCGCATAATTTCACTTGCCTGAATACTTTAGTTTGCTCTATAAAGAGCTTTGTACATCTGTGATATTTAGAATAAATGAAAGCATACTGATCAGTTGAAGCTGTTGTTGTTCCAAAAGGCCGGAGTTCAAATTCTGAGGCAAAGCACAAAAGTTTCTGATTGCAGTGTAGATAACTTAAAATTCCGTTGTTACGAAATGTCAGCTGAAGACTGAATAGAAAAAGAAAACGGACGAGAAACCCTCAGCTTAGATACTTCAGTGGTATTCTTTATCCAAATTGGGATACAGCTTGATTCCAAACTTGCCCATTAAATTCCAGAGGAACGCGAAACACACCTCGTACGTAACAAGTTATTGAATCCAGTAGGTTCGGTTTCCAAAAAATATGGGATTAGCACAAATGATTCATTCGTTTTGAAAAGGCGCTTGCATTTTCAAAAGTATTTTACGTACACGCGTGAAAGATATATGAAAGGACCACAAATTTACCAAGTTTGTTTCACCATTTCGCCAAGTTTCGGGGATAAGTGGAAAGTTGCTTCATCGCTGAATACCATCTCGGCTAGCAAAATCTTCGTCCTCTAATGTTGACGTAATAATCTAATCAATGGGTGTAACCCTCTGGTCTTAACTGTTGCAGGAGCTACACATGGTACGGTTTGAAATGTAACCGTTGATGAAAAATCTTCCACACAGTTTTTTGTAATATTCCGAACGTCTGTTCAATTGACAAGTCAAAGAACTGGACAACAGTGCTACGAATTGTATGGAATGAGCTCGATTACCCTCTAGAGTTGGGTCGTGTCACCAAAGGGACACGTACTGAATACTTGTATAGGGAGTATAAACTTCGTCGGTCAAACTTCTTCATACGTTTTTGACGTGCGTACACTGCCCAAGGAACAAAAAAAGGACATGGACGAAATTCAAATTGCGTTTTTCATGTCTCGAAAGCGCGACTTAGGATATATAATAGATTTATATATAGCATCATTCTAACTTAGGTATTTTCACACAAAATTGGACTTTTCTGAAATGACATGCCAATGTTTTATCCATATTTCGATTCTAAGACTCAAATTATGCCTAAATATTAAATTTGGTGCGAAATTTACGAAGAAATTGAAAAATTGGCGTATTTTTTCAATTTTCGCCAAGAATAATTTATTTGGCGAGCTTCGTAATATATAGCAACCTATTTTTAGTCCAAAGGGGCTTTGTGCCTGAAAGACTATTGTTTTCGTTTTGCGATTTTGCCTCGGAAACATTAAATGTCGGTTCACTTTTCAAATTGTTGCCACCAAATATTGTAGCCCTGTATTATATTTAAAGACATTAAATAATGAAGAATGTGCATAAATGTATGTATGTTTCTCGCATTTTGATAAAACGGCAGTCCCCAGAGCCATCGAATTTTGAATGAATTTAATTTGCTGAGAATATGGGCATCTGGAAGCCCGAATTTGAACTTTGGAATTTGTTTTATTATCGATTTCATATTTTGTAAAACTTTAAGGAATTTTTGATGAACAAACTCGAGGATTTCGAAGCAAGCCATGACAACGTTGTACAGAAAAAACAGTTTTATCTGCAGCGCGTGAGACTGTGTATAGGAAATTCGAAAGATAGGCTCAGTTTAAAATTATTCTGCGATCTTATTATTCAATTGAGTTTTATGGTCTAAGTGCGAAGAAGGTGATATTTAATAAATAAGGGTAACACACAAAATGTTCATAAAACGCCCCTTTGGGCGTAATTTAAAATCTGAAACCTTTCAGATTCTATTTTTTTAAGTTTTTAATGATATATCAAATTACTATAAAGTAACATGTTTGCAGCAGTATTGCAGTTACTGAAAGATGTTTCTGATGTTGTATATTAATGTATCCGATTCAGATCACAAAGTGTTGTTATTGTGTTGCTAATTAAATAAGCTAATAAATAATGCTAATAATAAGTCTTAGAACGAGAAATTAGAGAATCTAATAATATTTGTTTTAGTGAAACTATTATGGCTGTCATTTGTAGTTGAAAATTATAGAACAGGTGAAAATATTGCCGCTACTAATTTGTAATTCCTCAGGTTTTCCTCCAGTCTTTTCTACGCTTTAGAGACGTCTTGTTGCCCGTAGGCCAGACTGATAGTTGGCCGGTTTATTAAATTGGTAGAACAGAACACCTCTGGAGTAGGTTTTTGCCCTGGCATAAACCGTGCAAGGATGGTTGCCAACTCTGTATCTAGTACAAGTTACATAGAAAAATATTAAAAGAACAGTAGATGTGCAGACGGTAGTCATATACACGCATTTTAATGCAAAGTTAGATTATTTAGACATGAATAACTGCTTACGATGCAGTCCAGATATGTACAAAGTTGGTGCTTTTACAATTCTGAATAACAATGTTTACTGTAAGAAAGAAGACACGAGATGCTTTGTAGTTATGTACACTACGAAAAAAAAATGGAGCAGTTCTATATCTCCCGTTCTCCTGGGCCTATTGACGGAATTCAACTCGCGTTTTTTATGCCTCGAAAGCGCGACTTAGGATGTGTATTAGATTACAAAGGCTTGTTCTAATCCGATTTTGTATTGTAAAATCCGATTTTGTATAACTATGTTAAAATAATGCTATATATAAATCTAATACATATCCTAAGTCGCGCTTTCGAGACATTGAAAACGCAATTTGAATTTCGTCAATCGGGCCAGTAGGACGGAAGAGATAGAACTGCTCCCCCCTTTTTTTTGGCGCAGTGTACGTAAATATTTTTCACAACTCAGGATCCAGTAGCCGTAGATCGTTGAAATTTTGTATTTGGGTCTACTATAGCATGTAGTTGTGCATCCCCATTTTTCGTTATAATCGGCTGCACTTGTCATGCATAAATATATATATATTCCCACTCCGTTACCTGGCTCGGTGGGTTGAGTATTTTATTGTTTATGTTGGTAAATTGCGCATTTATTGCTTTAAAAGTGATTGAATTATGTGGTTTTTATGTTCCGGTTAAGGTTTGTATGCCTTTAGTAAATCTGCATGCAGTAAGTTTAGAATTATCATCAGTTTAATTGTCTAAGTGGCGAATTAAGCCTAACGAACCGCCATTTGTTTACGTTTGAAATTCAGAAGAACAGCGAATTTGCTCAGTTTCTGCACCTTCAGTGTCTTCTTGCCGATTTTGACCAAAAGTAAACTTTAAGTTTTGTGCACCATTCTGCCTTCTAGCCCGCTGGCAGAAATCCTTTTTTTTTGCGTAGAAAATCTAATTTTAATTGAAAAAGTTATTTTTTTATCTGTAAAGAATCTGTTTTTTTTTTCAACTGCATTTAGTGTTTAATGTTTTTCTGTATTTTACGAGTTTTAATGAAGATGTTTTAAGTTTTTATTTATTTTTACTTTGCCGCGAAGGGAGAACTGAAGGAATTGAATGAGAAATCTATCTCTTATGGAATTCGAGGAAATAAGTTTAAATGAAATGCAGCAAGAAATGTGTATAATTTAACATACTGTACAAAGAAGTCATGTGCTGTCCACATCAGATTTTTTCACGTGTAAAAGTAGTTCCGAAATCATCTCTAAGAGCCAAGTATTAGGCAAAGGTTTTTTGGAGCAATGCAAAAGGCTTCTGCACTTTTGCAAAATTAATTATAAAATTATTAAACTGTCGCTAACAACGTGTTCTGGTCTGTCTGTTGTATCGGCAGAATAGGAAGGTATTCTATTAATACTGTCTGGCGAATATTATAACAATGCCTAGAAATATTTGGTTTAATTGCGATAAAACAACTGGTAACAGCGACAGATTTCATTATAAAATGTTTGTGTAAGGAAAATTTAACCTTGAAAACGGGCCCCGAGCGATCACGCGATAAATATTTGACAAATGAACGGAACAGCCATGAAAGATACTTGTATTAAATGATTCACGTTTTATTCTAATTAAGTTTCGTTATTAATCTCTTGAGCGAAATAGAGGAAATTATCTTAAAGAGTTCTTTCATTTTATAAAGTATCTAATCATGTAAAAGAAAGGTTTCTATAAGGATAGAGCATTTCTAACATTTCAATTTGATCAATAACGTATATATACATACACACACACACACACTTATGTGTATGAAAAATGCAGCACCATGAAGGAATTGTGGGAAATGAAAGAAATTTATTCCACACATTACTGACAGTGGTACAAATAAACGATCAAATTTACAAGAAAAAAAATAAAATCTGAAATGTTTCAGGTTTTAAATTACGTCCAATACGGCGCTTTTTAAAGTTTTGTGTGTTACCTTTATTTATTAAATATAATGATCTTCGCACTAAAACCATAAAATTCAGTTCAACAGCAATATCTCAAAATAATTTTAAAATGAGCATATCTTTAGAATTTCCGATACACAGTTCCGCGCGCTGGGGATAAAAAGTCCCCCCCCTTCGTAGTGTTGCCATTGCTCGCTTTTAAATCGTTGAGCTTGTTCATCAAAAATTCGTTAAATGAAATAGATCATAAAACAAATTCCAGACATGGGCTTCCGGTTGCCGATATTCGGGTGGAAACGTTTCTTATTCAAACTGGTTGGCTCTGGGTACCGTTGTTTTACCTCAATGCTAGAAACATATACATATTTATGCAGATTCTTCATTATTTAATTTCTTTAAATATAATACAAGGTGATAGTGTTTGGAGGCAACTGTTTGAAAAATGAATTGGACATTTATAGTGAATCAAGCTAAACTGATTTAACGAACGAAACGAAAACAATAAAAACGAAAATCTTCATGTCCTTCATGACTACTGTTTCGTTTATCGTCCTTCATGGACTATTGTTCATCACAGAGCGTGCGTCCCCACGCTTTGTGACGAGAGTGTACACAGGTGATGGCGCTGAATCATACACGTTCTGACTGTAATCCCAGGGAATGTCATTCCATGCGGCTTCGACTTGACACCAGGGTTCAGTTTTACTGTGCGCCGCACCAGCTGTACGAGCAATTTGCCGACTCATGAAATCGCAAACCTGCTTAAATGGGCGACATACCAAGGGTATAAGTAGGCCACGCAAGAAGCGAAACCTCTGTGTACTAAAGAAGGTTTGTGCAGTCTGAGAAACGTGTGCATAGGCTTTTTCGTGCTGAAATACAACACCCGAAATGCGCCGAAGAATGGGAAGAACCTCTGGCTCCACAACTTCCGTTATGTTCAGATGACTGTTAAGGTTGCTGGCAATTTGCACTAAATGGAATCGACAATTGTACCCAATAGCTTCCTACCCCATGATGCTAGGCGTTTGTGCGGTATGATGCTGGGTAACACACTGTGGGAGCAGAGGTCCCTTTTATGTGACGTCTGACGGATACTCTTTCATCACTGCACTCCAGATTGTAGCGAAATTATTGGAGAAAACCACCTGCTACCGCAGGGTATGCCACGCACTGTGTTGCCGTGCCCATTGGAGACGTCTGATTCAGCGACAGAGGAATGAATCCTGCAGAAATCTAGAGGAAACTTTGCAAGCAGTTCATGCTGCAGCAGATGGCGACGAATCGTGGAGTTAGACAACACAATACCTGTAGTCATGCTCCAGCGTGGTACTAACACACGAGAGGACGTTATATTATCCGTTACAGCCATGTGGATGATGTGTCTATCGTCCCGTGCCGTTGTGCTATTGCATGTCCAACTGCCAGGATTTCACCAAGTTTGGTTATTCTCTGTGCATTTCTTCCAAACACGCATCACTGTTGTGGCATTACACTGCGTGTGGGCTGGGATTGCTCGGTACGAAAGTCCACCCTCTCGCATACCGACGATGCGGCCTCGTTCGAACTCCGTTATTTATTGGCATGGTACCCACCGATGTTGACGAGGGTATTGACCACTGATTAAACGTTCACCGCAGGCAGAGGACGATAAACAGATTTCAGAGCAACTTTACAGTTCTTTGTATCTATCGAACAAGTAACTAGTTCCCGCGTCAGGCAAGCGCAATCGCTTTGTAATTCTAACCAGTTGAACCTCAATTTACAGTCATCTTATCTCACTTTACGTTTGCTTCAGTTTGCATAATTTCTTCATGGTGTTGCAATTTTCACAAACATCAGTGTATGTGTATATGTATCATGATTTATCTGCAGATGATTTGCTATAAGAAGACAGCACCCAAAATTTAAACTTTTGCGTTTTAAACGTTTGCGTAGATGGAATGATGGGCTTGCAGATAAGCTTGCGGAAACGGACGTTTTTCATCAAACTTCGGATATTCTTACTCAAGTACTGGTTTTCTTCCGATTAAGCGTACGTTTCCTTGTATCTGCGTTCATTTATGGAAACAAAAGGGCGTGGTTTTGGAAGCGTAGATAATTATTTTAAATGATTTTTGAGAATCGTTCAAATTTATTTACTATTAAGCCATTATAACGGATTATTCGCCTTCAAACAAGGCAATATTTGGATTATTCGCCTTCAAACAAGGCAATATTTTCCAGGAAGCAGCATTGCTTTTCTAGAGAGTTCGATGAGCTGTGCTGAAAAACGTGGGAAATACTGGGGATGGAGGACGGGAATCTGAAAGCTTTCAGTTTTTATATTACGCCCAGATTATATTATATAGTTATTGCGCCCAGAATATATTATATTCATTATTATATTTTTTAACGTTTTGTAACCTTTATTTACTAAATATCATGTTCTTCGCATTTAAAGTATAAAATTCAATTCATCGGCAATATCCCAAAAAATTTACAAGAGCATATCTTAGAATTTCCGATACACATTTCCGCACGCTGGAGATAAAGAGACCCCACCCCCATAGTGTCAGGCGCTGGAGATAAAAATAATTTTCTTTCCGTACAGTGTTGCCGTTGCTTGATTTGAAATTCTTCAGTTTGTTAATCGAAAATTCGTTTAAGTTTTAGAAAATATGAAAAGGATAATAAAACAAATTCCAAATTTCAAATTTGGGCTTCCAGATGCCCATATTCGAGCGGAGAACTACGTTATTCAAAATTCGGTGTATCTAAGTGCCGTTGTTTTCACAGTGAGAGGAACATACGCATATTCATGCAGGTTCTTCATTATTTGATGTCTTTAAATATAATGCAGGGTCTAATATTTGGTGTCAGCAATCTGAAAAGTGAAACGCCGTTGATAGTGAACCAACGCAAAATGCTAAACCGAAATTAATAGCCCTTGTGGACAAATTGTACGTTTGGCGTAAAAAAATAGAAATGGGGGGGGGGTTTGGTCTATAACTCGAAATATTCTTTATTATTAGCAATAAAAGTATTTTTTACTTCCTTGCACGAAGTAAAGAAAGCATTATTACAAACGCGAAAAATTTTAGATACCGTATTTCAACTGAAGTTCATATCAACCGTTCCCGAAACAACTTTGATAATTTTTGTTTGACGTCTTTACGTACGGGCAGCATATAAGCATTCTGTACCGCGGTATTTGTGATTGGACATACTTTCCGATGACATCTTTTTCTCTTGGCGTAATGACGTTCAGACGGGATTCTTATGCTTTTCTTTTGGATGAATGACTCGCGTGAGTGACACGGAGTGTGAAAATTGTCGCTTGTTTTCTTTGAAACGAAAAAATTTAGCTGCAGCGTTCTGCAGACGGTTTCCTGTTCCATGGAACTATAAAATCTTTCGAAGATGCTGTTAATACCAGAAGCAATTATGTTCACCCCTTTACTGAAAGGGATGGAAATCAAACTTCTACGCAATAAATACTATAAATATTTTACTTTACTCCAACCTTCAAAATGCAAACACAACATAACATTACATCTTTAGAAGAGAGTTATAATAAAAATAATCACGTGTTAAGCGCTTAGATTACATAAATAGTAGAGTTTATGAATTTAATGCACGAACTCGATCCAACTATAAAGGCATTGTGTGCTAGTATAATTGTTATTGCACTTTGGTTGCATTCTGTTCTTTTCACATTACAGAAGATATTTCCTCTGAAAATGTTATTTCTACGTTTAATGTCCATGTCATTTCTAATATTCTGTTGCCTCAAATGAAAGAAAACGTGCATTCACTTTTGTCGCTATTTAACGCACGTGTATAAAAAAAGAAACTTCCATCTTTGACAAGCACTATTTTTATGCAAAAGTACAAAAGATGTTACACCTTAAAAATGGGCAATATTCATAAAGTAGTATTATCCAATTTCAAATACGTATCTGGATTCCTCCGTTCCATAATCTATATTGGTCTAACTTCAAAATTAAATTTTACTTTTTCAAACTGATTATAAATATTGTGAATTTACTGTGTACTGTGTTAGCTGCCAACACGTTTTTGATATTTGCGAAAAGTGACTTGTCTCGTGCTTTTAGAAATTGCATCAGCAGAGAATGGATATGTAATAAACATCAAATAAAGAATTAATAGTCACGACACTTTTAATATGAAGGGTTTTAAATCAAGAATACTTTTATTAATAATAAAAATATAAGAAAATATCTGAAGGCTTTCAGATTTTACATTACGCCCAAAGGGACGTTTCTTAACGTTTTGTGTGTTACCTTTATTTATTAAATAGTATGTTCTTCGCGCTGAAAACATAAAATTCGTTTCAACAGCAATACCGCAAAATAATTTTAAAGTGACCATATCTTTAGAATTTCCGATACACAGTCTCGCGCGCTTGATATAAATATTTTTTTGGTACAGTGTTGCCATTCCACGCTTTGAAATCATTGAGTTTGTTAACCAAAAATTCTTTGTATGACAAAATATGAATTAGATAATAAAACAAGTTCCAAATTCGTGCTCCCAGATGCCCATATTTGGGTAGAAACTTACGTTGTTCAAAATTGGATGGCACTGTGTACCTTTGTTTTATCACATTTGGAGAAATATACATACACAGACATACATTCATTTATGCACGACATTCATTTATGCAGATTCTTCATTACTTAATTTCTTTAAATATAATACGTAGCTGTAATATTTGGTGGCAACAGTTTGAAATGTGAATCAACTCAAAATGGCAAAAAGGAATTAATAGGCCTTCTGGGCTAACACGCTTAGGTCTAAAAATCTCTGCACTTCTTATTAAAACACATTTACGGATTTAGCGCTAGAAGAAATAATCCTTTTTCTCTCTGGGAGAAAAAAAACTGCAATTTTTATATCAAATTCACCACACTACAGTGTTTTAAAAAGCGTAACCTCCTAGCAATAAAAATGCTTTACTTTATTTCAGACTCGCGTGTATTAACGACTGATGAAATTTGGTGAAAGCAGACAGATAAATTTTCTGTTCTTCACTTCCATTGTTGCAGGATGATACAGAGTTTAATAAAACTCAGAATTTTGCGGTTTTTTCTTTGCAATTTATATTACGAATGCCTTCTAACTTGAGCTTTAGTAACTTTAAATTTTAATTTTTTTTCGACTTAAGTTTCAAGTAAAAAGACTTTTTACCTGCTCTTTACTTTATTTTCTTTTCACTTTTTACCTAAGAAATTTTTGCGTTCAAAGATACTGAAAAAATGAAACTGTATTGTTATGTCTCAGAAATGTGTGAAACGCTTTTATTTGAAAGTGGCTAGAGGGCCTAAATTGTCGCAAACATTTTTTGAACTTAGGATTTTAACAAAATCCTTTTTTTTTCCATTCTTGAAACCAGTGGTAGTGTTGCCATAATCCATATAAAAAATCTGATCGGACACGGCCTGTTAAATTGTACGGTCTATTAAATTACACGCATCTTTTGTTGCAATTCATTTAAACTTATTTCCCGAATTTAATTGGAGATACATTTCTCATTCTTCAGTTAATTCAATTTTCATTTCGCAGCAAGATAAAATACACAAAAAACACAAATTATCTTCATTAAAAATTGAAAAATATGGAAAAACATAAAACACCAAATGCAGTTAAAACAATTTTTTGTTTTTGCAATTAAAATTACACTTTCTACGCAAAAACAATCAATTCGGCCGGCGGGGAAGAAGGCAGATTTTTCCGTGCACCAAAACTGAAGTACCCACTCGGCAAAAAGGCACTGAAGTTGCTAATTAATTATTCTGCTAAGTTTCAGATGTAAATAAATATGGCTGCTCCGTTAGGCACAGCCTCACTTAAACAACTTTTAAATTGTTGACAGTTCTAAAGCTATTGCATGCAGATCAACGTAAGGTACAAAAACTTTAACCCGAACATAAGGACAGCGTAAGTTAATCATTTTTAAAGCAAAAAATGCACAATTTACCAACATATAAGAATAAAAAATGCCAAGTTCCCCGAACGGAGTATGAGACCGGGTATATATATTGTTTCTTGCGTACGGTTTCGTAATAGATTGAATACACGAGTCCGATAAAAAGTTAATAAAATTTATTCTTATCGCAAGAAATATAACAAGATGCTTGATTTTTCCTCAAAGATATTCGTTCAATATCGCAATATCACGAAATATAATCAGTAGCTGTATTTTAAACCGCTAACACATTAAATAGGACGCAGTCCAAAGGGCAGAGAAAGCTAATCCGATCTGACCGCGAATTCGTTACAATCAACAACAACAACTGAACTGAGATGTTTCTCTCCGGCATTTTAAAGCTTTTTAATTGGTCACGAGAAGGTTCTGGTAATTTCTGTACTCTCCAGGTTTCTGGAAAGCAAAAGAGTAGATTTACGGTTATAGCTAACACAACAGTCAATTACATTCATTCAGTTTAAATAAAAATTACGAGATATCTATTTATTAAATGTTGAATGCGCGTGCTCCTGTATTTTTACTCTTTCCACGTAGCTTCGTCTCAAAATACATCGCATGCTGCATTGCACAGGGATATAAAACAATTTTAATTATAATTCTATTAAATTATCTAACTAAATACAAAATTCGTAACTATATATATTCGTAACTATACTAAAATTCGTACTTTTGGTGGGGGCGATTTATAACCAAAAAAGGTTGATGCACAGTTACACGCTATAGCAGTCCTATATGCAAAATTCCAATGTTCTGAGGATGCTCGTTTCTGAGTTATACGAGATAAATTTATACGTACGCACAGATGTTACGAAAAAATGCTTTCTGAATCCTTTTTACAATCCGTTTTGGGAAAAAGAGTCCTTTATTCTGTCCTTATGTAGAGATATTACTCGAAAGTATCCTTAAATTCCACTCGATAGCGGCGAAATGGATATTTTCGTTGAAATATGATACTGGAAATTTTTCGCGATTACAATACTTCCTTGACTTCGTAAAAGGAAGTAAAAAAAGCTAAATTAATAATAACAGATGCGTGCATTAGTAAAATATAAATAAATGAACAAAGAAATGGAGCATTAAGTTTTAAATACTTAATATAATGCCTGAAACCGAAATCTTACCATAATGATTAAGGAAATAAAAAAGGCGTGTAACAGAAACGTAATAAAGAAATACTGATTAAACTGAGATTTTGATTGAAAGGGATCTAAAGTGTCAGAGTTTAAGGGACAAAAGGAGCCGCAGTTGGCATTTGAACGACAGTTTTACTTAAAAACAGAAGATATAAACGATACACCATATTAGCTTTATAGCCTATAATGTTCCTAACTCTTTCGTCTATGCTGAACGTAGAGGAATCTATTGAACTGTTTTGCGACTTATCGCTGAATTCAAGTATTTAACGACAAAATCTAGAGAAGGGTGAAAATAACCTTTTATTCGCTTAAAGAAATGATAATAGATGGCCCCTTCTCGGGCTTACAGGAAAGCCTCCACTCGGCGTTCCAAAGCAAGATAAGAAAGTAAGAAACTAATCTAATACTAAACTAAACTGACTTTGCCGAAGCTAGACAAAGTACTTGGCCCTTAATTAAATTAGCCGGCCATTATACGGCCGAGCGTAGTAGGTTTAATAACGAAGTAGGCTGATAGCAAACACGCGCACTCCTAAAGTGAAATTCCCACTGGGGTTTATCTGAGCTAACGGAGTCAGTTCCATGCGTCGACTAGCTCCGTTATGTCTGCAGTTTAGATTTTTCATCTTGCTGCTCTGTGGGAAAATGGTTTTAGAGATGGGTCTGTTACATCAGTTGTCTCCGTTAGCTCAGATAAACCCCAGTGGAAACGGTCCTTAAGCTCCTCCAACTGAAATAAACTGAACCTTCCTGAAATACTCCTTCTACCTCATTTACACGCAACGCGATACTAACAACTCATTCTGGTAGGAAGTTGTAAATGGGAAACAAGAATGTAGAGGAAAGGGTTTCAGAATTAAAAATAGCTGCTATAAAATCAAAATAAACCTTACGAGACAAATGACTTTTACCCCTTCTTACGGGATTTTGCGGTTAAAATGACGTTCAATTTTCGGACCCTGCAAATTTACGATTCAAATAACAATAATAATTAGTGGCAAGTCCTTCACATGAGCATGCTGCAGCCAAAATAAAATTTATAATTTCTGTGTACAGCTGAAAAAGAAAAAGAAAAAAAAAACAACTTTTCAATATGAATGAAATCAGTTCATTCTTTCCAAGCAACAACTAATTCGTAAATAAATTTTGTTGCCAAACCATGAAACGAAAACTTTTAATACTTCAGGTTAATGCGTATGATGTCGTGATTTAAATTTAATATAACGGCTTTTTTCTCGATATTAATAAAAGAATCCGCGTGGCAATAGCACATGGTGTCAGTTATCCTAACACGAAACAAAAAAAGTTGCCAACGGCAGCTATTTATTTAAAATGCTGACATTAACGAAAAGTCTTCGACATATAATGGCAACAAACAACATGTAATCGCGTGCTTTCTTTACCATCAGAACATGACCTTACATAATTGTAATATATTTAAAATTTAGCAATGCTATTTTTATTTCATATTTTGTAAAACTTACATTCTTTAGTAACAAACTCTACGATTTGAAAACGAGCAGTGGCAACACTTCCCGAAATAAAGCATTTTTATCTCCAGCACGCGCAACTGTTGCCACTCAGAAAAATGAATGCAAAATTAGTGTTTTCAGAGTTTCTAATTAATATCTCGACTGATTAAAGTCTTAAGAAGATGAGAATGGTTGAAATGATTCCAAAAAATATTTGGAATCGGGGGTTACCTCTCAAACTCAACTCCCCTCAGGAGGAGGTGATGTTACAAACAAACAAATTGACAGACAAACATGCATAGATTTTAATAGTGTAGGTAATCTCTGAAATCGAAATATGTACCGTGAGATATATAAGTAACAAGTTTTATAAGCAAATAAATGGAATTCCAACAGGAGGAAATAGTTCTTCAGCCATGTGTACACTTTTCCTTTTCACGCAAGAATATAAGTTTCAATTATCACTTAAATTATAAACTTAAATATTATGCCTTCATTTATAGATATATCGACGGCATCATAGCAATTAATAACTTTAACAAAATTGAACGAGCAGATATTTATCCTTCCATCTTAAAACTTAAAAATACTAGCCCTCAACAACCCAACATAAATTACCCTGACTTAAATATCATTGATTACAAGAAAATTAAAATTCACGATAAACGAAGAAAATTCAAATTTAACGCGCTAAAACTGACCAATTGGACATCTAACATCTCGAAAAAAGTCATAATTAATATTATTAATTCCCAACTTCTCAGGATAAAAAGAATCAACAATGATACAGAATTTCTACAAGAAGAAATTTACTACTTCAGCACAATAAAAATCCCAATAAAATAATTTCTCTTTCGCTTAAAAAAGTCGGCATTTACTTTAATCTTTAAATTCCTTGTAACAAGTGATATGGAACTTTTGCTTAAACCGAAAGGAGGCAATTTGTGGAGCACTTAACAAGAATTTAATGTATATATGTAATTTAATTCTTAAGAACTCTTATCTTTGACATTCTACATCAGTAAATTAAGTTAGTATATCTATACATAAATAATACTCTCTAATTTGCTGGCCACTGAACTTTTACTAATTAAGAGCCTTTTCCTTTTCTGAAAAGACGTTTTTATAGTTCGAATGCGTGAAAAATGATGACGTTTTACTAACAAAAACATTTTCCATTTTCGAATCTTTGGGCACCTCTACCAGCACTCTCTTTTTTCAGTCCTTCGAGGCGCTTCCATCTAACACATTCCAACCCCCCACAAAACTAGACCCTTCCTTTCTTAGCTCATAGGCTTAGAAACAGTGTCGCAAATTACGTAGCGGTTTGTATGTCCTGACCTACAGCGAGGGAACCCCGTAGCATAACTACATTCACTTAGGAATAGAAGCACTTATAGGTAGGAAGTGATTTTTCATTATAATTTGTTTTTGCAAAACCCCTCCATTTGTAGCAATTTTTTACTTAATTCCTCTCAAATGGTCGCATTTATTTCTCCATTCCTTTTATTCAGCAAAAAATATTTTCATTTTAAGTACGCATTCGAACCTAGCCCTTATTTAGCGTTTATATTTGACATTCAAAATTTTCGATAAAAAATTTGAGCTTTACATTGTAATTGGTACAGCGTTTTATTTTTATTATTGTATTATTATTTTATTATTTGTATAAATATTTCTTTCGATTGTAATTAGTCCAATTTTTCCCCTTGATTATAAATGTTTTATTTCGTCATTACATGTAAGTTTTTCCTCCTATAATTTGTTTCTATTTGTGTTCGGACAACAGAAACGGGTAGGTAAAAGAGACCCATTCAATGAGAGCCTCAAATATGTATAGGTTTATTGAAGAATTGTGTATAATTTTTTTATAGAATTAATAACCATAATGCTAATTGACGATAGAGGTCTCAGTGAGTTGATCGGAATGAAACTCGTTTTGGTGTTCAGTTAATTGACTTCATTTAAAGCTTCAGAACACTTTTCTCTCGACAAGTTCTGTTTGGAGCTTTAAACAAAAAAGCTTAACTTTGTTTTCACTGTTTTTGTATTTTTAAACTTTTTTTACTTTTTCTGTTCCAAATGTATATTATAAAATTTGCAAGTTCATAAAAATGGAACTAGGAACGCGGATCATGGTTCTTACAATCCTTAAGTAATTCTGTCATATATTTCATTTCCCATATTAGAGAGTAAAAGAAGTATAATAAGAGGAATGTAGTAAATAAATACCGAGAGGATTGAAATTTTGATAAAATGTAATCTAATAAAATGACAGAATTTAGGTGAAAATGAAGCTATGAACGTCATTTCATACACAGTTTTAAAAGCGAAGATAGAAATAATGCACAATATTGCTTTCAAAGCCTAACGGCTTTTTTTGCCTGTTATGGGAATTATGTGAAATTCTCTGACCGTACAAATTTAAACTTTTTTTAACGTTATGTGCGTTACCTTTATTTATTAAGTACCATATTCTTCGCATTTATATCACATAAAATTCAGTTCAACAGCAATATCACAAAATATTTAAAAACACGATGTGTAGAATTTCCGATACACAGCTTCGCGAGCTGGAGACAAAAATGTTTTTTTCGTACAGTGCTGCCGTTGCTCTCTTTGATATCGTTGAGTTTGTTAATAAAAAAATTATTTAATGAGTGACAAAATATGAAAGTAATAAAACCAAATCGAAATTTAAAATTCGGGCTTCCAGTTGCCCATGCTTGGTTGGAGGACTACGTTATTCAAAATTTAATGGTTCTAGGTACCGTTGTATTTCACAGTGTGAGAAACATTCATGCAGATTCTTCATTATTTAGTTTCTTTAAATATAACACATGGCGATAATACTTGGTTGCAACAGTTTGAAAAGTGTACCAACGCAGAGAGTGAAACGACGCAAAGTGCAGTTTTGACGGTAGCAGACCTTTGTGTCTAACGCTCCTTTGGGCTAAAAATAATGAAGATTGATTAAAGAAGGCTTAACACTGCAGCATTCACATAAATATTCGAGACTTGAAATGGAAAAAAAAAGTAAAAAAATTATTAAAAATATTTTCTGCTCGCGTTTATAGGGATTTTACAGTGCTGTAAATTATGCGTCTGGCACCGACACAAATGCGAAGCGATAAGCACCTGTTAACATAAAACTCCATGGGGGCTTTTAGAAGTATTATAAACATAGTGTTTCAGACATCACTGGAGAACATGAGAGAAATTCGGTTGCTTGGAGGGTAATACTTTGTTACAGTCCTTTACGTGGCATAACGCAACTCACTCCTTATCTACACGCAAAATTTCTTCGACTGATTTAAATGAATATTCTAAAATATATA
>KK113674.1:196950-268336 GCA_000611955.2 Stegodyphus mimosarum | reverse complement strand
TTAAATTAATAATTAATAAAAATAATTAATAATATAATTAGATTAAAAAGAATATAAAGAATTATATAAATAATTGTATAAAATATATAATTAATAATAAATTAATAATACAATTAATAAATAAAAATTAAAAATAAAATAATGAAATTAAAAATAATAATTAAATGCTAGTATTCCCCTGCATGGCTGGCATATTCCACACTGAGTAAATGGAGATTATTTCAATAATTAGCTTTTACGTATAATTAATAAATCTATCGGTCCTCCTTTTTGGTGTTTTAATTTCAAAGCTGAACTAAGTTTATTACTAGCTATGCTACTTTTCACAGCCCAGTAACCACGGCAGCTCCAGTGAAGGTAAAATGGCGAAAAGAAAAATCACAGTAAACTTTAAATATAAGGCAAATTTATGTCAAACTTGCACTGTAATCACCCATCTGATTCGGAAATCCTTGATGTGCTAGAATATGGAAGAAATGTGCAGCGATTTATCGCAGAGTTTTAACTACTGGTTAGAAGTCCAAGGAAGCGTTGAATTTGCTCTTAATTTCAACTCAAAATAAATAAACAGATGGCCCCTTCTTGGGCTTACATTAAGCCTGCACTTGGGTTTTAACTCCAGATAGAAAATAAGAAACTAATCAAATACTAACTAAAATTAAAGCAGCCAAAGTTGCACAGAATTAAGTAACAGAATTGGCCGATATTTAAGATTACCGGCATATGTTAACAGGCGTATATATATATATATAAGAAGAATGTTTGTGTGCTTGCTTGTTCATGATTAACTCAGTCACTACTATAGCTATCATCACCAAACTTTCTACAATTCTTTTCTGTATTCTGGGAAAGGCGACGTCCACTTTTCTCCATATAAAAATAGCTAAAATCAGAGATATTAATTAAAAACTCTGGAAACGCTAATTTTCGCCCTCATTTTTCCGAGCGGCAACAGTTTCACACGCTGGAGATAAAAATCTGCTTTATTTCGATAAGCGTTGCCACTGCTCGCTCTCAAATCGTAGAGTTTGTTAATTAAAAATTTCTAAGTTTTACGATGAAATAAAAATAGTGTTGCCAAATTTTAAATGCATTAATCCAGATTCTGAAATTTCGTGGGAAACCATTTTCACTGTTCCCATCTTCGTACGACTTTAAGCAGCCGAGATATTGATTAAAATCTCTGAAAACCTAAATTTCTCACTCATTTTCCCGAGTGGCAACAGTCTCGCGGGTTGAAGATAAAAATGCTTCACTTCGAAAAGTGTGGCTACTGCTCGCTTTCAAATCGAAGAGTTTGTTAATCAAAAATTTGCAACTTTCATTAAATCTGTATATATAAAGAAGAATGCCTGTTTGCGTGTTTGTTCGCGTTGTTGATTTCTGATCCATTATGATTAATTTTTTGACATATTTAATCGACTAAAGTTGAATATAGGTGAAATATTGGAAGAAACTTGAGCTTTTAAGACCATTTGATTAGAAACACGAAAATCATTAAAAACTGGAAGTGTCTTATATACTCCCTCTTTTAAAGAGCTACTGGGAATTAGGAAACCCAATCTCCAAATCCCTGTGGTCGAGAATCATCATCCACCACCTATTTTAGTTCGAGCGCCAGTTGTAGAAACATTAGGTTTCATTTGGAAGCCCGAGACATAAAAAATGAGCAATGTCCTCGCCGGGACTCGAACCACGGATCTCTGGAATACGCAACGAGACGTGCTGAGCACTACACCACGAAGGCACGCGAAGAAGGTGGGAGAAATACCTTATGAACTCTAGCCGTTTATACGCGTTTGCCACAATTAAGGCCGGGAGGGGTGGTCTCTTTATTATAGAGGCACCTAATAGGTGAATTATTATGGAGGTACCAAATCGCTTCCTATGAAGGGACAAGCAAATTAAATCCATGTCTTTACCGCAATTCGAAGCCGGGCTTTTGGTATGGCATTCAAAGTCATTAATCACTTTCCTGTCTGGGCGGCGTTTTCGAAGTAAAATCAGTTCATATTTGCATAGACATACGGAAGGACCTCACGCAGCCAACTCGGTCACCTGAAAACCGAAACCGTGTCCACTCAATGGTGCTATCCACGGTTATCCAGTCAATTATTGTTTGCGTATGGAACCTTAGAAAATGTTACCTTTTTATACTAGATTTGTACTTCTTTATTGCAATAATAACACATTAAAATACCGCCCAACCGGAATAGAGGCTACTGACGCTGACTGTTGTACCGAAGAGCCGGGGTCGAATCTCGGAAAAGGTATGGATGTTTGTAAACGTCGCTGTGCGACAGCGGAAAGTGGCTGTGCGCCATTTGGAAACTTTAAATATATGGCGAACCGAAATTCGTTTCGAGAGGTTGGTGGTAGGAGGACTAGGTGGCAGACGCTCGGATCCTTCCAATCGGGGAGCTCTCTTTGAAAATTATGGGCGGAACAGAGCTAAAGTAGGGCCATCACCTATACGGTGTTCAATACGTTCTTGCCAAGGACAGGCGCATTTTACTTCTTGCCACGGTGAAAGTCATGGGTTTGCGCTGACCATTGTCAGTCAACAGAGATCGGTAACATTAATTTTCATCTTTTTTTAAATCTCAGACAATTTACCAGTATATTTATTGGGGAGAGGGAAGAATTTTGTTTGTAATCCAGCTGATAAAGTTTAAAGCTTAGGATTTCAAAGGCTACTTATAATTTATTTTATTCGTTTCATGGGCGGGCATTACTAGTTTTTTGCTTCCTTGGGCGAAGTAAAAAGGAAGTATTGTAATGGTGAAAAATTTCGCGTGTCATATTTCAACGAAAATATCCATTTTGACCGCTGTCGAATGCAATTTAACCATGTCTTTGCGTGACATCTGTACGTAAGGACAGAATAAAAGACTCTTTTCCCCCCAAAAAAGTTATAAAACCGATTTAAAATGAATTCTGAAGAGATATTTTCGTGGCGTCTGTGCGGACGTACGTATGAATCTCTCATAACTCAAAAACGAGTAGCCTCAGAACGTTGTCATTTTGTATATAGGACTGCTATAACATGTAAATGTGCTCCTCCTTTTTTGCTTGTTATTGGCGACAGCCAATATATATATATATATATATATATATACACACCACTCTGTTATTCGGCTCCGTGAGCTCCGTTTCATTATTCTTATGTGTTTGTAAATTCTGCATATTTTGCTTTAAAAATGATTGAATTATGTTGTTCGTATCGTCCGGTTAAGTTTTTTATGCGTTTAGTTAACCTGCATGTTATAGTTGTAGAATTATCAACCATTTAAAAGTGTTTAAGTGCGGGTAAGTTTAATTTTTTGGTTATAGCAGCCATATTTGTTTACATTTGAAACTTACCACAATAGTGGATTTGTTGCCAATCTAGAGAAACTAAGCTTTGCAACAAGAAAGTAACGTCTTCTTTTATTATTGGAAATTAAATTATGCTTAATCCGTTCCAGAATTATCCCTTAAGGTATTAAATTATTCCATACATTGACTCAGCATAGCGTCCACAACACATTCCGTCAGTTTCTGCACCTTCAGTGTCTTTTTGGCGAGCGAGACCAAAAATAAAGCTTTCAACTTTGTGCAGCAAAAAATCTGCCTTCTTGCCAGCTCGCCGAATTGCTTATTTTCGCGTAAAAATTGTAATTTTAATCTCAAAAAAAATTTTTTTAATCGTTTTAACTGTATTTTTTTGTGTTTTACGTTTTTCTATAACTTTCAATTTTTAATATAGATATTTTGAGTTTATACTTATTTTTGCCTTGTCGCGAAGTGAGAACTGAACGAATTGAATAAGAAATCTATCTCTATTGAAAGTGGAGGAAATAAATTTAAATGAAATGCAGGAAAAAATGCGTACAATTTAATATTCCGTACAACGAAGTCATGTGGTGTACACATCAGATTTTTTATATGTATATTCAGTATAAGTATTAATTACTTTTACTTTCAAAGAAATCAATTTCTGTTGCTATTAAATAAGTTTAATTTCTCGTTTGCGAATTAAGAATTTATATCCCGTGTTTTGTGTGCTTATTTATCGAGAGTTTTATGCACATGACACATCTTATAACCGTTGATGTATTTTAAATCATCTTTAGTTGTATAAAAAAAAGAAAGAAGTGTATATACTTAGAAAATAAAATATGAAAGCTTAACTGTAAAATTTTTCATGCAGGGAGCGCTCTTGCATTTAATGCATCGCTTAAAGAATTTATAATAACGGTCGTAAGAAATTTGAATTTACCCATTAAAATACCATTCCAAACAGAGGTAGAGGGAATTTCGATTCCCAAATGCCACTTCTGTCTCTGAAATATATTAAACGAGATCCGGTATTTTTTGAGAAATAATTATTTTGTATGGTGCGTGCTTCTGTTTTTGCTTAAGGATCTCAAATGCTGTAATTGTTCTGTCTTTGGATACGTGACATGTAAGGTTTATTCTGTTTTTCGTTCTGTTTGGGTTTAGTATTTTTCGTTCGAACTTGAAATATTAATCATCTCGTCGTTATTTTTTATTTCCCTCGGCTATGTTTCAAATTGGGTTCAAATCCGAAAATGCAGTCACCGAAGGGAAACTTGGTGTAAACAAATAACTGTATGTATCTTAGCTCAAAGTTGTGATTAACTCGGAGAACTTCGTCTTTTTTTTTTTTTTTTTTTTTTTTTGCGCTGGATGTCTTTGAGCTAGTCTTCGCTTTTTCTCACTGAAAATACTCCACGAAGATATCCCTCCCTTCGTTCTAGTGTAGCAAAAGTAGCCCTTTGATTTGCCTCCAAATACAGACGATATTATCGGTTTTCCGGTGACTCAGAATCGACGTTGTTTGCCCATCATTATTTTAGTCACTTCTTTTCTTTTTTTAGTCCAAAGGGGCTTTGTCCCTGAAGGACTATTGTTTCCGTTCTCCGATTTTGCGTTGATTCACTATAAACGGCTGCATCACTTTTCAAATTGTTGCCACCCCATGTTATCGCCCTGTATTATATTAAAAAAATTAAATAATGAAGAATCTGCATTATGTATGTACAAGGGGGGTCATAAAGATACTTTGCCAACATCTGCACTAAATCTGATGTGTACACCACATAAATTTCTTGTACGGAATATTAAATTATACACATGTTTCTTGCATTTCATTTACACTTATTGGATTGAATTAAATTTACTTTGTCGGCAGCGCATAAATCGCAATAGAAACTCTTTATGAATTCATTTGTTTACCATAGCGACACTTTGGCGCAAGGCTCACTTAACACGTTACATCTCATTCATTTTGTAACTCTGAATGCACAAAAATTATGCACATCATCTGAAGAATTAGCTAATCGCTGCCGTATGTTCTATTAAAAAACTATAAGAAATCTAAAACCATGTATAAAAGAAATTAAACAAACAAACAAACAACAACAACAAAAAAAAAAAAAAAAGAGAAAAGAAACATTTTTTCAGAAGTGATTCAGTATTCGCGATAAGGAAAAAATACGTAAAAACTCAAAATACCTATATTAAAAATTACCAAGTAAATCTTAAGCACTTATTTCCTCGAATAAATTCCGGAATGGATTAAGCACGATTTAATTCGCAGCAATAATAAAAAAAGGCGTCGTCTTTGTTGTTGCGGTGCTTGGTTTCTCTCGATTGGCAACAAATCTACTATTCTGCCAAGTTTCAAATGTAAACAAATATGGTTGCCATGGTAAAAATAATTACTCTTAGCCACACCGAAACAAATTTTAAATTGTTGATAATTCTACAAATATTGCGTGCAGATTTACTTAAGGCATAAAAACCTTAACCGGAAGATAAGAACAACATAATTCAAACATTTTTAAAGCAAAAAATGCGAAATTCACCAACGTATAAGAATAAAAAACCTGAGCTCACGGAGCAGAGTAACAGAGTGGGTGTGTATATATATATATATATATATGTGTGTGTGTGTGTGTGTGTGTGTTTGGTGTGGCCGATTGCAACCAAAAATCGAAGTGCACCTTTACATGCTATAGCAGTTCTATTCAGAATTTCAGTGTTCTGAGGCCATTCGTTTTTGAGTTATGCGAGATACATACATACATACGTATGTACAGACACCATGAAAAAAATCTCTTCCGAATCCATTTTAAATCAGTTTTATAATTCTTTTTGGGAAATTATTATGTCCTTACGTACAGATGTCATACAGAAACATCATTAAATTGCATTCGATAGCGGTCAAAACGGATGTTTTCGTTGAAATATAGTACCCGGAATTTTTCGCGACTACAATACTTCCTTTACTTGAGGAAGTAAAAACATGAAATGCTGATGAAGTTTTAGAATTTGTTTAAGGAATCTGTATTTAAAATTATTTGAAAAGCATTGGGAACCTTCATTTTGTTTCCCGTGGAAAATTATAACACGTATGCATTGCATATCCTGAATTCTGATACTTATAATGGTGATAAAATATTCTCTTGCTACTAATTTACTCTCTACTAGACATATTTGTTATTTTGTAAAAGATCGGTATTAAAGAACGTCTTTAGTCAGAGGTTATAAATGGATCGAGAAAAATGAACCCATCGTCGATGGTCGAAAATTTTGCCAGTCCCATAAGTCACATCGACTTGGCACTCCCGTAAGAACTTTGAAGGAGAATGCCCGTATCTTGCAGTCCGCTGGCGCTGTATCTCTTTTCGAATTACAGCAACTTTCCCAGAAGGGTTTCAGAAAAATGGCTTTCAAATTCTCGTAATTCGAAAAATCCACTTCTGCAATCTGTACTCAATGCTAGCTGTTCATGTGATATAGGAAATTACATTAAGAACGTTCGTCTATTATGTGAGTCGTAAACTCTGCTAAGAAGATTAAATTAGAGCTTAGAGTAAGAAATATGACATTTAAAATGTGTGAAGTACAATGTTCTAATCAGAAACAGCCAATACCCGGATACTTTCAAAGTGAATTTAGAGCGGGAATGCCCTCTGTGATTGTTCTCACAACACTTATGATGATTTTTTAATTTCTTAGTCTCTTACAGATTTCGACAGATTTGAAAACATATCAATTAAAATGAAAACGATTACGTTCAGCTATGTTTCTGATTTCGAATTAATAAAGGCACTTTTCCTTTATTTGCCCACAATTCTGGCATTCGTATCTCGTCATGTTTTGGCGGCCATTTTTATTGTCCAAATTCTCCTTATGAGTCTCGCATTGTTTGGTGTCGTCATGCGGCTTTTTGATTTACTATCCACTATTCCACTATATTTGATTTACCATCCACAGATTCGATAGAATATTTCCAGCAATGTAAAGTTCTCCCAAGTAATCGGAAATCTTGAAATATCTATGATTTGTTGTTGTTGTAACTTATCTTAGTTGTCTGACAGTCATATCAGAACAAGTCCACGAGATACCTCTTGGTAAGGATCTGAAGATACACTTGTCGTTGGCCAGATCCGCTTCCAGTTATGATGGAGAGCCCGAGGGGGGGGCATTTACAAACATCCATGCCACGCCTTGTCGGAGATTCGAACTCGGGTCCTTCGTCAGGGCAGTCAGCGACGCTAACCACTGTCCCGGTTGGGCAGCTGTTCATGATATGATTCTGTATGTCACCGTTAAAAGGATTATATGGCGATGTAATGGATGCCGAGAAGATATCAGAGTTAGAAAATGTTGCTGTATCATTACCTCTGCTACTGTGACTGCCTCTTGGGCAAGAATAGAATACGCTTCGGACCGCTTGGTGAAGTAATTAATCTGTGACAACCAGGATGTATTTTCTGCCATCATCATTTCGTCGCAGACGTCCCAGGATGTCAAAGGCATTACGTTGAAAAAGCTCTCTTACTTTGTAACTTTGCAGCTTGCCTCGGCTGAGTTTCTTCGGCCCTTTCCGACTCGCACAGGCATCGCAAGATCACCACTTTTGTGCCTCATCCTTTACATTATTCCAGTAGCAACCCTTTCGAACTCTCTGCGAAGATTTCATTATTCCGAAGTGGTCTCCTATAAGGCTGATATGTAGTTCTTTAAGGATGTGCGAGATCTTGAAAGTATTAGCTGCCATCGGAAAACTTTTCCATCATGCGATTCGAATTTCCGGTACGTATGGTTTGAAACGTATGCAAAGTATCGAGCGTTTATGGGGATCAGCTAAAAGAAGAAATAAAATACAACGTGGTACCTCAAAGCAACATCTCACGTCCTCCGCGTCATAATTTATTTGGAGAAAGAAGCAAGCGTGAAGGATTCCTTCGATTCTATTATTCTTTGTTGCATTTATAGGATTTTTTGAATTTCTTAATTATGAATTTCAATTTTCTTTGGTTTTAACAATTTTCAAAATTCTTTTTTGCATTTAGGGGACATTTTGAAATTTATTAATTATTAATTTCAATTTTCATCTTTGTGAAAAAGGAGTTCTAAATTTCTTACTTTGTAAATATATATATATCCACTCTGCTACTCGGCTCAGTGAGCTCAGTTTCTTTTTTCTTATACGTTGGTAAATTGTACATTGTTTGCTTTAAAAGTGATTGAACTATGTTGTTCTTATCTTCCGGTTAAGGTTTTTATGCCTTTAGTAAATCTGCATGCAAAAATTGTAAAATTATCAGCAATTTAAAAGTAGTTCTTGAAGTTCGGCTAAGCCTAATTATTTTTATCATGGAAGCCATATTTGTTTACATTTGAAACTTAGGAAAATAATGGATTTGTTGCCAATCTAGAGAAATTAAGCTTCGCAATAAGAAAGAAAACGCCTTTTTTAATTATTTCGAAGTAAATCATGCTTAATCCATTTAGGAATTGACTCGAGGAAATTAGTATTTAAGATTTACTTTGTAATTTTTAATATATATATTTTGAGTTTTAATGTATTTTTGCCTTGTCGCGAAGTCAGACCTGAATTAATTGAATGAGAAGTACTGAATCGTCTGTGAAAAACTGTTTCTTTCTTTTTTTTTTTTTTTTTTTTTTGTTTAATTTCTTTTATACATCGTTTTAGATTTGCCATAATATTTGAATAGAACGGTACTTACGTAAAAACTCGTCGACCATTTTTGCCTATTAAAGAAAAGACGCCAAACTACCCGATCTTTCGCCAAAAATGGAAAACTCTTCTTCAAACAGGCTGGGTTTGGTTTGACCTCGATCACACGTGTTAGTTATTATTCTTGAGTAAAGACTCCTTTTTTTCCCTCTAACACGCATTTAAAAAAAAAAATTAAAATTTTTGGATCTGCCTACTATAGAAGAGCATGCTGTTGAATATTTCCAAAGTTAAGTAATCTTACCGGTTTAAGAAAATGGGTTAATGACCACAATATGCCCCTTTATTTAAAAACTGAGAAGCAATGGCGTTGCTTTAACGTTAAGGCTTGTGAGAAGCGAGTGTCAATTCGAAAGGTAACATGGTTCGAGAGTTTTACTATTCTGGCGCGATTGGCGCTGTCTGTGGTCGATAGGATTTTCCGTAAGTACTAATAGAAGATGTGGCAGCGATTAAGTCATTCTTCAGATGACATACATAATTTTTGTGCACTCTGAGTTATAAAATGAATGAGATGTAACGCTGTTAAGTAAACCTAGCGCCAGAGTGTCGCTATGGTAAACAAATATAGTGAACTTTAAAGAGTGCATTTATTCTATTGCAGTTTATGCGTTATGGAAGAAGTAGGTTTAATTCAATCCAATAAATTTAAAGGAAATGCAAAATGCGTATAATTTAATATTCAGTATAAAGAAGTCTTGTGGTGCACACGTCAGATTTTTTTTCTTTGACTTTATTAAAGACCGAATTTGTGTACCGCCGATGCCTACGTCCCTTGAGGAAGTTTGTGGTCATATAAAGCATGTACCGCAGACCGTCACGGGGAACATGCTGCACCGTGTATGGGAAGAATTTGATTACTGTGCAGATGTGTATCGTGTGATCAGTGGTGCACATATTGGAGTATTATAATAAACGCATCAAAATCTTCGACACTTGCCGCTGTTTATGCTATAAAGGTTTGCCTCTATAAAGTAACACATCGATTTATTATTAATTTTTGAAACCGCATCATTCATTTAGTATAAACACCCTGTCTTACATACATTTGTACAAAATCGTTTGGTTTCTTAACTGAACATTTTATTTCCAGAAATACCGCGCCATATTTTTAAAATTTAGAATTCATTAATCGAGGTTACCTGGTGGTAAATAATTTCACATTTTATTCTCTCTAAAAACAATCGGAGAGGAAATTTATGAGGAGTTATTCATGTAAGAAATCTTAATATTCCCGGATATGCTGAGAATAAATAAACCCGATCTTAAAATCCCAAAGTATCTGTAATTTGATTAAGAACGGAAAAAGGTTTGATTAAATCTTTTGCCAGAGCGGGTTAAATTTATTTTCTTGTTTGTAGAAGTAATTAAATTTTAGAATTCCCTCGCTACTTTTAATGCGAAATTTTATTAAATCCTCTCTCGTGTGGGGGAAGATAATTCAATTCCTGGTTCTGTTTATCGCTTTAATGTTCTTAACATTCTGCTTCATGATTCGGAAGTTACAATATTTACTCAATCAGTAGTAGCCTTTTAGTTTCAATTCTATGCGCTAATCAGTTCTAGGACGCAAATTCTACAATGAAAGGTCACTGTCGTGTGACATTGTAAGCGAGTTTTTAAAAGTGCTCGTTTATATCGAAATTATTGCCGTTATTCTCCTTTTTGGAAACGAATAGATTAAATCGCAACGTAACTTCCGCTTTGTGCGTACGTATTACCTGACGTGCTTAATAATACGAATGACGTGATATATTAGAACTTTATGACGTCATGAGCTTTAGTTTCACTGTTTATTGGGAGGGATAGTTAAGCAAACAGAGACGTCATGTATGCATCAGTGCAGAAAGAGAGTGAAATAGTAACGAACGAGCGGCGTTGTATCATTTAGATGCTCGCAATTCGGCATTTCGTTCATGGGTATTCCGATTTACGTTTGTAGAATTTGCTTCATAGAATTCAGCTTAGCTTGTCGAAGCTCCCTCTACGTATGTTATCATCTTTGTGATTGCGAAGTTTAATTTCTCTAGATTGGTAAGGAGAAAAAATGTAAACGAAAAGGAGTTCGCTTTGATGTCGAAACCCTAAAGTCTTCTTTTATTATTGCGAATCAAAATATGCTTAATGCATTCTGGAATTATCTTTTACGTTACTAAATTATACCATGGACTGACAGAGCACAGCGTCCACCACAAACTCTTTGCGGAGTCTAAGGTAAAAATACATCATACACCAAAGTGACAATTTAACTAATACATTGAATGAAGATTATCAGCGATTTGATTACATATGTAGATGGAAATGGATGAAATTATTTACAAATGTAGAGAAGTTCACGTGTTTTACGTAGAACACTGCCTTACACACAGCCTGCCTAATATCTCTATGAAATCTCAATGAATTATCATTAGAAGGAAAAAATCTCGCACTAATCCTATTCGTCAGCTTATCGTATTCAAAGAAATTGTTCCTTTAGTCAAGACTGCCCAGTATTTGGGTATAACTTTTCATTCTAAATTAAAATGGAATAATCATATTAACAAGATTAGAAACAAAGAAAGTAAAGTTATCAATAGTCTAATTCCCATTTTGGGAATTAGAATATTTGGAATTTGGGAAGCAATCAATTAAGTTTTGGTAATTTGGGACGCATTCAAGTGGTGAATCTTAGCAAAAAAGTCTTGCTTTACACCATGATTATCAAACCAGTTTTCATTTACGCTTCACCTGCATGGACCTCTGCTGCAAAAAAAAATGATCTGAAATTGCAGAAAATTCAAAATCCTTTCCTTCGCATTATTACTAATGCACATTACTATGTCAGAAATGTCACATCTGATATACTCGTCTCAGACTTGACACCACTGAAACTTATCTTAACAAGACAAACAGAAAACTGTTCGATAAAGCACTTGGATGTCAATACTCAAATTCATTTAATCTCTTCAACTATAAAATACTTCGTGTATTTTTCTACTTTCAGCGCCCTACGGCATCTTTAATAAAGCCGACAAAAAGCTAGTTTGTTTTAGTAGCATAACATCGAGAACAGAAAGAAACCTTCGTTCCAGATTTTTTGGCTGTTGATGAAAAGAGAATTGTATCTAATACATAGACTCCAACTATTACGGATTCTCCGTCGTTTCTACGGAAATTCATCAAAAACTACGAGCTACGAAAAGTATGGAAAAAACTACGGATTTTACAGAAACAAGAGCAGGAGAAGTAGTACGCAAAACGGAACCAACTAATTCATCCGATGATTGGCTGAATACTCGTGCTATCATATATCACGTGTTGAGTGCGTTTCTGGTTTTGAAGAATAGCCAATCGTAGATCAGTAACTCCAACTGTTAATGACTTGTCAATATTCCCCCCCCCAAACATCTGTCTCCCAGGTTCCTCGCTGCTGCATGCGGCTCCATTGGTTAGATTACGGCGAGAGCTTAGCGTGTGTCTTGTGAACTGTGATTCAGGTCGAAGTTTTTTGTTAATAATGCTACCTCGAACGAAGACGCCAAAGTTATCAAAGCAAAAATTTAAAAATTCATATTCTTCAGAATTTCCATGCATTAAAGCATCCGAAATCTCTGTGAATCACGCACACTGCAGTGTATGCAACAAAGATTTCTCAGTTGCACATGGCGGTAAAGATGACTGTAAACGGCATGTTTTTTCTCAAAAGCATATAGAACTTGGCACTGTAAAATCTAAAGAAATAACGAATTTCTTAATAAAAGATGATGAAACAGATCCTATAAAAGCCGAATGCTATTTGTTCGATTTTTAATTGAACATAATCTACCGCTTTCTGTTTCGGATCATTCCAAAGAGCTTTTCAAAGCAATGTTTCCGGATTCTGCCATAGCAAAAAAATTTATATATAATTGATATATTCATATGTAATGCATTCTGTAATGCTTGCTGTCTTAATAATACGTCATTCAAATGGGTTTTCTTCCGCAAAGCGCCCGGTAAATGTAAACATTGGCGATAATAGTTCAAACCTGGTAACCCGTCAGTTCAATTGCCACCTTCGCTGTTCGCATTTGCAGATTTAAACTTTTCTTCACGTATTTCTTATTATTTTTTCGGATTTTCACGTTATTTTTATGAATTTTCAACAATATTCATATAATATAATAAACATATTCATATAATTAGTGAAGTTTTCGGAGATAGATGCTTGTTCGCGGAAGAAAATCATGAGAGAGGGAATGATAATCGGAAACACGAATATTTTGATTTTTTTGCGCAATACATTTATAAAATAAAAAAAAAATAAGTATGAGAAGAACATAATTTATTACTAAAAAAAACTTTCATGTAATCAGGCAGTTGCAATTCAGTTTCTATTTAAAATGAGAATATTTGCTGATTTCATTTATGTGTTGATAATGGATTTTCATAGTTTTGGAAATACTTTTAAATTATACAATGAAGATATTACCTATAAAAGTACTTTTTGATTTTATGCTTTTATAATTTCCTTAGAAACTGCACTGTTAAAAACAGGAATATTTTGGAATTTTATAATATTGAAAGATATTCAAAGACAGATGCGAATTTTACTAATTTTTTCCATTAAATAGATAACTTTGTCAAGAAAAGAGTTCATTATTACAAAGATCTCATTATTAGATTATTATTTCACTTCCATTAAGCTTAATATATTGTTTTCCGTGCTTATTTTAATTTAATACAAATTTATTTTCGTATATCACGTTTAATCGGTTAATTTTACATCCATATGCTTTTATATATTGTTTTCTTTGCTAACTTGAATTTATGTCATTTATTCTTTTGATTATATGCACTAAATATCACCTTTACGCGGCTTACTTCCATGTGTTTAATAACCGTACGTCGCTCAACCGTTGGTGAGCTTGGCGACTGCAACGGCGCGAACGGGTTCTTTGCCGAAGCGCCAACGGGCGCTTTGCGGAAGTGCTTTCTATTGTTAAAAAAAAATCAGACGCAATTTCGACCAAATTTAGGTCTTAATTAAAACTCTTAAAGCAGTTTTGATTGAAAAAATAAATATGCAGCAAATGAAGAAATGTGTTATAAAAAAACATTCTCAAAATCAGAACTTAAGCATGTTACATATAAATCTTTGCATTCGTAAATTATAAGTATTTTGTTTAATACTTATATGTATTATTCTTGGTTATTTAAATTTTATTTCCCTGTGGAAATCATATTCAGAATAAAGATATATGATATATAGATTCTGATTTTTTCTATGATTAGTAGTGATTTGAAATACTTGCTTTTTTCATATATTAATAGATTTAGTGATATACATGCTTGAGGAGTTAAATGAAAATTTCTAATTAAATGTGCATGTAATTTACAAGGTATATTTTTAATTATGCAGTTTTACATGCATATGGATTTTAAATGTAATAAAATTGATTACAATTAATTAAAAATTAATGAATAGTTAATTACAACATGCGTTACGCGCGCATTTTCAAAGTTGTAAAAATGTCGTTCGCGCGTTGACTACTGACAAGGTTTGCTGAAGGTTGGAGTCTATGCATAGCGCGTGAAATCTGTACTCTCGACTAAACTCTACGCCGAACACAAGATTGTTGTTCTAATCTTACATTTGAAGAACTATTAACAATACCACAAAATTCAATCGTATTTGAAACCGATTCAGTCGCATTCGAATCCGAAAGTAAATTCTTTAATTTTAAATAAAAAATATAAAAAAAAAAAATCTGAAAGGTTTCAGATTTTAAATGACGTCCAAAGGGGCGTTTTTTAAAACATTTTGTATGTTACTCTTATTTATTGAATACCATGTTCTTCGCATTTAAACCATAAAATTCAGTTAAAGAACAATATTGCAAAATAATTTTAAACTGAGGCTATCTTTCGAATTTCCTACTCACAGTTTTACGCGCTGCAGATAAAAATGTTTTTTTCAACGTACAACGTTGCCATGGCCCGCTTGGAAATCCTCGAGTTTGTTCGTCAAAAATTCGTTAAAGTTTTACAAAATATGAAATCGTTAATAAAACAAATTCAAAATTTCAAATTTGGACTTCCGGATGCCCATATTCGCGGCAGGATGACGGCATTCAAAATTCGATGGCTTTAGGTGCCGTCGTTTTATCACATTCTTCATTATTTAATTTCGTTAAATATAATGCAGGTCTTCAATATTTTGTGGCAACAGTTTGAAAAGTGATACAGACTTTTAATGTTTCGGACGCAAAATCGCATAACGAAAACAATAGTCCTTCAGGGACAAAGCCCCTTTGGACTAATAAATAAATAAAATATATATATATAAATTAAAATTAATACATGAGCAATGTAAAGCTAGACTGCATAAATATCTAACTCGTAGTGAAGCTAAGAATCTTCTGTTATTAAATTGTAAGCTGTTGTTAACGAATTTAAAATAGGCTTCTTTATTTTTAAAATTTGAACCAGCTATAGTATTTAAATACTAAATGTAATTTTCTGAAAAATTATCTAAATTCGCATATTTTTGGAAAACCGTTATGCTAATAATTTAAAACACTTTCCCCTTAACACCATTTTTTTCTCCTCATGTGCAAAAAATGCTGTAAAAGCTATTTATCTTTTTCGTCTGTTGTCCTATGCTAAATGTCTACCTTTGAGTTAATCATATGAAAAGAAGACTTTTCAAAGTGTCAAAGAAATGGACTACAGTTATGTGTTTAAGTTTTGAAGAGGATCCATTTGAAGAATACGACCTCAGTAATAATCCAGTCTGTATCAACATTCCAGTTCTTTGATAAATAGAATGACACTTAAAAAATTCGCTGTGAAATTACACTCTGTTCATTTTCCACACCTTTTTTTATAAAAATATGGGAACAGTACTTCAAAACTTAATTTTTAGCCAAAAAGGAACGTTAGTTTCGAACGGGATGTTAGTCTCGAAACGACATTTTTACGTCGAAACACTTAAATACATTATAACTTTCCAAACTGTTGCCACCAAATGCTATCGCTCTGTATTATATTTAAAGAAATTAAAAATTAAGAATCTGCATGAATGTATGCGTGTTTTACGCATTGTGAAAAAAGGACATTACCTAAAGTCATCCAAATTTGGATAACGTAATCTTCTAACCGAACATGAGCACCTAGAAGATCGAATTTAGAATTTGTTTCATTCTCTATTTCATGTTTTGTAAAACTTTAACCAATTTTTGATAAACAAACTGAACGATTTGAACATTTTTATCTTTAGCACAAGGGTTTTGCCTGTTCGAACGCTGATTGAAATATTTCATGATTTTCCTGTTGAATTGAATTTTATAAGGTGTAGGCGCCAAGACCCTGATATTTAATAAATAAAGGAAACACGCGAAATGTTAATAATAAAAACAAAACAAAAAAGTTTTGCAAAAGCTTCTTAGTAAGAAAAGTGAACATTGATAAGATATATTGACGCCCCAACAGGAGTTGTATGTATCTGTAGATGTAAAACGAGTTTCGAGAGGATTTGGGCTAACGCTACTTTGTGCTGAAATATTTAAAAACAGCATACCTTTAGAATTTCTGATGGACAGTCTCGTGCGCTGAAGATAAAGATGTTTTATTCCATATGTGTTGCCACTGCTCGTTTTGGAAATGTTGATTTTTTTAATAAAAAATTCATTAAAATTTTACAAAACATCAAATAAGACACTAAACGAAATTTGAAAGTCCGAATTCGGTCTTCTAGTTGTCCACGTTCGGGTTTAGGCTTACGTTATTCAAAATTTGATGACTCTAAGGTAACGTTGTTTTTACACAGTGAGAGAAACATACTTACATTCATATAGATTCTTCTTTATTTAGTTTCTTTAAATATAAGAGGGCGATAACATTTGGTGGAAGCAATTTCAAAAGTGATACGTCGCATTTAAATGATTCAACACAAAATGTCGTTTCGACATTAATAGCCATTTTGGGCTAACATCCATTTGGGATAAAAAAAATGTGCGCCAATATTTAGCGCTGCATCGAGAATTCTAAACGAATATTGCTATGCTGTTTGTAAAATTTTTACAATTTTTGCTGTGGAGTTGCATGTGGTGTAAGTGGGAAGAAAATGATGCTTTATAATAAAGCTAAAAAGACAAAAATGCGGCTTTAGTAGTGGCGAGTGTAACAGCAGACTGGTTGACTGCGAGCTCAGCGAGAGAGTAAAAAGCCTTAACAAACCCTTTGGGGCGACCATTAAAATCTGAAACATTTCGGGTTCTTTTTTATCGAATATTCTGAATCACTTAAGAGAGTCAGAAGAATCTAAAATACATTATTGTTTAAAAATACTACACTCAGTCAACACCATACTTATCTAATTTGTTACGACAGAACAGTCTTACGATGGCTTTAAAAATCTGATAGCCTTAAAATTTGAAGAATGGAACATTTAATAAGTTCATTTGCATAAATAACAGCGAGCAAATCTAATCACAGGCGAATCACAAAAATATAGATTCACGAGTAAACTATCCAGCGTATAAAAGCTATTAATTTTTATATGCATTACTGCGTAGTATTAAACATTCTTGTTAACTTTAATTAACTCTAACCCGTTAATTGAAATTCATGTTTATTACGCATTACCGGGCAAAAATCGTGGATTCACTTTGACAGGTTAAATATATAGCCGGAACGTTTCCCTTTTAATCGAACCTGGAATGCATCATCCGTGGTAATCTAGGCATGACATCATTTATTTCAGAGCTAATTGAATGTTACAGACGAGCTCTATTTAGAAACGAGGTAACAACGAAGGCCTTCCGCGAGAGGCCGCGTGCGTTTAATTAATCCAACTTTTAATCCACGTTGAGAAGAGTTTGTAAGAGCGATGAGTAATGTACAACATCGCTCACTCTTTTAAAAATCAGCGGGAAGTTTATTCAAGCTATTCGTCATAAGTAGCTAAAGTTTGATGTAAAGTGTTAGGTAATTTAAATAAAATGCGGAAGGTACACGATTTCGTTTTGCGCCTGTATATCAAAACTTTAATCTTCGAAATTCCCCTATTTTTATTTTGAAGATTTAAAACTTTTAAAACTGCTGAAACTGTAGAGAGTTCCAATAGGTTTTCTACAGTTTTCATAAATATATTCTCTTTTTGCTGTAATAGTTTATTATATTTATGAATAGCCGCCCAACCGGAAGCACATTTCCTAAGTGCACATCTGCATCGCCATCGAGAGAGTGTATCGCCAATTTCTAGAATGGACCGATGGGCTCCCAGTAATATTTTTATTTCACGTGACCTTTGGCGCGCTTTAAACAAGATAGTTGAAATTGTTTTGCCACGCGGTTTCCTCTACAAAGTAATTAAAGCATCGTGGATTTCTTGTGAAAATTTTCAATGCTAAGTTAGATCAAATGTAAACATAATTATATACGTAAATAATAGATGTCTTAGCATTTTTTATTGTAGTCTATATGGAAAAGCTGTTCATAATAATAAACAATGCAAAGATTTATTCAAAGTGAAATTTTCTAATTTCCATGCCTACACGTTTAGTGTGTTAAATTTTAAATTAATAATTGTTCTTAAATGTATTGCTTGAACAAGAAATACTCTTCAGACAGAATGAGTTTACCTTATTCATAACTAACATGTTTGATTTGTCCGTATATAACTTTTAATGCTAAAAATAGGTACAATCAGATCCTTCACAATATATATTTTGAATCTTTTACTTTGAAAATCAAAGGAATGCAAGCATTGACATAAGAAAATATTAAATTCATTGTAACATTTCCAGTTATTTTCAGCTGACTGAAAAAATATATATATATACGCTTGAATTCTCTAAATTCACAGGTGTTAGTAGATGCGTAATATTCGAGGCTAATCGTAGCTTGAGTCATTTTCTCGATACAAAGAGCTATAATATGCCAGGGACATTAATCCGAATGTCAGTACGTGATAAGTTTAGCGAAAGTGAAATGTTGACGATTAAATAAACCTATAAAATGAAAGCACTACGAGATTTTCTACCAAAATCATAGCTGCATTTATATGCCGTACATTTATAACTGCGAAAGAAATTCAAAATAAAATGTAAACAACAATATGCGCTCATATGCACAGTTTCAAGTTTCAGCGTCACAAGAGAAAGCTCGTGGGTCCATTTTTGAAACCCCTCCCACAGTGGCGATACTGATGTGCACTTGTGAATTATGCCAACCGGAGTAGCAATTAGTGACTCCGAATGCTGTATCCAAGAGCCCGGGTTCGAAAATATATAGTGTCTATGCGGCAGGGGGGCACTTAAGATATGCGGCGAATCGAAAGTTCTCTCGAGAGGTTGATGGGTGACCCTCGGATCTGTCTCCACCGGATGCTTTACTTCAGAATTGGAGGCGGAACTGATCAAAGTCGTACTGTCACATTTATGGTGCCCAAGGTGCCTCTTTCAAAAGACAGGTGTAACCTTGCCTCCTTCTCCCGATGAATTTTGTGGGCTTGCTCTGATATGAGACGAGCGAGATAAGTTACAACAACAACAACTACATATTTATCAGTCAGAATTACAGTTTACAACATATTAGTTATTTATTATTTCTATTTAATATTTCTAAAAGTGTTATAAATAAAGCATACGTTAATTAATAAATTTATAAAAAAATAAATAAATAATAAAAATCTGAAAGTTTTCAGATTTTAAATTACGTCCAAAGGGGCGTTTTTTAAACATTTTGTATGTTACTTTAATTTATTGAATATCATGTTTTTCGCATTTAAACCATAAAATTCAGTTAAAGAACCATATCGCAAAATAATTTTAAACTGAGCCCATCTTTAGAATTTCCTACGCACAGTCTCACGCGCCGCAGATAAAAATGTTTTTTTTTCTGTACAACGTTGCCGTGGCCCGCTTCGAAATCCTCGAGTTTGTTCATCAAAAATTCGTTAAAGTTTTACAAAATGCGAAATCATTAATAAAACAAATTTCAAATTTGGGCTTCCAGATGCCTCTATTCGCGGCAGGATGACGGCATTCAAAATTCGATGGCTTTAGGTACCGTCGTTTTAGCCCAATGCGAGAAACATACATACATTTATGCACATTCTTGATTATTTAATTTCTTTCAATATAATACAGGGCTGCAATATTTCGTGGCAATAGTTTGAAAAGTGATACAGACTTTGAATGTTTCCGACGCAAAATCTCAAAAAGAAAACAATAGTCCTTCAGAGACAAAGCCCCTTTGGACTAATAATGTAGTTTTAATTTTATAGCAGAAAAAAAAATAAATCTATTAATTTTGCGGCCGCACATGCTATCAAAAAAAGTATTAAGTAAACAAAACTATGTTTTCTTCAACGAATGACATGCCTCGAAGACAAAAGGGCGAAGAGATAATTTCGTTCAAATCAATGAGAGATGCAAAATGAAGAAAGATTATAGATTATGAAAAATTGCAGTTCTTCGTCAGGAAACAGATAACAATTTTTCGCTTTTCTCGATTCATTTTCGTATGAGTTTTTAAAACCTTTGGCTAAAGTTTTGAAAATTCTGCATTTTTCGCATACTTTTTTTAAGATTAATAATTGTACCAGATGAAAAATCTCATGAAAGGAAATTGACATGGCGGATGCCGAGAAAATGTTGCGTTTCAGGAAACTAGAAGAAACGTTTCTTAAATTCTAGCGCCCCCGTCTCCAAGAAAAAAAAAAAGTCTGAAGAGTTCAGATTTTAACGATCGTCCAAAAGGATTTGCTAAGGTTTTTTTTGTGCTCTCGCTGAGTTCGTAGTCTAAAAGTCTCCTGCTGTACTCACGCATACTAACCCTTTTCTTTATGTGTGTGTGTGTTTTTAGCTTTATTACGAGGCATCGTTTTGATTGCTCTTACGCCATATAATTCAACAGCAAAAGTACAAAAATTTCAACAGCAGCATATATTTAGAATTCCCGTCGAAGCCTTAGATGTTGG
This sequence comes from Stegodyphus mimosarum, assembly GCA_000611955.2. NCBI lineage: Eukaryota > Metazoa > Arthropoda > Arachnida > Araneae > Eresidae > Stegodyphus > Stegodyphus mimosarum. The sequence continues at coordinate 247,331 of KK113674.1, read as the reverse complement.
CATACGTTTTTCTGTTTTTTTTTTTCAGTCTCTTCTCACTTCATCCTATCGTCGTTCAGTTTTTCCTAGTAAGATGGCTTATAAAACATTTTTTTTCTGTGTGTCTTTTTATTATGAACTTTTTGTGTGCTAATTTTATTAGATATCTCGTTCTTCGCACTTATGTCACGTGAGTTTCAATTCAATGGCCAAATCATAAAATATTTAAAAACAGCATATCTTTAGAATTTTCGATAGACAGTCTCGTGCGCTGGAAATAAAAAGGTTTCATTCCACGCACTGCTCGCTTTGAAATCGTCGAGTCTGTCAATCAAAAATTCATTTAAGTTCTACAAAATATAAAATTTTAAATTTGAAATTAGAAATTTGGCTTCCAGGTGAACATGTTTCGGTGTAGGACAAAGTTATTCAAAATTTAATGGCTCTAGGTACCGTCGTTTTTTAACAATACGAGGAACATGTATGCCTGCATATTCTTCATTATTTAATTTGTTTAAAGGTAATACAGGGCGATAGTATTTGGTGGCAACAATTTAAAACTTGATTGTAGCGGACGACTCAAAAATCACGTTTCGAGACTACTCCACTCGTTCCAACGCCCTCATGGACTAATAAAATTAAACGAATATCAACATAAAAATAGTAGTTATAATATTGAAATTAGACCGAATTTTAAACCGACCATAATGCGTAGCGATGCCTAAGATACGCATCCTTAACAACGCTTTTGTTTGAATCTACGGTGAAAAAAATAAAAAGTGATACACAAATGTTTATTAATAGTAAAAATAAGTTAATATCTGTAAGGAAAAGGAAAGAAAAATTAGGATATATGTCTCACTTTGATACCTTGAGGAATCTTCCAGAGACAAAATGAAGAAATAATGAATTACCAGTTCGAAATACAGAAATCGTCCTAATTCTAATTGAACGGAATTGTACATTTTTTTTTACTTCCTTGAACGAAGCATTGTAATGACGAAAAATTTCGGGTATCATATTTAAACGAAAGTATCCATTTTTACAGCTATAGAATGCAATTTAACGATGTTTTTGCGTGACATCTGTACAGGACATCTTTTTTCCCCAAACGAATTATAAAACTGATTTCAAATGGATTCAGAAGTCATATTTTCGTCGCGTTTGTAGTACGTACGTATATATGTCGTATAACTGAAAAGCGAGTCACCTCAGAACGTTGTTGCACTTTTGTATATAGGACTGTTGTAATATGTAGTTGTGCATATCCCTCTTTGGTTGCAATCGGCTGCACCAAAGTATATATATATATACCCACTGTGTTACTCGACTGAATGAGCTCAGTCTTTTTTTATTCTTATAACTTGATAAATTGTGCATTTTTTGCTTTAAAACCGATTCAATTATATTGTTCTTATCTTCCTTTTTAGGTTTTTATGCCTTTAGTTAATCTGCATGCACTAGTTGTAGAATTATCAACAATTTAAAAGTTGTCTAAGTATTGCTAAGCCTGAGTTTTTTTTACCATAGCAGCCATATTTGTTTACATTTGAAGCTCAGCAGAAAGTGATTCAAGTCAGTTTCTGCACCTTTAGTGTCTTTTTACCGAGTGGAATCGTAAGTAAGCTTTTAGTTTTGTGCACCGAAAAATCTGCTTTCTTGCCTGTTGGCCGAATTGCCTGTTTTTGAGTACGAACTGTAATTTAATTGTAATTGTTCGAATTATCTAAAATCTTAGTGGATGAGTGTCTTTATCTCCGATTATTCTTAATCCCAAAACTATCTGGGAAAAAAAAAACTCGCTCTGAACTGCGATTTCACACTTCTCTTTAAATGCGCCACTCTTCTGAAAATGAGTTTCCTTAAAAGAAGTTAATTTAACGGAAAAACAATTCTCTTTTATCTCTCAAATTACTGCCCGTTACTTTTTTGAATGCAGGTGCCTCATTTCTTTCGCTGTTACAAAAAAAGAAATTTTCGTTGAATTAATTCAGAGTAGTTGCCTATTAGCAGGTATCCCAAAAGAGCTTTCAGAAATGTGGAAGAAAGATTGAAATAAATGTTGAAAAGGTGCTGAAATAAATCATTAACTCCATGTTATGCCTTGATAAAATAGGTACCAACGATTGTTTTGAGACGAAGTTAGAAGAGAATGCTGTTTTCTCTTTTAAATTTTCGTTGAGAATGTTTTTACTTCCTTGTACGAAGTTTATAATCGTGAAAAATTTTGTGTATCATATTTCAAAGAAAATAGCCATTTTGACCGCTCTCGAATCCATTTAAACGATGCTTTTGCGTGACATCTGTACGTGAAGACAGAAAAAAGGACTCTTTGTTTCAAGACGGATTTTAAAATGGATTTAAAATGCACCGAGAAGATATTTTTTGATGACGTTTGTACGTACGTATGTACGTATCTCACGTAACTCAAAAACGAGTAGCCTCAGAACGTTGAAATTTTCTATATAGGATTGCTATAACATGTACTTGTGAGCCTCCCTTTTTCGTTGCAATCGGCCACGCCGAACATATATACATATGCACTCACGTTTGTGAAAATTGCAACACCAAGAAGGAATCGTCATAATTGAATGCAATTTAATACACAGTTGAATGGTAGTGGTACAAATAAATGATTAAATGTTCAAAGCAAACAAACAAGAACAAGAGATCAGAATCAGTATTTTGTGTGGCCACCACGCGCCGCAATAAGTGCTGCTACACGACGTGGCATGGAGTCAAACAAAGTTTGAATGTCTGACTGAGGAAGAGCATTCCATATCGTTTGTACGCGTACCCAAAGTTCGTCTGCAGACGCAACAGGACGAGGATCACGAGCAAGACGCCGACCAATGACATCCCACACATGTTCAATTGGCGACATATCCGGGGAACACGCAGGCCAAGGAAGAAGCTGTACCTGCTGCGCTGCAAAGAAGGATTTAACAATCCGAGCAGTATGAGGGCGGGCATTGTCCTGTTGAAATACAGCGCCTGGCAAGCTTTGAAGGAAGGGAACAGCTTCGGGCTGTAGAACTTCACGGATATACCGGTTGCTGTTCAGATTGCCCACAATTCGTAGCAATTGAGATCGTCTATGATATGCTATGGCGCCCCAGACCATAACTCCGGGTGTTCGTCCACTGTGGCGTTCGATAATGCACTCCGGAAGGTGGCGTTCACCGGCATAGCGTCTGACACGAATGCGGCCATCATGGTACCACAAATTAAAGCGGGATTCGTCAGAAAACACGACATGCTGCCAATCAGCACGCCAGTCTCTATGCTGATTGGCCCATTGTAGCCGCAGGCGGCGATGGTCGTGCGTTAGGGGGATCCTGTATAAAGGAGTCCGTGCGCGCAGTCCACACTGCAGCAGACGTCTACGAATTGATGAAGCACACAATGAAACACCTGTAGCTATTGACCACAGTGCTGCCAATTGTCTAGAGGAAGCTGTACGGTCCGTCCGCGCCATGCGGACCAGGTGTCTATCATCGCGAGCTGACGTCACATTTCGGGGTCCACTCCCGGATTTCCGAGTTGTCCGACACTCGTCCGTCCACTGCTTCCAAACGCGCATCACTGTGCTGCTGTTACGCTGCACACGAGAGGCTACTGCACGATACGACAATCCAGCTTCACGAAGGCCGATGATTCTCCCTCGTTCAAACTCTGTAAGTTGTTCAAATCTCGCTCTCTTTCGTCGACGAGGCATAAGTACAGATTGAGTTAACGTTTACCACTAGCAGATAACCACCGATAACCATACACGCCTCGCTACAGCCGTCTATTTATTCGGATCCATCAGCCGTTCAGAGGGCGCTGCTCAGCATACGCATGCGCTACGGATTTGCAATTCTAATCATTTGCATATCATGCGCTACTTTGCATTTTCTGAAAATTTCAGCTCACTCGCGTAAGTCCTTCATGGTGTTGCAATTTTCACAAACGTGAATGTATATGCAAGATAAAAAAAATTATCTAAGCCAGCTTTATAATTTAATTTTTTAATAGAATCTTAACCCCTCATTTTTAATTTGGGTATTTTGTTTATGTATTCTAAAAATAACAACATTTCTGGACTTCGCCGTTTCTAGATTAATGTATACCCCAAAGCTTAAGTAGCGCTAGCGACGTAGTTAATTTGGGAACCTAGACTCTGAGAACTCAAACCTTTCTAAAGTAAGCCGGAACCTTTCTCTTAAAATAGCGCCATATTGGATAAATGCGTACTTTCAGCTTCACCCTCCGTGCTGCTTGTGTTAAATAGTGAGAACTTTAAACCTTAAGGGGTTTTTACTTTTAACTTTTTAAAATTTAACTCTTATTCACTCTCTCTAGGTGCCGGACAAACACAACTTAAAATAAACTTACTAAAATGCACTGGTTAAAAAATAGAGAAAGGAACTAATTGGTTGATCTGACTCAAAATAATATTAAGTACAACTTTTCTTAGAGCAATTAATTCACTCATAGCAAGGCAAAGCAAATTCTTCTTAATAAACTTAACCTGAAAAGGAAGCTGGAATAAATCTTCTCTGGAACTCGGTAAAACTAAATACTAAATCTCAACCAAGCACTTCTATAACTCACTCATTTTAAAATAAACTCAAGAATAATTCATATTCATTTCATAGCAAAAAAACCTCATAAGCACCAGAGAAGAAATATTCAGACACCAATCAATCAGTTCCGCTACTAAAAATCAAGTACTAGTTTCAACTTTCCTGGCACCTAAAAGTCATTTCAAATTCTATCTTAAAACACATTCAAAGTAACATTAATAAGTGGTTAGTACATATTTGCTAAAACAGGGCGCGTTGTGAGTACCCTAAAATGCATAAACATTTTTCAATAACCCCAAGCAAAATATCTCCATGTTAGGCCTCCCGGCTCAAACAAATAGAGTGACTGAACAGACCAACTACATACACACAAAAAAAAAAACAAATGCAAGTAATAACATATAATCAAACTCATTTATTAATTATCTAGGATAAGTTTATGGGAGACCTGGCCAGACTACCCTTACATACAAATGCAATTAATATTCCACATTAAATTTCTCCAAGAGTCATTTATCAAGATAACAATTTTTTTTTGTTTAACACAATAACGGTTACTTAGTAATACTGAAATACATTAAATTAATCATTTAAAACAACTTCTATAGAAATTACAATTTACATAAATTTCTTATTTTTGACAATAACATTAAATTCTACCAAGACACAAACAATCTTCTTCTTCCCCCCTTTATTTTTCTTATTTTTCAACTAAATTTTCCTCTTTCTCCCCAGATTAAGCAAGAACAGTTTAAATTAAACTACTAAAAAAATGTAATCTTATGAAAAAAAACTCACTGTTGACTTTCGGGATCATCATGATAAGAAGCTATAGGCTGCAGAGGAATTCCGCCGTTGAACTGGATCTTGGTAATGAGCTACAATAAAGTCCACGAAAAATGACCTCTTGTAGAACTTCAAAGATGAAAAAAAAAAAACCGGCAATTAATATTCTAAAACATTAAAGTTGAAGGAGAAACCGCTGCAGATGAATTCCGCCTTGAACTAGTCCTAGGTAATCAAATTCAAAAAGTCCACGAAAATGACCTCTTGTAGAACTTCAAAGATGAAAAGCCCGGCAATCAAAATTCTAAAACATTAAGGTTGAAGGAGAAACCTCCGGGGACAGAATGTTGATACTTTTCCTTCTCACGAACAGAGAGCTTCATTTAGGTACGAGCCCTTACACTTCCGTTTTACGGGAAAACCCGCTTCAAACTCGGAAGAGTTCGCTCTGCGTTCTACTTCTCGCAACTTAGAAGAAAATTCTCCATTAATCACATCATGCCGCATCGCAATCGCGAGCCACCCGCCGGGGTACAAGTGCAGCATCGCAAATCTCTTCAGCTAAAAGCCGAGTTCGTCCGCAGAACGCTAGCGCAAGCCACCCAAGCCCGGGTAGGCCTGGCCGCAGGCCAAAGGCCCTCTCTGCTAAATATTCAACTCAAAAACTCTCTCGAAGACTCTGGTAAAAACTGACTTCAAAATTCGCGCAACAACCGAGGAAAACTCGGTTTCTCCTCCCACTCACAATTATAGGTCCAAAGTTACACATAAAATTAAATTCTTGCCAATCCGAGACTTTTCAATATAATTTAATAGGACAAGTTCAAACCCCCAAACGAATCAGAATTAAGTCATTGTCTACAGTAGCACCTGCAAAAACTGGAAACTAAACATTCGACCCCCTCTGCTAACAAGCGAAAAATATAAGAAACAACAAAAACTGCCCTTTCAAAGATTCAATTTACAACCTTCACCGAGGCCATAAACCAGGCGACATCACCGCGGGAGGTCCGGCTACAGTGTCCACTTTCAGCTTGGTAACAAAGACAAGAGAACAACGATATACTACTCAATGTTGCAACTGTCATCTTAAAAGGCATTTCCCACAGATGTTACTTCCGTTAGAAGACGCTCCCCTCTCTGCGTTAAAATTGACCGTTGAAGGAAAAAAAATAATTGCCTAAAAATTTAAGTACACACTTTCCAAATATATATATTCATTACGCTCTTCACAATTTCAAACTTAAAAAAAAACAAACACAAATACAAATAAAATACTTAAATAATTGATTACTTAAATCATTAAAAACACTTAAATTAAAAGCACAGAATTCGCGACACAACACTTGGACTTCGTTGCGCTCTCTTCCCTATGGCAGTCAGTTATATGAAGCAAGTTGAAAGTTTCCGGTGAAGCTCAAAATAGTGTCAAAATTGTAAATGTTCTTGAATAGGCACGATTAGAGTGCCAAATGAATCGTAGTCGCAAATGTAAATTTAAATAAAAATGGAATTTAATCCGGCTCGACTTCTTCCTCTTCAATATGGAAGGACGAAGCTTGAAGTATCTACTCCAAACAACATTGCTACGCTTCTACATGTCAGTGCTCCTACATCAGTACTTCTAAGTTTTGCTTTCTTTGCATATTTACATATATATTTACATGGGTATCATATTAACTTTAGTTAATCTGACTTTTGATGCCTTTAGTTAATCTGCATGCAGTAGTTGTAAAATTATCAGCAATTTAAAAGCAGTTAAGCCTCACGAGGCCGTCATTTGTTTACATTTGAAACACTTAATAAAATAGTGATTTAAGTCAACTGGTGCACGAACTTCAGTGTCTTTTTGCCGAGTGCGCCCCAAAATAAAGTTCGAGTTTTGTGCACCGAATGTTCTGTTTTCATGCCCGCTGGCCGAATTGCCGGTTTTTCACTAGAAACTCTTAATTTTAATTTCAAAAGTTGCCCTTTTTGACTGTATTTGATGTTTGCTTTTCTGCATTTTACAGTTTTTAAGAAGGTGTTTTATTTTTTTATGTATTTTTGTTTTGCCGCGAAATAACTGAATTCATTGAATGAGAAATCTATCTCTCATGAAATTTGAGGAAATAAATTTAAATGAAATGCAACAAAAATGTGTATAATTTAATGAAGAAATGTGTGGTCATCCGATTTTTTTTAACAGATGAAATGGAATTTGGTTTATTTCTCAAGGGCTTTTAGAAAGTTACGCTTTATACGTTTCAGACGTTTGGTGGAACTCTGTCATTTGCTATGAAGAATTGTGCAATTTAATTCAATTTCCTCGAAATTAATTCAGGGAATTTTGATTAATTATAATTCTACCTCATAAATGCCTCAACAAGTTCGGAAATTTAAATTTTTTGGAAAATTAATTAATCTTAGCAGATTTCTCTTAAGCAAAGAAATAATTTGGGCAGAAATCCGGTAAAATAATTTATCTTTTCCCGTGCGGAAAACTTTCTTCAACATTTAACATTTAGCATATTTCAAATTGCATGTGGTTATTAAGTTCATATTCATGGAATAAAAATCAAATTCTACACCCAAAGCACACAAAATTACATATTAATTCTTCATATTATTTTTTGTATATTCGTCTGCGCATAATTTTAAGATCAATATGAAGTAGAAAGGCTTTAGTTGTATAGTTCGCAATGTTTTTGATTAATCTGTCTGGCAACATTTCATTAAAAGAGCTTTATTTTCCTTTCTAATCTTTCTTAAGAGATTAAAAAGGATCTTGAGGTTTTCGTTTTAATCGAACTATTTTTTTCCCTCTGCAAAGAATGCTTTCTGTGCGTCCATTCATTTGTCACTAGAGATTATTATGTTTTGTTTATTTTCCGCTAAGTATAAAAAATTAAAAAAAAAAGAATTCTAAATTATTTTCTTGTGTTTCGCATAAGAGCGATTATCTTTTTGGTTGTCTGACAGTCAGTTATATGAAGCAAGTTGAAAGTTTCCGGTGAAGCTCAAAATAGTGTCAAATTAAATGCATAAAAAATGAAATAAAAAATCGTATCTGCTATATTAAAATGTTCAATCTCAATGCGGTTTTTTAACCGTTCTTATGCCTGATTTTTAATTTTTTAATAAACATGTTTAATGTAAAAATATGCGATTCATGGTTCGATGGGTTACATCGAAACCTCGACTGAAACATCGAACCTATCAATCACCTCGAAGTACATTTTTTTGTGGGTTTGTTCGTTTTATTTCTTGAATTCCGTCTCGGGCAAAAAACAGAACGTATTACTATATGAAAAAAAATATTTATTGCATACTTCGTGCACAAGCGATCAAATGAAATAATTGCACAACTATATCCTGGGTAATAAAGATTTTTTTACTTTCTCGTGCAAAGTAAAAGAAAGTATTGTAACGGCGAAAAATTTCGTGTTTCATATTTTAGCGAAAATGGACGACTTTATTGCGACTTTATTTATGACATTTAGACGACTTTATTGCGTGACCTCTGTCAGAATAAAGAGCTCTTTTTTTTCCTAGAACGGATTGTAAAACGGATTTAAAATGGATTCAGAAGAGGCTTTTTTTCATGACGTCTGTACGTGCGTACGTACCTATGACTGTATCTCGCATAGCTGAAATTGTTTTTAGCCGTAGAGCTTTGAAATTTTGTATATGGCACTGCTATAACATGTAGTTGTGCACCTCCCTTTCTCGTTGCTATTGGCAGCACCATACGTACGTAAATGTACACGTATACACCGTAAAGCCATTATATTATGACCACCCTGTTAATAACATGTAGGACCACCTTTAGCCCTCAAAACTGCCGGCACCCGACGTGGCATCGACTCCGCAAGGTGCTGATACGTAGTCTGAGGTTTCTGGTAACAAGCGCTCTCCAACTGGTCCTGCAATTGCCGCACATTGCGAGGGGGTAGCGAGGCAACACGGATTTGGGTTTCTGGGTGGGACCACAAATGCTCTTTTGGATTAATTTCAGGTGAATTTGGAGGCCAGGGCATAACTTGGAAATCGCTGGAATGTTCCTCGAACCTAACGATTCGACTCTTATGACAAGGTGTATTATCCTGCTGGCAAAAACCATCGCCCGCCGGAAATACTGTTGTCATGAATGGGTGAACCTGGTCTGCGACGATGTTCTTGTAGCGCACAGACGTCAGGGATTGTCCTATGGGTCCTAACGTGCTCCCTGAAAACATTGCCCACACCATAATAGCCCCCCATCAGCTTGTCTCCGTCTACCTGTGCGTCCAGGAGCCAGGGTATCGTTTGGAAATCTGCTTATTCGTACGCGACCGTCGATGCAATGGATAAGAAAACGTGATTCGTCGGACCATGCAACTTTCTTCCATTCTTCTAATGTCCAAATCCGATGTTTCTTGCCCCATTGCAGCTGGCAATGACGTGCCATCAGTGCAGGAACATGCTTCGTCTTCCGGTTGCGTAGGCCCATGCACAGCAATGTACGCTGCACAGTGTGTTGGAGAAACACTGTCTGGGTCGCAACTGTTGCAGCTGGTGGAGATTTCGGCTATTGTAGCTGTTCCGTTACGGCGAAGAATGCATAGCAACCTCCGCTTTCCTCTAGAATCAATGCGCCGTCGACGCCACACTGCTGGGGGAGGCGACTTGTCCCTTCACCACCCATACACCACTTTCGATATGTGCTCACCGTACCTGCGCATGAACAACCTGTAGAGACATTAGGTTTTTTTGAAAGCAGAAAAGTTAAGAAATGAGCAATACTTTCGCCGGGAATCGAACCACGAACCTCTTGGTTACGCGTCGAGCGTGCTGACCACTCCACCATGAAGGCATGCGAAGAAGGCGGGAGAAATACCTTATATACTCGAGTTTGGGGAACCCAATTGCCAAATGCCAGTTGTGGAGAATCATTATCCACCACCTTTTTAGTTCGGGAGCCAGTGTAGAGACATTAGGTTTTTTTTGAAAGCAGAAAAGTGAAGAAATGAGCAATACCTTTGCCGGGAATCGAACCACGGACGTCTCGGTTACGCTTCGAGCGTGCTGACCGAGAGAGTCCATTTGTGGATGATATGTATAAGCCATGTATAAGTTTATAAGGTATTTTTCCCACCTTCTTCGCATGCCTTCGTGGTAGTGGTCAGCACGCTCGACGCGTAAACGAAAGGTCCGTGGTTCGATTCCGGAGGAGGGCAATGCTAATTTTTAACGCCTTCTGTTTAAAAAAATACGTAATATCTGTACAAGTGGCGCCCAAACTAAAAAAAGGTGGTGGATGATGATTCTCCGCCACCGGGATTTGGCGATTGGGTCCCCTAATCCCGAGTCGCTCTTTAAAAGGGGGAGCATATGAGGTATTTATCCCGCCTTCTTCGCATGCCTTCGTGGTGTAGTGGTCGGCACGCTCGACGCGTAAACGAGAGGTCCGTGGTTCGATTTCCGGCGAAAGCAATGCTAATTTTTCACATCTTCTGTTTAAAAAAATACCTAATGTCTCTAAAAGTTTATACATTATACGCCAAATAAACCAGACAAATTCGGTTTCAAATTGTGAATGCTAGTCGATATAGACTCAAAGTTTATGGGAAATGCTTTTCCCTCTCTTAGAAATGATACGTGGAGAAGTGATACTGAAGGTCTTTCTGAAAATGCAGTAATGCGTCTTCTAAGCCGTTATCTGCATTCGGATCGAAATTCGATCGCGGACAATTACTTTCCTCACTATCATTACCTAAAAGAATTAAAATGAAAAAAAAAAAGTTTTGTGGGCACAGTAAGAAGACGTAGAAAAGAAATTCCGCATGAAGTAATAAAATGAAAAACCCGGCTATTTGAAACAGTTTTCTAAAGAATGATGAAACTAAAATGGCCGTCTATCAGAGGATGGAAGAATAATGTCCTACCGCTAAGTACCTTACATCCGAGTGTAAATGTCGACTCACAAAATAAGAAGAAACTTCCAGAAACAGTAGAGTTCTACAAGAAAACCAAATGTGGAGTTGATATTCTTGACCAGAATGACGCGTAAATATTCTGTTCGAGCTGCTTCACGTACACGGCCTGTGTATTTTTTTATATAATATGCTGGATTTAGCAGGAAGGAATATCGACGTTATCGACTATAAATTGAGTAATAGAAATATTACAAGGCACAGCTTCCTATTTCAATCGGCAGAGGAGTTAAGAGAGCTTCGTTTAAACAGAAGAAAAAGCTCGAGATTGCCCCAGGAAATTTCCAACTCTAGCAATAGATTCTCGAAGAAAAGACGTCGGTGCCAGTTTGGTCCCACAAAACAAGTGATATGTGTACAAAATGTTCATTTGTTGCGTGCGTACGGGTTCGTAATGGATTGAATGCACAAGTAGTTAGACAGTTAATAAAATTTATTCTTTTCACAAGAAATAAAACAAAATACTTAAATATTTTCTCAGAGATATTCGTACAATATCTCAAACGTTAAACAGAACTCAATCAAAACGGAGAAACTAATTCTATCTCACAGCGAATTCGCTACAGTCAGTAACAGCATTAAGTAAAAAAACAGTTCGCTTAAAAAATCTACTGAGCTGAGGTGTGTTTTAATTCTAATTTTATAAGCTTTTTAATTATTCGCTAGAGCATTCTAATCCTATTTTCTAGATTTTTGTGGATGGAAACAGCCATTACGAGATATTTCCTTATTAAATACTAAATGCACGCGCTCTTTTATTTTTACTTATTCGACGTAGCTTTCTCTTCAAAAATCGTCTGCGTTGCACGTAAAAATAAAGCAATTTCAATTACAGTTCTAAATAAATACGAAATCCGTAACAATATTGTGTGTGTGTAAAATGCACTTCCAATATTGGAAAAGTTGTGTTGTGTAAAAATTGTGAAAAGCTATAAAATGCGTTTTATTATGGGTATGTTCAAGTTTATAATAAAATATATATTTTTTATAAAAATAAGCTGTTGTTCTTTAAAGAAGTTCTTAAACGACTGTAATTAATTTTCTTAAAAGCATTATAAAGCATGTGCATTTTAATACTATGTACATTTAATTCGACGAGCAGTCCAACTGACTGCCGTTGGGGTTTCTAGGGTTAAACTATTCTACAACTATTGTACGCAGGTTAACTAAAAACTTAACTAGAACATAAGAACAACATAATTCAAAACACTTTTAAAGTAAAAAATGCACAATTTACCAATAAATGAGAATAAAACAAAACTGAGCTCGCTATGCTGAAAAAAAGAGAAATATTTAGATGTTAGTAATCTATAGATTATTACATGATTTCACGGTTATAGTTAGATTTTATTATACACCAGAATGAGAATTAGCAATTTCATAATCGAGATACGTAAAATTTTATAATATTGGACATTTATTAGTTGTTTTAATGCTATATAGTAAAAAATGCAAAATGCTGTTAAGGAAAACAAGCTTCACTTCACTTTCACTTTCACGATTCACTTTATTAGACTGATATGTGCGCACTTTCGAAATAGAGAAGGCAAATGAAATATCTCTGCCCTCACTGTTTCTGTTTGTTTTGACAGAACAAGAACTTTGAATTAATGAAGGCAATAACATTTAATTTCAAATGCTTAAAAAAATCGTGGTGGATCACACATTTATCTGATTAACCAGATGGGTTCTTCTCCTACTTCCTCTGAGTATTTTAACTTCTGCTGCATTCTGCAAGCTGAGCTCCAAAATGGCGACGTATTGGCTCAGTGTTCAAAACTCGCCATAGGGAATTTTCCATAAAAGCTACTAAGAGCTTTTCAAGCCCTATTCTTCTTGTCTTTATTCCTAGCAGCAATAAAAGAGTACCATCTTCAAATGAATTTGGGGGTTTTAATTAAGTATTTTTATGAAAGGATAAGCGATTTGGAAACCCTTTTAAACTTTCTGTGATATTAGAAAAGGGAGAAGTGCTAATTCATGTTCATTTGTAATAGAAATAAATGATATTTCGAAATATTCATGGAGATCTTGCAAATAAGTGTATAATATTCCTCTAGAGAGTGCACGTGGAACCAGATTTCATAATGGGATTGGAATTACATCTAGTTGGTAAAAAAAAAAAAAAAATGCAACCCTCTGCAAGAATATCTTGTTCCGTCATTTTTACTTCCTTGTACGAAGTGAAGGAAGTATTGTAATCGCGTAAATTTTCGAGTATCATATTTCAACGAAAATGTCGATTTTGACCGCTCTCGAATGCACTTTAACGATATTTTTGCTTGACATTTGTACGTAAGGACAGAACGAAGGACTGTTTTACCCCAAAGGATTATAAATTAAATAAAAATTATAACTAAATATATAAATAAAATTTAAAATTGATTTAAAGTGGATTCATAAGAGAATTTTTCGTGACATCTGCACGAACGTGTGTATGTGTGTATGTACCTCGCATAAGTCAAAAACGTTGAAATTTTGTATATAGGACTGCTAATAAAATATAGTTCTACCCCTTCCTTTTTCGGTGCAATCGACCGCACCTGAAAGTGTACATATATGTGTGTGTGTATTCCCACTCCGTTACTCGGTTTGGTGAGCTCAGTTTTTAATTCTTATACTATGATAAATTATGTATTTTACTTTAATCGTGATTGAATTACATTGTTCTTATATTCCGGTTAAAGTTTTTATGCCTGTAGTTAATCATGTGTGCAATAGTTTTAGAATGATTCAAAACGTTTAAGTGTCTCTAGGCCTAACGTGGCGGCTGTTTGTTTACATTTGGAACTCTTAGTAGTACAGTGAGTTAAGTCAGTCGGTTCATCGCCTTCAGTTCTTTTTTGCACAGTACGACCAAAAGTTAACTTTCCATTTTGTGCCCCGAAAACCTTGTCTTCCTGCCCGCTGGGGTTAATTGTTTGGCTTTGTTTAGAAACTGTAATTTTAATCGTAAAAGCTTTTAAACTGTATTTGGTGTTTCATATTTTTCTGTATTTTAAATCTGGGTCAGGGTCCATTTCGGTTAAATATCTGAAAGGTTTCAGATTTTAACGATCACCCAATAGGGTTCCTTAAGGCTTTTAAGATCTCGCTTAAGCATACAATCTACTTAGTCTGCTGTTGTACTCACTCGTGTTAACGCGTTTGGTTTGCAGTTTTAGCTTCATTATTAAGAATAATTTCCTTCACATTTACGGCATATAAAATTCAACAGCAAAATCAGAATATTTTTATTTAATTTGTAGGGATTTATGTTTATTTTAAATAACCGATTTAATTTAAGTTCCTTTCCTGTAAGCTTTCCTTCTCCTAACTGTGAATGCCAGAATATTTAAATTCGGTAGCACGCGTGAATTAATGCAAGTTCTACCAGTGGGAGAAAAGGTTTAATAACGTTCTGTTAGGAAACAGGATAGTCTGAGGCCTGTAGCGTCATTCTACTACTTGTGAATGAATATCTTCAAATTTTGAGTTTAGTTCTTACTGTTTCAGTTACCGTTCAGTAAAAGGCGTAGTTTGTTAGCGTCGAGTTGATGCATTGCAAATTTATATAGAGTGTAATAAAGGGTAGTTTTAATCCTTCTTCTGTACAGTCACTACTCTCCAGATTTCACACAAAAATTAGACAAACAGACCATACAAATTTATCAAAATATAGAATTTCTGATACAGTATTATCATACATTTTGATATTTCTTAACCCCTCTTTTCTCAGGTTATAAAGTCAGTGTTCCGTTTTCTTAATAAGATGGCTAGAAAAAGTGTTTTGTATCTTTTTATTATTAAGGTTCTGTATGTTATTTAATTTATTAAATATCGTGATCCTCGCACTTATGCCACATAAAATTCAAATCAAGAGTCAAATCACAGGATATTTAAAAACAGCATATGTTGAGAATTGCCGATAGACAGTCACGCGCGCTGCAGATAAATAGGTTTTATTCTGTATTGCTACTGTTCGCTTTCAAAATTTTGAGTTTGTTTGACAAAAATTCGTTACATTTTTACGAAATATGCGAAAAAAATAATAAAAAAAATTTGAATTTCTAAATTCGGGCATCCAGGTGCATGTGTTCGGGTAGAAGAATATGTTATTCAAATTTGATAATTCTACGTACCGTCATTTTTTCACATTGCGAAAAACATTCAAGACGATTCTTCATTATTTAATTTCTAAAAAATGATACAGGGGGCTAATATTTAATGGCAACAACTTTAAAAGGGATAGAGTTGTTTAGAGTGATTCAACGCAAAACCCGGTTTGGAGATTTAATAGCCCATTTCGAACGCCCCTTTCAGATTAATAATAATTAATATAATAATGCTTTTTAATAATGATTGATGCATAATTTAATGGAGAAGTATCGATGGAGTTTTTAATTATTTGCTTCTTTATCTTCCGTTTATGACAGATGGCTTCTGTTTTTACGCTCGCATACTTTCAGCAGCTTATTGATTTCATTCTTTGTTGTAAAAGATGGTGGAATTCGTTTCTTTCCATTCTTCCATTTCGTGAATAAATTCCATATTCGTGCAAATGATCTTGGAATTAATGATGAGTTGCTTGTCTTTTATTGAAGCTTATGAAATGCGTGCATGATCGCAATGTCTTTTGGTTTTTAATTGAGAGGTACGTTTTAGTTAACGTGAGGATGAGTTTAAGCATGACTATTCTAATAGAAGTTTTAATTCAAGCGTTCACGTGAAAATATTTTTTAATTGATTTTCAGGAAATTCCTAGACTGATGCATGTGCTTTGCAGTTTTTAATATCATTTTTTATTCTTTGAATTCTTGCATAAATTCTTCCTAATGGAGTATGTAATGAAGCATTATTACATCATTCAAAGACATATATAAAGCCATTGCAAGATGTACAGTTATGTTGCGCCTACAATAAGAACTTCATTTGTTTAGTACCAAGCTCTGCTTATATATGGAGTTATAAACTTCTTTCGTTAATTACAATGATGGCAAAAAGTTTCTTAAAATTATTATTATATCAGTTAGATGTATTTTTTAAAATATAAAATAAGTATTTACGCTTATTAGTTTTAAATCGCTCAACTTTTTGATGCATTAAATATCTTTTAACAAACGTGTGGCAACACTTGGAAGCTGACTCTTCAGCAGAGCGCGGGAGAGAGAAATTAAACGTATTTTATTCCGTGGACTGGCAGTATTTGCTGCGCCCTGTTGGGGATAAATACCCTGGTAGCGTAATCTAACAATAAAAAAAATTGGAAAAACGAAAAAATACACGTATCTATGTTTATAATATGCTAAGAATTTCAACTATTCTGAAGTTGATACGATTGCTTATTTTATCGAATCGATTATGTTATGAATTTTGACTTAAGGTTTTTGAAATTAGGTGGCAAAATGCTTAAATTCTTCACTGTTCGTACTTTTTATCTTGCAGATTAGAATGGCCTTATCGGTGATATTTTCTTTTTATTTAATCTGACGCTTATTTCAAGAACAACAGAAATTACGACAAATTTGTGAAATAATATAAAACAATAATTCTAATAATATTTCATAATTGTGTCTCCGCGAGATTCATTAAGTATTCGAATAGAAAAATCTGATGTGTACACCACATGACATCCATGTACATCCCATTAAATTATATACATTTTTGATGCATTTCATTTAAATTTATTTTCCTCAAATCATTCTAACTTGAATAACAGATCTCTCGAGGCAAATTAAAAATGACGTCAAAAACTAAAAATTTTGAAATCAAATATTCATGTCAATTTTTGTTGAACGGAAGTCATAATTCTTCTAATTTTATTTTTTCATAACGAGAGTAAAATGTTTCTAAATATAAGTACAGGAACCCTGCCAGACGGCATTAAAAGTTAGATTTCGTTATTTCTCCGAAAATTATTAGCTCGAAAGGTCTAATGATTTTGGCATTTTGCGTTGGTTCGCTATAAACAACGTTTCACTTTTCAAATTGTTGCCACCAAATATTAGAGTCTTGCATTATATTTAAATAAATTGAACAAGAAAGAATCTGCATGAATGTATGTAAGTTTTTCGCACTGTGAAAAAACGACGGTACCTAGAGACATCAAATTTGGAATAACGTTGTCTTCCACTCGAATATGGACATCTGGAAGCCCAAATTTGGAATCTCGAATTTGTTTCATTATCTATTTCATATTTTGTAAAACTTTTAATAAATTTTTGATTAACAAAATCAACGATTTTAAAGCGAACAATGGCAATACTGTACGGGGAGAAAAACATCTTTATCTCCAGGGCAAGAGACTGTGTATCGGAAATTCTAAAGATAAACTAATTGCGTTTAAATTGCTTTGTGATATTGCTCTTGCATTGAAATTTATGGTTTAAGTGCGAAGAACGTGATATTTAATAAATATAGGCAATACACAAAACATTAAAAAACATCCCTTTGAGCGTAATATAAAATCTGAAAGTTTTTAGAATTTTTAGCCCAAAGGGTGTTAGCCCAGAACGGCTATTAATTTCGTTTTGGCATTTTACTTGATTAAGTTTCTGCGTCGATTCACTTTTCACACTGTTGCCACCAAATATTACAGCTCTGTATTATTTTTAAAGAAATTAAATAATCTGCATGAATGTGTGCATGTTTCTCGCATTGTGATAAAATAAAGGTACGTAGAGTCAGCAAAATTTGAATAATGTAATCATCCATAGAATATGGCCATGTGGAAGCCCTAATTTGAATTTGAAATTTGTTTTATTATCGATTTCATATTTTGTAACACTTCAACGAATTTTTGATTAAAAACGTAAGCGATTTCAAAGTAAGCAATGGCAACACCGTACGAAAAAAAAATTATCTCCAGCGTGCGAGACTCTGCATCGGAAATTCTAAAGATATGCTCCTTTTAAAATTATTTTGCGATATTGCTGTTGAAATGAATTTTCTGGTTTAAGTTCGAAGAACATGATATTTAAATAAATAAAGATAACACACAAAATGCTAAAAAACGCCCCTTTGGGCGTAATGTAAAATCGGAAAGCCTTCAGATGTTTTATTATTCTTTTATTATTATTTTAAAAAATTTTACTTTAAATTATCGAAACATGAATATTTTCTTCATTTAAAACACTTCAGCGATTGAAAGTATATGACTAAGATCAACGATTGCGAAAATAATTAAATATAATAAACTTAAAATTAAGTTAATTTAAAAATGTCGGGTAATTTAAAGAAGTCGGGTAAAGGAGATTATATATATCCATATACGTTTGGTATTGCCGATTGCAATAAAAAAGGGAGATGTACAGCTAGATATACAGCTGTCCCATATACAAAATCTCAACATTGTACGTCTAATCGTTTTTTTGTTACACGAGATATATACGTACGCACGTACGTAGACACGTCCGGAAAAAGGCCATTTTGAATCTTTTTAAAATTCGTTTTGGAAAAGAGAGCCCTTTATTCTGTCTTTACGTACAGACGTCACTCAAAAAATCGTGCAGATATATTCGGGAACGGTCAAAATAAATATTTCCTACGAAATATGGTACTCGAAATTTATTGCAATTACAATACTTCCTTTACTTCGTACAAAAGGATGCAAAAAGCTTTTAAATATATTGGCGATATGAAAAGTTTGCTGCCGCCAGAAATCTAAAAACGATTTCCCTCTTGAATTCGCTAGTTGCGCTGTAGAAGACATTCGAAGGGCTTGGTATCCAGTCCATTCTTTTGTGGGACGGGAATTTCTCTTCTGGATCTAATCTGACGTCATTCCTAATACACTCTTAATACAAGTACATTCCTAATACATCAGAGGCACTGATTTTCTAAAATAATTATCAAATTCTGATAAGACAGATGCTGTTTACTGGCGGATAGTATTTCAGAGTCGGAGAGTAATAGTAATCCGTGAATGACCAGCCATCTTAAGCTTCTATCAAATGTTCCACTCGTTCATCGATTAAATCATCATTGAGAAAATCAGACTCGTCGGAGGGTTTATCAGGAAATTACTTCTCGATGCATCGGCTTGGGTTTATGTAACCGGAAAGTAATTACTGGAGATGTTTGCACATCGTTTAAAGACAAAAGATTCAGATCTCTGCAATAGTGTAATTGAAAATCCTTCGTTGGTTCTGCCCTGAAACTGGAACTTTGTTTACCTGAATTCGCAAATGGGAATTTTGTTTTTAAATTAAATAAAAAAAAAGGTGAGAGGTTTCAGATTTTAAATTACGTCCAGAAGGGCGTTTTTTAACGCTTCGTGTGTTATTTTTATTTACTAAATATCATGTTCTTCGCACTTTCAGTTCAGTTAAATTCAAACTAAAATTCAGTTCGACAGCAATATCGCAAAGTAATTTTAAAATGAGCATATCTTTGGAATTTCCGATCCACAGTCGTCTGGAGCACTGGAGATAAAAAGGTTTTCTTTTAAGCACAGTGTTGCCATGGCTCGCTTTGAAATCGTTGAGTTTGTTTATCAAAAATTCGTTAAAGTTTTACAAAATATAAGATCGATAATAAAACAAATTCCAAATTTAAAATTTCTGCTTCCAAATGCCCATGTTCGGGTGGAAAAATACGTTATTCAAAATTGGATGACTCTAGGTACCGTTGTTTTATCACAATACGAGATTCTTCATTATTTAATTTCTTTAAATATAATACTGGTGTCTAATATTTTGTGGAAACAATCTGAAAATTGAACCGACATTTATGGTGAACCAACGCAAAATGCTAAAACGAAATGAATAGTCCTTCTGGAAAAATTGTCCCTTTGGACTAAAAAAGGAAATACCAATCAAGAAAGGTAAAATTATAAACAAAATGACATTCAACACTAATTATTCCCTTATCACCCTGGAGTTAAGTATGCCTTTTATGCTGCTCGTCCAGGTAATTATAGTTATACATCCGGAGATCAGGATGACTAAGCGTTCTCATTTTTGCATGCAATTTAACTGTTATTTGGACAATGCGAAGATATGAGTGAATGATATTGTTGCGAACGTACCAGGGTGCTTTGCAGATCTATCTTTGCAGTTCTCAGTATCACACAGGTCTGTAATACTTGTATTAATAGTTCGAAAAGTGAAGCAGCGCAGAAAGTGAATTCACGCAAAATGCCAAAAGAAATTAATAACGCTTCTGAGCTTTGGGCCAAAATCTTTCTTATTTTATGTTACGCTCAACGAGGCGTTTTTTTTTTACGAGGTATTCAGAAGAGAATTTGAAAAGTGATACAGATACTCAAAGTCATTCGACGCAAAATACCGTTAGACATTATAATGTCTTTTCACTGCTACAATTAATACCAGTAAGAAATGTAAAGAAACCTTCCACATAAAATATCCGTGCTTAGAGATGCACGAGATGTCAATGCTAATAAAACGTTTTGAAATCGTTGAGTTTGTTCATCAAAAATTCGTTAAAGTTTCACAAAATAGGAAACATATAATAAAAAAATTCCAAGTTTGGGCATTCAGATGCTCGTATTCAAGTGGAGAACTACGCTATTCAACATTTGATGTCTCTAGGTACCGTTGTTTTATCACATTGCGAGAAACATATATACATGCCTGCAGATTCTTCATTATTTAATTTCTTTATATATAATGCAAGTCTAATATGTGGTGGCAGCAATTCCATTGATAGTAAACCAACGCAAAATGCCAAAAGGAAATTAATAGATTTTCTGGGAAAACTGCATCTTTGGTCTAAAAACTGATGAAAATCTACTAAAAATGTCCTGCGAAAGAATTAAGACACGTTCTAGATCAGAGGGAAAAAAATATCCACAATAAAATACATAAATAAATAAAAATTACTTGTTACTTCCTTGACGAAGTAAAGGAAGTTCTGTGATCGAGAAAAATGTCTGGTATCATGTTTCCAAGAAAATAGCCATCTTGACCGCCTTCGAAATTCATTTAGACGATTTGTTTTGCGTGACATCTGTATGTATGAACAGGATAAATGATTATTTTTTCAAAAGGGAATGCAAAAGGAATTTAAAATGGATCGATAAGAAATTTTTTTCGTGACATCTGTACGTATGTATATATAGATCTCCCACAACACAAAAACGATTATCTATAGAAATTTGAAATTTTGCATACGGGACTGCTTATAACAGCCAGTTGTGCCCCTACTTTGTTTTGTTGCAACTGGCCGGGCCTAACATATTGTTACGGATTTTGTATTCAATTTGCTATTTTTAGTATAATTATAATTAAAATTGTTTTATATCCCCGTGTAATACTGCGCGTGACGAGTTTTAAGAGAAAGCTACGCCGAAAAAGTAAAACTACAGGAGCAGGCGCATTTAATAAATAGATATCTCGTAATTTTACTTACCAGAATACCAGAATGTTCTCGTGCTCGATTAAAAAACTTTAAAAAGCCGGACAGAAACATCTCAGCTTAGTTGTTTTAATAGAACAGTAGTTTACTTAGTGCTGTTATTGATTGTAGCGAATTCGCGGTGAGATCGGATTGGCTTTCTCTGTGTTTTGAATTGAATTCTATTCAACGTTTTAGTAGTTTAAAATATAACTATTGTGAGATATTGGGATACTGTACGACTATCTCTGAGAACATTTCAGCGTTTTGTTTCATTTCTTGGGAGAAGAATAAATTTTATTAATTTTTTATCGACTTGTGCATTCAATCCATTACGAACCCGTACGCACGCAGCAATATGTGCATCTCCACCCTCTTACTCAGCTTGTTGAACTCTATGTTTTTATTCTTACCTTAGTAAATTTTGCATTTTTTTTGCTTTAAAAGTGATTCAGTTATGCTGATGTTCCAGTTAAAGTTTTGATGCCTGTAGTAAATCTGCATGCAATAGTTGTAGAATAACGAAGAGTTTAAAAGTTTTTAAGTGGCGCTAAGCCTAACCAGGCCGTTATTTGTTTACATTTGAATCTCTTAGTCATTAAGTGAGTTGGTACACCAACTTCAGTATCCTTTGGCCCAGTAAAAGCGAAAGTTACTTTAAAATTTTGCACTGAATGTTTTGTCTTTTCCCCCGTTATTCGAATTGCTGGTTTTCGTGTAGAAACTCTAATTTTAATTGCAAAATTTTTTTAAATTGTTTGAACTGTATTTGATGCGTTAGTGTTTTCTGTATTTTGCAGTTTTTAATAATATTTTGAGTTTTATGTTTTTTGCCTCGCCGCGAACTGAGAAGTGAATGGATTGACCAAGAAATGTATCTCTAATGAAATTCGAGGAAATACGTTTAAATAAGGTGCAGCCAAAAAAATGTGTAAAATTTAATAGGCCGTAGAAGGAAGGCTTGCGGTGTCCATATCTGATTTTCTTTTTTACTTATTTAATTCCGAAATTACAACACCTGCGTACGTAATCTTCAGTTTAAACATTTTCTACTTGTTGATGATAACTTGAACTGAAACCTTCAGCCTTCTACCGTGCCTGTCGTTTTTCATGTCACAGTATTCGCCATTTTTTTCTGAACTTTTAATGAAATACTGAAAGCGTGAGTCTGCTAAATCGTAACGTAGCTTTCAATTGAACTGTAACGTATACAGTTCATATAACGTATACAGTTTAATACGTATACAGTTAATAAGACTATATATTGCATTCGAAAATCGCAGAGTGGTATTTGAAAGCGGGTCTCTGAACGACCAGTTTAAGCATACATAACATCCAATAAGTCGATTACAATCTCTCACGAAAAGTATCGTTGCGTGAGTACGGGTCCGTAATGGGTAGAATACCGACAGAACAAATGATAGCGTGATATAGTTTGTTTTACCAAAATCAACACTTGACAGTTCTAGAGTTTTCTACGAAAGTACTCCTACAGCTCTTTTGAATATCACAGGGCACAATAGCAGTTACACTTTAAACTGCTAAGAACGTTAAATACAACGCATCTAAAGAGCGATGCTCGCACGGAAATATCTAAATACTCCGAAGTCGACTCTGAACTGAAAAACCGAGAATGGATGATCTGCTTGGGCTTATTGGCACCGGCGCCGAGAAATCACTAGTACCCTCCATTTCTTGAAATTTCCAGAAGCATATACGGCTAAAGTTACATATAAGGGCCGAATGCGGTTACAGTTACATATTGGGACCAATTACATGTATACAGGGACCGGACCCGAATGTTGCCCAATAGTCGCTAAGTTTCGCGACTTTCGGCAGTTTCTTGCAAAATTTAGTTACAAAAATCAGTCTACAAGTGCTTCGCTGCTCGGCGATTGAGTGATATAGCCATTTACCTCGGTGCTAGACTTTACCTGTCATTTTACAAAAGTACTAAAATTTCACGTATGATTCCCCTAAAATTGCCGACCAGCGGCCGAGCGGTAAAGACGCTGAACACTGGTAGTTCGGTCCGAGGTTCGAATCCCGCGAACGGGCTGGCTGCATGGGCGTTTTGTGGTTTTCCCCATGTGCATCGTGTATACGAGCCAGTTTCCCTTAGAAAGTCCTCCACGAAGGCATCCCTCCCTTTAGGCAGATAGTCTTCGTGTGCTTTGCCAAAATTGAATAACGGCCTAACCTAACCCCTAAAATTATTTACCTATAAGGTATTTTCTCCCTGCTTTTTTCTGCATTTCTTCGGGACGTAACGGTTGGCACACTCGGCTCGCATTCGAGAAGTCCTAGTCGGGGCTAGAGCATTGCTGATTTTTCACGTCTTCCGAACGTTAGTATAGAATCAATCGTTTTATGTAGCGTAAGCGCTAAGAACGTGATGTTTAATAAGCAAAGTAGAAACACAAAATGTTAATAATGAAAAGAAAAAAAAAGGGGGGGGGTCATTGTAAAGCCACCTCAGTACAAAAACCGAACATTGATATAACGAACTGAGGAAAGACTGGGAAAAGAAAAACAGTAAAATGCCTGCTCGCATTCGTGGTGTAGCAGTAGCCGTACTCGGCACGTATTCGAGAGGTCCAGGTTCGACACCCGGCAAGGGCATTGCTCATTTTTCATGTCTTCTACTTCAAAACAAATTAATGACTCTCCAGTGGCACCCGAACTAAAAGGTGGCGGATGGTGATTCTTCACGAACAGGATCTGGCATTGGGCCTCCAGTAGCCCTTTCGAAGGGGGAGTATATAAGGTATTTTCTTCCCTCTTTTCCGTGTGCCTTTGTGCTGTAACGGTAGCCACACTCGGTGCTTATTCGAAAGATCCAGGTTCGACTCCCGGCGAGGGTATTGCTCATTTTTCATGTGTTATGCTTCAAAATAACCTAATGACTCTACATGCTTCTTTTAAATTTTTTTGTCATTTTACCGTTGAATTGTATATAGCGTAGGTGCGAAGAAAATGATGCTTAGTAACAAAATTAAAACAAAAAAAAAAAAAAAAAAAAAAAAAAAAAAAAAAAAAAAAAAAAAAGAAACTTGTCCAGTCGGAGTGTGCCTAACACGAGAAGCTCAGGGGGAGCGTAAAAACCCTAACAAATCGTTTTGGGAAATTTTAAATTCTCAAACTTTTCAGACTTTTTAAAATAATTTATTTATTTATTTATTCGATTATCGCTTTAGAAGGGACTTGCTCTTACTGTAATTTCGTGGTAAAAAGGCACTACTTTTTAATTCATGTTGTTAGTTCAAAAATTCCATTCATAGCACTAAATTAATTAGTTGAAAATGCAGAGAATGCCCGCGGATTACTTGAAAAATTCCACTTTCGGGCATTTTCTTTTTTCAGCAAGTTGTATTTTTACAGCCGTACGCTAATTTTAAAAGCGAAGACAGAATCTCCGCTCTCAGTACGAAAAAGTTTCTTCGATTTTTTTTTCCCGTTTCCTTTTAAAACTTAGAAGGTTTAAATTTGATTAACGTTTTTATCTGTTTTCTCACCTTTCCGGTACTTTTTGCTGGGAAATTCCTACAGTACTTATCGGCTTAAAAAAATCGACTCGGAATTTTTATTGCGTGCGTGGAGAGGAGGAAGAGAAACCACCGAGGAACACTGATGCATTATGCTTTTTGCTTAAGATACGCTGCATTCATTTAAAACAACTTCACTCATAAAATGGTTTAATAAATCTGTAGCTTGAGTGGTAAAGTGCAGTTCATCGACGATGCAATGAGGATTTAACGAACAGGCATTGTTATTAGCTTATTTATTTCCTTAAAGTAAATCTACTTTCTTAATGCTTGCTAATTACTTAAAAACACTAGTTTGGAAAATTACGTTTTTATTCCCTGTGTACCTTTCAAGAACGTTACTCGTAACGGTTCTCGGTTAGGTTTGCTTAATTATGGGAAAGCACTCGAAGTCTACCTGTCTATGGGGAGGGATACCTTTGTGGAGGACTTTCTAAGGGAGACTTACTCTATAAGGTATTTCTACCGCCTTCTTACCAAGCCTTCGTGGCGTAGTCCTCAGCACGCTCGACACGTATTCGAGAGGTCAAAAAGTATCTCAGTGGCGCCCGAACTACTCTCATGTCCAAAATTATCTTTACATACCCAAAAATGATGCTATTCAATGAAATATCGAATCAATGTGATCCGTATTTGCAGGGAATGTGTAAAAAGCAAGCCTGATTAGCATTATCCAATCAAAAGTAATCAAACGGTTTGTGATATGCAAATCTAGGCGTTACGTCATCCAAGGGTGAATCAAGCGCTCTGCGCAAACTGAATATTTGAGTGAATTTCTGCAACATAGCGTTTGATTTCAGTGTGTAGGGACTCAAAGCGGTTTGTTATGGCTTCGAAGTATCATTTGGAACAATCTGTAAAGTGGCGAATTATCGGCCGTTTAGAAGCAGGGCAGTCAATCATGGAAACAGCCACATGTCTGAATATTTCAAGACAGACAGTCTCTAAGCTATGGAAACAGTTTCAAAATGATGGAAGTGTTGTAAGGAGGCCTGGACAAGGTCGGAAACGAATGACAACTGCTTCTGAAGATCGGTATCTGGCATTAACTGCCCGTCGTAACAGAAAGGCTACTGCTCGCCAGTTAAGTTCAGAGCTTGCAGCCGCCACTGGAACTGTTGCATCACGGCAAACAATATACAGAAGGCTTAATGAAAAAGGCCTTTATGCCAGAAAGCCAAGGGTATGTGTTTTACTGTCTTCACAGAAAAAGAGGGATCGCTTTAATTGGTGTAAAGAACATCAAAACTGGACTGAACATCAATGGTCCCATGTTCTCTTTACTGATGAGTCGCGGTTTAGTTTAACTGGTGATTCTAAACGTGTTTACATCCGGAGGGAGTCAGGAACACGAAATGATCCCTCGAACATTGTGCAACATGACCGTTTCGGTAGTGGAGGTGTGATGGTATGGGGTGGAATAATGATCGATGGACGTACGCCCCTACACGTGTTCAGCAGCGGATCTGTCACAAGCCAGATATATCGGGATGAGGTCTGAGATCCTTATGTAAGACTTTTCAGGGGTGCATATCGACCTGACTTTTTATTTATGGATGATAATGCCCGTCCACATCGAGCAAACCTCGTTGATGAATTCCTTGAAAGTGGAGACATTAAGCGAATACCTTGGCCACCAAACTCTCCTGACCTTAACCCGATAGAGAACTTATGGGACTACCTTGGAAGAGCAATTGCACGTATACATCCTCCTCCTAGAGATGTAAATGCTCATATTCCATATTAAATTCGTAAGACTTAATTCTTTTTCTGAATCATTCCTTTTTTTCTTAAATCTCTTTGTCACACTTTATTACCATTTTTATTGTTTCATGCTACAATTTTATATCATATGAGGTGATCTTCAATTTTTTCTTTTGCATTTATGTGTCATCATGTTATGTATGATTCCACGAAAATTCATTAAATTATACATCATAGTCTCTGAGAAATCCGTGAATTTATGCATGTAAACATAATTTTGGACATGAGTGTAAAAAAGATGGTGGATGCTGATTCTCTACCCCGACGATTTGGCAGTTGTGTTCCTTAACTCCTAGTCGCCCTTTAAAAGAGAGAGTATATAAGGTATTCCTCTCCCGCCTTCTTAGCATGCCTTCGTAGTGTAGTGGTCAGCACCGTGCGCGCGTATTCGAGAGGTCCATGGTTCGAGTCGCGTCCAGGGCATTGCTCGTTTTTCACCTCTCCTGCTTTCAAAAAATGCCCTGTTATCACTACAACTCGTATGCCCGTGATGGTTCTTACTTCAAACTTCTTTATGTACTGTGTTGACCCGAATATTAGATTATCTCATATATAGGACGAGATGTATTTTTTCGGGGAGTTTCGTGCTGAGGAAGACAATCTGCATTTTGATAACTTCTTACATATTAGTAGGATATTTTCGAAGTATTCTGAAAGAAAAGTAATAAAATGGCCTAACTGTTAAAGGTTGATCGTTAAAGCTAAATAAATGCATCTATTTTTTACCTTAAAATATAAGGCATGTATGATAAATTGTTAAAGAAAAGCTATTTAAGTCCTCGAATCCTTTGAATCGCGAAAGGGATTCGAAATTTCGAGACCTCTCGCGACTTTTGCCACTTCAATCTTTAGAAGACTGTACTAAAGATCTTTAAAAGCCCCTTCGATTAGCGACAAATTTTGTTCAGTTTTGGCGATTAAACCCCATTTCGGGTTACCATGATAGTTTTAGCTTCCTGATTTTTTTTAAGTGAAAATAAATCGATGTGTACATGGGAAATGTTAAAGCAATGCAAAATGCCTAGCTTGTGCAATTCTTGGATGTTTTTTCTAAGTGAAAATAGATCGATGTGTACATGGACACCGAGTTTGTGCAATTCTTTGACTTCCTATTTTCGTTTTGTGTAGCGGCTATCTTGAAATTAGGCCTTCCGACGTCGATCTTGGCGTCAAAAAAGATTCGCCAAAAAACAAGGGGCACTCAATTGTAAAGTTTTACCGAAGTATTAATTCAGAATCGCAAAAGAAAGATATTAAGAGCAAATAAGAGAAGATAATAAAACGTAGATAAAACAAAAGATAAGTGCCTTTTATTCTGTCTGTACACTGCGGAAAAAAAAAATAAAGGAACAGTTCTATATCTCCCGTTCTACTGGGCCGATTGACGAAATTCAAATTGCGTTTTTCATGTCTCGAAAGCGTGACTTAGGTTATATATTCGATTTGTATATAGCATTATTCTAATGTAGGTAGGTTTTCAAATTGTTGCCACCCAATATTAGAGCCCTGTATTATATTTAAAGAAACTAAATAATGAAGAATCTGCATAAATGTATGTGCCTTTCTCGCATTGTGATAAAACGACGGTATCCAGAGCCACCTAATTTTGAATAACGTACGTTTCCACCCGAATATGGGCATCTGGAAGCCCAAATTTCGAATTTGTTTTATTATTAAACATTATCTATTATTAAACATTATTCTTTTATTATTAAACATTATCTATTTCCTATTTTGTAAAAGTTTAACGAATATTTTTAACAATTATCTAGTCATTTATTCAAAGAAATCCAGAATAATGGACTATTCTGTTTGTCGGAAAGTTTTCCTCCTACTGAATGACTGTTCGATATAGAGATTCTCTTGATCTTCATATATTTTTGCAATGCTAAGCTGTGCATATAAACAGGGTAGGAATTTCGAAAGGATATTTAGAATGGAATTTAAGTTGTTTGATTTGAAATTATAGTTTCTAGGAAATACAAATTAAATAATGCTCAAACAATAATACTTTGTTTTGATCTTGCCTTGTGAGTAAAATAATGATATTTTTCTTTCAACGGATTTATGATGTTTACTTAAAGCTTACAGTAATTGGAGTCTTTCCTGGAAAATAAAACATTCGCTCAATAAATGAATAACACGAAACAATTTATGCTCTATTTTTACGCAGTCCAAAAAATGAATCCATGCAACAATTTCTTCTACTTTTTCATACACAGTACGCTTCATTTTTAAATTCCATTTTTCCTTCTATATTGAATGAAGGAATAGTAACTCATTAGTTTTATATTCGGAACATTACTTAAAAGGAATCATTGCTCTTATCTTTGATATTATGTAGATGCGCTGAAAACAATATTAATATTCGCTCGAATACAATTTTCCTCTTATTCGTCCATTACAGGGTTGGATTCTGTGCATGCTTTAAAGAATATTTTATTGAATTTTTACTTAATTAAAGGGAAAATGATGTAATTTATATACGGCATTTTAATAGCTCTTAGAAACTAAGTATATTACAAGCCAGCGACTTCGCGAAATAATTATAAGTATATGGATTTCAATAGCCTTTCGAAATTATTAGGCATACTGTAATTATATTTGGTTCTACTTGATTTTCCCAGCCTCAGTTTTCAACTACTCATTCTACCATCCGCCTCGGGAAGCTCAGTTTTTTATTCTTATATTTTTGTAAGCTGCGCATTTTTTGCTTTAAAAGCGATCGAGTTATGTTTTTCTGATGTTCCGGTTAAGATTTTTATGCATTTAGTTAATCTACACGCGATAGTTGTAAAATTATCAACAATTTAAAAATTGTTTATATGATACTAAGCCTAACTCTAAGCATTTGAAACTACTGAGCATTTCAAACTCTTTAGTAGAATGGTGAGTTAAGTCAGTTTTTGCACTTTCAGTATCTTTTTGCTGAGTGGGACAAAAAGTAAAGTTTGAGTTTTGTGCATCGAAAAATCCGCCTTCTTGCCTCCTGGCCGAATGGCTTGGTTTTGCTTAGAAACTCTAATTTTATTTGTAGAAATCGTTTTTTTTAACTTTATTTGGTTTGTTTTATGTGATTTAAATTAATTGATTGGTTAAAATTTAAATTAAATGTAAATTATATCTCCTCAAAATGAAACGTTTGTCGTCGTTCGCTCAATATCATAGTCATAAAGATAGATTTTTAGGAATAGAAAATTAGGTTGTGGTGTAGAAAAATGTGTCTCTTTGATTGACGTAAAATATCGGCACCGATAGCGGTTCTTTGGTAACCCAAAACTGACACTATTTCCGCATTGTTATGGCAGCCATTTTTTATCAAGTGACAACGTATTTGTGAAGTTCGGATCTTTTTAATTTAGTGATCGAGGTCCACGTGATTTCCAGTACTGGTATCAAGTACTACAAATGACATATTTTGAATCATTAGAATTTTAACTGCTGTTGTTGACTGGCAAGTTCTAATTGGCCGTTGTGCTGTAACTTCCGCAAGGTATGTCTGGTTAGATAAATATTCATTTTTTACGTTTTAGTCGATCGTACGAAAGAGACATTGTCAAGGTGATATTTCAAAAGATCTTGCCCGGAACCGCGATTATGGCCGACTGTTGCAAAGCGTATGACTGCTTTGGTAATCAAGGTTTCGGACATTTGTTAGTGAATCATCCTGTGACGCATAAAGATTCAAACTGACGCCCATACCGACATCATTGAGGACGTATGGAAGCAGATTACGCGGGAGATGAAATTTTTGAATCCTACTTTGCGGAGTTTTTGTCTCGAGGGTACCAGGATGACAATTCATGCTGGGGCAGCATAAATGGCATTAAGCATTTGAAGGCCAAAGCGCCGAGATAGCCTTTCATTCAAACGACCACAACCTCCCCAAACGGCCGGGATATTGTTTCTTCCCTTCCCGTAGTGTATGTAGTAGCAGTGTTAACTTTAATATGCATTTTATGTAACCCAGAATTATTTCGGGAATAGAATTTTTCATTTATTTTGCCTACAACAGTGCGCGTTTATCTATATATTAAGAAAGCTAACTATAACAACCCCAAGAAAGACAAGAGATATCACAACAAAATTTATTTAGTAGGTAACATCTTGACCAAGTATCAAATGATTAAATTTATGGACGTCTGTGAAGTGTGGTTCCTTCCAGAATCAGTAATCAGAGTAGCTGCCGTTGCTGGAGATCACCGCTGTCACACGCATCGGCATTGATTTATAGAGACTTTGGATGTGTTTTTGGGATACAGCAGACCAAGCAGTTTCCACACGTTGCCAAAGTTGATCTGGTGTTGCAGCTTGGGATGTAATCTGGGTCAATCGTTCAGCAAACATGGACCACATGTTTTCTATCGGCGTAAGATCCGGAGAGCGAGCCGGCCAGGGAAGCAATTCAATCTAGCGATTAACGAAGAACTCTCGGTCAATGCGTGCCACGTGTGGTCGCGCGTTATCCTGCTGATTCCAACACCTCGGAGATGTAGCGCTGGCTGTTTAAAGTACCGGCTATGCGCACTAGAGGAGTGCCAGAGTGATATCGAATACCGCCCCATACCATAATACCCGGTGCAGGAGCAGTGTGGCGGTGCATAACGCAGCTGTTCAGCATCCTCTCTCCACGGTGTTTCCAGACTCGAATTCGACCATCGTGGTGTTGCAGACAGAAGCGTGACTCGTCAGTAAAGACAATTTCATTCCATTCTGCCGTCCACATCCTTCTTTCATCGCGCCATTGGCGGCGGAGACGTCTGTGATTCTGCGTCAAGGGTAGACGAAGCAATGGCCGTCTTGCGGACAGACCACTCTGCTGTAAACGGCGTCGAATGGTACGCGCAGACACTGGATGATGCATTACGGACTGAATGTGATGTGCCGAGATCTGGTGTGGCTGATCGTGATGTGACTGAGCGATCCGTCACTGCCATGCGCACAATGTTCCTGTCATCGCGTGAAGTGATGCACTGAGGTAGATGCGATCGAAGGCGTGGGTCCGTTGTACCCTCCTGCATCCAGCGGTCACATATCCGCATTACAATTGTTTGGTTTTGTCCAAGATGACTACCGATTTCCCTGAAAGATAATCCACACTCTCGGTGGGCCACTATCCTTCCTGTGTCGAATTCGGATACTTGATTAAACGATGATCGCTGTTTACTACGAGGCATAATTGATCGTTTTTTTTGAAAAAAAAAAAAAAAAAAAAAAAAAAAAAAAAAAACACAAGAAAATCACAATTGCCGATCTTGAAATTATCGAAAACTCCAAGCCTTAAATAGCGCTTTGAAGTGGCGCCACAGGCGCGCGTGCTGTGTATCTGCGCTGAAATTCTAATCATTTGCATATCTCTCTTCCGCTAATGCATGTTGTAAATTTCATGTTATTTGCATGCTTCCTTCAGGGTGTTGCATTTACGGTGGCCAGCAGTGTATTATTCCCATTCTGTATAGCAATTTTGTTGTACACTTGTAAGGTAAAATGATTGTAATGTATGCCTTTAAATATAATTGTACACTTTGAAGTGAATAGTTGGCTTTAAATGATTCTAACATATGCTTTATAAATGAATGTTAACATTACTATATTTAACTGCATTTTTATCTAGATGTATATCAGTCTACAATAGAGCGCCTTCACCTTATGTAATAGAATAATTAATTGTAATACAAACCACAGTGATGTCTCTACATTGAAAACATGTTCTTTCTTCAAGAGCATTGTATACTCATGTCATTACACTACTGGTATGATTTCATTCTTAACTTCAACATACATTTTATGTAATCCAGAAGTGTATCGGGAATTGAATTATGCATTTTATTGTCTACAATAATGTTCATTTGTGTTACGTAGCACATACCCTGTCCCACTTTATGTATTGCATTACACTCTGTACAACACCTTAATAGTGCCTCTTCGCTGAAAAATTGTACCTTCTTCAAAAGCCTTGTTTGCTCCTGTTATTCTTCTTCTTCTTATTATTATTTATTAGCAACACAATAATGCTGTCTGTACTGTCATCCCAGCTCTTGGTTAGGGTTTGGCCGAAAGTAAATCAATTCTCATGAGTAGGTGAAAATCCCGTATGGAGAATAAGCCTGGTCGGGAGTGTGCTCAGCGGCGAGTAGTAGCATCAGCAGGTGCAGTTTTCCCAAATGCATTGTATCAGTTTATTGCAGATAGCTTGGCCTAAAATGCTAATGGAAGCTTCTTTGTTAGGAAATAGAAAGGATGTCGTTTGAAATGTTCATATCTCTTTGTACGTTAATGGAAGAGGGAAGGTAATGGACGGGACGGTAATAGATGGGGATGGGCATTTTGGTATATTAAGCGTACAGTTTAGAAAAGGTTTCGGTTTTCTAAGGGTTAAATACTTTGTGTGCCTCAATCAGCCGATGCTGATAGTAAGACATAGGCAAGAACACACAAGGTGAGTCCATTTGTTGTTTTTGCAACATACATTTCGGCGTTTCGTCACAACTATTTTATAAACATTGCTTATTGGCGCTATTCTTGGCGTCAAAGCCATTGATCAGAAACATCAAGAGACACCCGCTTGTAAACTTTTGCCGAAAATTAAAAATAATAAATAACAAAATAACCAAATTAGGAAATATGTTTTTGAAATTTATCCATTCCAAACGGGTTGCGGACATTTCAGAGTCCAGAAATAAAAAATAAGATGACAAAATTTTGGCAAAATCCTAGTATACTTTGGCACGATTTTGAAAATTGTTGCCAATACCAACATGACGCATTTGAACTCACCAATATAGTACGAGCCGTCAAAATTCGTGTGTACCGTATTTTAGGATCAAATAATTATTTTCAATACTGAAATAACAGTAATTGTGACTTTAATAATGCACTTTCAAATATTTTAACTGATTTTTCAGCTAGCCATATAATATATAGTTATGAAATATTTTATTATGTGTAATTAATCTGACACATACATCTATTTTTGTTATATAATTAGAATAACCTTAAAAATTTGCACGCTTCCTTCCTGAACATCTCCATATAGCAGCTGCGTTTCAAATTTGTAAAACGGGACGAAAACATGTCTGCGAATTGCGTAAGGCTAATATTTGCACAGAATATCCGTTAGGCAAAAAAAGAAGAACTGCCGCGTGTAATGGCTGTAGAAGTTCCATATCGTGTTCGGCATTTTACATTAAATTCACGAAACTGTGTGAAGTTCTTTAGCAATTTGTTTTATTTATATTCGCTGTATTTGTACTTCCTTAAGAAATATTTCTGCTCGAAAGCAAATGAAAAGGTTAACTCGAATTATCGTCTGCGCCACTCTACATTAAATTCGCGAAACTGTGTGAAGTTCTCTAGCAGTTTGTTTTATTTATATTCGTGGTATTTGTACTTCCTTAAGGAATATTTGTGAGTGAAATCAAATGTAAAAGTTAACTCGAATTATGAAAGATTTGTGGATTATCTTCAGTATGAGTGCTTGATGAAAAGTTTCAGATTTCGCCATGACAGGTAAGATAAAATATTAAAATGCGAAGTATTTATAAAGTATGAAATTCCTTACTAGAATGAAAGAATAACCATTCTTCTTTCTTTACAGTATTTTACATGTAAAATTATGAAGGTTTGTAGAAAATGAGATTCAGAATTCATATAAAATTTATGAATAATTTTTTTTCCACTTTGTCACCTGCAAATTGTCTACGTTTTTGAAAATTTCCGTTAGAAGAATTTCGATTCGTTCGAAATTCGAATTTCGATGACGATTTCGTCAACAGTAAATTTTTTAACTTTTTTGGTTTTAAGTATTATTTATACTTTATTTGTTAATAATTAGAAAAATACCATTTGTTCTGATTTTAAAAGTTTGGCTTTCGCATTATCCTTTGTATATGTATTAAGTTTATGATAACTTACATATAGTATAATTGTGACATTTAGAGAGGCATTATATTCTTTTTGTTTTTACCGAAAAATGAAATGATAATTTTTAAGCTAACTTTGTTAACTTAACTAAACTGAGTTTACTTTGAGTTTTGACTCTTTAATACAAATTACGCCTGGTTAATATTTAGAACATTGGTCTAAATCTTACAGTTGTCAGGACTGTATGTTCTGTGCATGTTCTTTGCAAACATCTTGAAGTAACTCCTTAAAGTCCTAAAGTCCTGATCTGGAACAGGGAGCTGAAATCAGCTATGTTCTGGTGTAGATACTATGATATACGTAGTATAATAACTGCACTTGGAAGGGATTTAAAATCCTCTTTTATTAAATCAATATTATTTACACTTCCCAACTCGGGAGGGATACAGAAAGTAAATGACCACACTTGGGCCTAAATTAACAATCAGATAAATTTATACTAAAGCTAAATAGAAATTTAATTAAACTTTGCTCACAGAGCTAATCGCGGAGTTGGCCTCTAACTAAATGGTGCGTAGCAAGAATTACTAATACTAGCGCACTTGGATTTATTTCAATAAGCAATCACGTAGTAAGCACTATGGCTTATAATTTTAGCTGCTAGCTGGTCAGGCGAACGTCGAACAGAATGACCGTGATCTGAGACTAAAAGCTCTCTCACACTGCGAGGTTTCTACCTCTGGTTTAAATAGTACTTGGCTCTACTTCAAATTAGCATAAGCTGAAAACGCGCGCTTCTTCTGACGGGAAGTTGAAACTGAGAAGAGATAGAAAGATTTAAATTAAAATAAAACTTTGTTAGTTTAACTAAAACCTTACATATTAATAAGGAGATTATGCTTATTTCGTTAATAAATATAATTCTTTTCAAATGTAACCTGTTTAAAATATGTTCCAATGGATATTTCAAATTCCTTTTACTTTCTTGCACGAATTAGAGGAGAAATTGTAATTCCGAAAAATTTTGGGTATCATATTTCAGTGAAAATAGCTATTTTTGACCGATCTCAAATCCATTTGAACGATGTTTTTGAGAGCTATCTGTAACTACGGACAAAATAAAGGACTTTTTTTCCAAAGCGGATTCAAAAATGGATTTCAAATGAGATTATTTCGTGACGTCTGTACGTACATATGTATGTATCTTGCATAAGTCAAAAGAGAGTAGCCTCAGAACGTTGAAATTTTGCATATGGGGCTGCTATAACATCTAATCGTGCATTTCACTTTTTTGTTGAAATCGGCCGCACCGAACCTATATACATATATATGTAAAATATAAAATATCTATCTTTCAAATAATAAATTAATAATAGCCCTTTAACTCCCATCTTCATTCTAAAAATAATGACGAAATTTCTGGATGACTT
Source organism: Stegodyphus mimosarum (assembly GCA_000611955.2). Classification (NCBI taxonomy): domain Eukaryota; kingdom Metazoa; phylum Arthropoda; class Arachnida; order Araneae; family Eresidae; genus Stegodyphus; species Stegodyphus mimosarum. Next base: position 211,107 of record KK113674.1, on the reverse strand, counting down.
CTAGATTAATCTATGCCACGAAGCTTGTATAACACTGATGACGTAGTATTTGGGAACCTAAACTTTGAGAACTTGAACCGAAACTTTTCACTTAACGGTCTGCCATATTGGATCATTACGCACTTCGGCTTCTCTGTGTGCTGCTAGGATATAACTTTTTGTACTCGCTTCCTATCGCAAAAGTGTCAAAAATGTGTATGTTCTGTGAATACGCACGACTAGAGTGCCAAGTGATTGTGGCCATAAATGTCAATTGGAAATTCAAATGAAATTAAAACCGTCTCGACTGCCAAATTTAATAGTCATTACGAATTCTGCCTTCTCGGTATCTTTCGCAATCAGTATTTCTAGGTCACAGTGTTCCTTCATCAATACTTCTCTAAAATTTGCTTTTATTACATATGTATGTACGTGTTTTCACTCTGTGACCCACCTCGGCGAGCTCAGGTTTTTTCTTTTGTATATTATTTAAATATGTAGAGACATTAGGATTTTTACTGCTCACAGACTCGGAAAAATGAGCAGTGTCCACAGCGGGACTCGAACCACAGACCTCTGGAATACACGCCGAGCGTGCTGACCAATACACCACGAAGGCAGGCGAAGAAGGCCGGAGAAATTCCTTATATACTTCCCCTTTTAAAAGGACCCAGTCCCCGAATCCCAGTGGTGGAGAATCATCATCCGCCACCTTTCTAACTCGGGCGCCACTGCAGAGTCATTAGGTTGTTTCGAAATAGGAGAGCAAAATGAGCAATGCCTTCTCCGGGAGGCTAACCTCTCGAATACGAGCCGAATGTGCTGATCAATACACCACGAAGGCATGCTAAGATGGGGGGAGAAATACCTTGTATACACCCGCTTTTAAAGGCCGACTGAGGATTAGGGGACACAATCGCCAAATCTTGGTGGTGGAGAATCAACATGCACCACATTTCTTTTTTTCGGGCGCCACTGCAGAGACATTAGGTTATTTTTAAAAGCCGGAGATGTGAAAAATGAGCACTGCCGTCGCCGGAACTCGACCACGGATCTCTGGAATATGCGCCGAGCGTCTTGATCACTACACCTGGAAGGCAGGCTAAGAATTCGGGAGAAATACCTTATAACTGTCCATTTTTTGCTTTAAAATAATTGAATTATGTTGTTCTTATGTTCCGGTTAAATTTTTTTTATCCCTTTAGTTAACCTGCTTGCAGCTGTTGTACGCTTACATGCAGTATACATGTTACGTATGATCAATTTAAAAGTATAAGTGGTTTCTAAGCCTAAGGAGGCCGCTATTTGTTTAAATTTGAAACTCTTAGTAGAATGGTGAATTAAGTCAGTCGGTGCACTAACTTCAGTGTCTTTTTGTTCAGTGAGACCGAAAGTTAACTTTGAATTTTGTGCCTCGAAAATTGCGTCTTCGTGTCCGTTACCCGAATTGCTTGTTTTTGTGTATAAACTCTAATTTTAATTGCAAAGAGTATTTTTTAAACTGTTTTTTAACTGTATTTAGTGTTTTAGGTTTTTCTATATTTTACAATTTTGAATGATGATGTTTACTGATTGTATGTTATTTTTGTCTTTGTAAATCAGAATTGGTTGAATCAGAAATGTATCTCAAATGAAATTCAAGGCAATAATTTCGTGTGAAATGCAGGAAAAAGTGTGTATAACGTAATAGGCTGTACAAGGAAGTCATGCGGTGTAAACATCTGAGAATTTTATTTAAAGATAACAAATTTGAGGAAACCGAATTATCTCCAACGAAATGAATTGATTTTGAAACTGCTGTAACGTAATTATTTATTTATATGTCTGAGTAAAAAGTCGTTTTAACAGTTTTCGTGGATGCTTAATGAGCAAAAATGAGAAAATACAGGAACTATATTTAAAAAAAAAAATAAAATAAATAAATAAAATAAAATAAAATAAAATAAAAAAAAATAAAAATCATAGTTATCATAAAAACACAAGTTTAATATGTTTTACAAATAAAGAAACATGATTAACATTATTGCATAAATATGTAAATAATAAATATTATTTTTAAACGATTACACTAAAGTAATGTCAATGAAGTGAAAGATCATAATATTACCGGCTAGGTCCAAAATTCAGGCCTGAGTTGCTCCCGCGTGATTCCTTATAAGCACATTGCCCATCAGCGGCCGAACGGAAAGTCGTTGAATACTAGTATTTTCGTCCTAGGTTCGAATCCCGCGAACGGGCTGGCTGCATAGGCTTTTTCGTGGTTTTCCCCATGTGTAACGTGTATACGAGCCAGTTTGCCTTATAAAAATCCTCCACGAAGGCAACTGTTCCATTCCCTTAGGCAGACAGCCCTCGAGGCTTTTGCATAATCACACAAACCAAACCTTATAAGCACATTAATCTGGATATAGAACGCAATGAGAACGGCTAGAAGGAACGCATCACGAACATCGAATGTTCTTAAGTGCTGAAATCAGACGTTAATTCATTACACTAAAGGTGCTTAATTTTTTTTTTTCATGAAACCGGTTTGAGGTTTTCTTGTAACTGTCCAATAGTTTGTTTTATATATCCTTTGTTTATTTTGTCATATATGTGTTTAAGAACGTTGCGACCTCGGGATAAAAATTATTATGCAGTGATTAACTCATTCAACGATCTTAAAATGTGTTCGGCATTACATTCTTGCTGATTTTCCTGTATTTCCATCACTAACGACCTAAAAGTCCCCTCAACGACCCGTACGCACATACGGGTTCCTAATGGATTGAATGCGGAAAAAAAAGACGATGACTTGTTAAAATTTATTTTTACCAAAAGAAACGCACTAAACTGTAGAACTTACCCCAAAATATAGTCGTAGAGCTCTTCACAGAATCACAGAGTGCAATCGGTAGTTACACTTTACTCTACTAAAAACGTTAAATGCAACGCAAGCAGAGCGCATCTAAAGGGCCGTACACACTGGGGTTTATCTGAGCTAACGCAGACAACTGACTTAGTCGACTTATCTCCAAAATCAGTTTTTCCCCCATAGGTAGTTGAAAAATCTGAACTACACGCATAGCGGAGCTAGTCGACACATGGAACTTACTCCGTTAGCTCAGATAAAACCCTGTCTGAATGGCCCTTAAGGCTGCGTTCAGACGGCCACGTAAATGTCACAGAGGCGTAGTCACAACGAATAAAATGCAGGAATTCCGTTCACAGTGCGACAGAGGGCTTAAGCCAAGCCTCACCCACTTAGAGAAGCTAAATTTGCGCACGCGTGGATGTGTCTACAGCTTTCCCATTCAGGTTGCGCGCGTTCGCTTTGATTATCCCAAGTCGACATTAGGTGTCGACTCTTGGCATAAAGTTCGAAGTTCGAACTTTATGCCAAGAGCCCTAAACTAGATTTTGTGACGTAGCGCAGACTGGTTGCCTGGCAACGCAATTCGCCTTAAACCGCTTATGCCCTTTATACAGTCGTGTGAATGCAGCTTAAAAGGCGAAGCTCGCAACGCTCACGTTTTCGAAGTCGACTCGGAGCTGAAAAATTGAGAGTTGATGTTCTTTCCGGTTACATAGCCGTTCATACTTGGATTTAACTGAGTTAACGGAGTCAGTTCCTTGTGTCGACTAGCTCCGCTATATCTGCAGTGCAGATTTTTCAACTGGCTGCCCTACGGGAAAAAACTGGTTTTGGAGATGGGTCGACTATGTCAGATGTCTCCGTTAGCTCAGATAAACCCCACTGTGAACGGTCCTTTATCGTCATCCGCCCGCCGAGAAATTACCGGTACCTTCGATTTCTCAAAATTGCTGGAAACATTCACAGTTGTAGTTACATAGTGCAGAACAGTTGAGGGCCATTCACACTGAGATTTATCTGCGGTTCTACGAGTCGAGTAGCTCATCTATACACAAAGTTCAGATTTTTCAACTCGCTCCGCTATGAAGAAAAACTGGTTTTGGAGCAGTGTCGGTTGTGTCAGATGTTTTCGTTAGCTCAGATAACCCCCCTGTGAACAGTTACATAGAGATCGGACCAGTTAACAGTTACGCAGGAGTCGGACTAAAATATCAGCAAATGGTCGCGAATTTTGGCGACTTTTAGCGTTTTATGACGACATTTGGTGACAAATATGAGTCACCAAAACTATCATCAGCTCGGCGAGATAGCCACTTATCTCGGTGTAAAATGGACGTAACTTTGTTTTTCCGATAATGCTTTGATTCTTGAGGCCTTTCATGATACTTTATACAAGAGATACTAGAATTTACATATAATTTCACTAAAATTATTTACATGTATACAGAATTCGTAACAACATTAATGTCGCTGCTTTTGTTTGATTGTTTGATGTAAAATATCAAGTGTTGATTCATTGCCAATGTAGTAATAAATATAATTCACTTTTCTTTAATCTGCCTTAAATTATCAAGTTCACAAAACTGTTCACAAGGTTTCTACGGGAAACAAAGCTTTACTAAACTAAATTTTGTTCCATGCGATACGATCAGACAACTTATCATCCCATCACAGTAACACCACAAATTATTCAGAAGACGGTTTAAAACTCAAACTTTTCATTAAAACTTAACAAATGCAGAACTGATGTTTAGAAAATCAATAGTCGCTATAATCTAATTTAAGCAAACAAAAAAAATGTCATAAGTAATAAACACTTAAAATTCACAACGCAGATTCCTGTTAAGTTCTTTCAGGATTTCTAAATCGCGTGAGTAAGACGTCTAAATTCTATCTAAGCAGTTCAAAGAGTTAAGCAAGAAATATTCCGAAGAAGCGAAATTACAGAATTCCTTTCTTACATACATGTTAACTAATTTGCATTCTAGTGGAAGCCAAGCAAAGTAGATATAACAGTACAGATAAAATACCAAGAAATTAAAATCGATCAAGGTTTCAGATTTTAACAACCCCCCCCAAAGGGTTCTTTAAGTTATTTTCGACGCTGTTGCGCTTGCAGTCTAAGGTCTGCTGTTACACTCCCTCCCGCCTAAACCATTTCTTTTTGTCTTTTTAGCTTTATTATTAAGAATCCTTTTCTTGCATTTACGTCATGTAGAGTTGAAGAGCAAAAATTGTAAAAGATTTAAAAGCAGCTTACGCTTAGCAGTTTACGTTTAGAATTCTCGATGCGGCAATCAGCGTTGACATACATTTTTTCTTTCTGTTTTTTTCCAGTCTTTTCTCAGTTCATCATATCAATGTTCAATTTTCTTACTGAGATGGCTTTACGAAACTTTATTTTGTCTCTTTATTATTAAAATTTTGCGCGTTTACTTTATTTATTTAATATCACGTTTTTATGGCTTACGCCACATAAAATCAGATTCAACGGCAAAATCACAAAATATTTAAAAAAGGCATAGCTTTAGAATTTCCGACAGGCAATTGGAGCTGGCGACAGCTGGAGATAAAAATGTTTTTTCCTGTATAGTGTTGCCACTGTTCGCTTTGAAATAGCTGAGTTTGTTAATCAAAAATTCGTGAAAGTTTTACAAAATATGAAATCTCTACATATAATAAAACAAAGAGTGTGTGTGTGTGTGTGTCTTTCGTTCGTGTTGCGAGTAAGCTAATAGACCCAGGGCCACGAAATTTGGTACATAGGTGCATCTACACAAGAGCCAGTGTACCTCGAAGCGATTTTTTCGAAATTCGAATTCGAATTTTTTTTTATTTTATGTTTTGTGACCAAATCGCGTCATTTTGACACATAATGGGTTACAGGAAAGCGAGATTTCACTCTATACATTTCATTTTTACATCGTCGTGAAGCGTAGACACTTAGCTATTTTACGAACATAAAATAAATTTCGTATTTCAATAAATCGATTGAATACGAATTTATTTAAGAAGGTGAGCTTAACACCTTTTCGGCGGAATTTTTTTAAAAAAACTTATTTTAAAAAATGTGCTGTTTATTTTCCTTTGATTTTTGGACACGTTGAACTTTAATCCTTTCGACTCCTTTTAAAAAAAGAATTTTGGAAAAATAATAATATTTTGTATTTTTTTAAAATTTTTTAAATGAAGCTTCCGAATACACTTCTCACATCTTAGACATTTTAAAACGTAGTTTTGGCAACAATTTTCCTCTCTTATTGTTGTTGATAGATTTTTGATGAAATTGCATCATTTTGAATAGTTTCATTGTTTTAAAAATTTCGGTTTGGCAACAATTTTTCATTGTCTTTCTTATGTTACTGTTTTTAAGAGAATGAAAAGTTTAAGAAATTAAAAAGTTGTTTCTTTTTGCAACGGTAAATTGTTTAATTACTTTATTAGGATAATTAACATTTGTATCAAAGGATATTGCTTATTTCATTGTAATATTATGTTTTAATTATAAATAATTTTAATTATAAAAAGTTTTGCATGATATTTTTTAATCTGTTTAAGTTCTTAACTTGTTTATACGATTTGAGTTCTTAAGATTTTGCAAATGGAAGTTGGTTAATTTATTTATTAGGATAAGTAATATTTATATTAAGGGATACTGCATATTTCATTGTCATTTTTTATATACATAATACATTTTTATTGATTTCTTTTTTGATAAAGTTGTTCTGCAGAGTAAAATTCTGCGCGAAATGTTTTGTTTTTTGAGTTTCTTTCATGTTATTTTTTGCTTATTTCACTGTTTGTAAGATATTGAAAAGTTTTGCATGAGCCAGTGCACCTCGAAGCGAGTTTTTCGAAATTCGAATTAGATTTTTTTTTTAAATTTTATGTTTTCTAACGAAATTGCGTCATTTTAAGACATAATGGGCTATAGCAAAGCGAGATTTCACTCTATTGAACAGTTTAAGAAATTGAAGGATTGTTTCTTTTTGCAAAGGTAAATTGTTTAATTAATTTATATATCTATATTTAAAAGGACGAGTCTTTCTGTGTGTGTAGGTGTCTTTCGTTCGTACTGCGCGTAAGCTAATAGACCCAGGCCTATGAAATCTTTTACACAGGATGCATCTAGACAAGAGCCAGTGCACATCGATGTTTCAAAATTCGAATGATTTTTTATTATTATTTTTTTATGAAATAGTATCAAATTGATGATTTTCTCTCATTATATGAACAACAATGGCACGCAGCCATTGTTGCTGATATTAGCACAATTGCCACTCGGAAAAATGAGGGCGATAATTCTGTGCAGTTTTTAAATTTAATATTTCTCTTGGATACTGGACGTTTGTCTAGAGAAGGCAACAGGAAGTTTGTTAATTTATTTATTAGGATAATTAATATTTGTATTAAGGGATATTGCTTATTTCATTGTATGCTTTTTATATGTAATGCATTTTTAACCGAATTTTTTTTCCGTTGTTGTTTGTTTCTTTTTCGACAAAATTGTTCTGCAGAGTAAAAATCTGTGCAGTTTTCAAATTTAATGTTTGGTGTTCTCTTTAGACATTTTTCCAGTACACTTAAAAGCCAGACGAAGGCTGGCCGCGCAGCGCCTAGTAGATAATAAAACAAATTAGAAATTCAGAAAGCGAGCCTCCAGGTACCCGTGTTTGGGTGAAGAAATGCGTTATTCAAAATCGGATAACTCTAGCTACCGTTGTTTTTCCAAAATACATGATTCATACAGATTCTTCAATTATGCAATTCTTTTTTATGAATTATTATTCTTATTGTTCTTATGAATTACATTATCATCACAAAACGCTTTAAAATTGTTAAGTCTGCTTATTAAAAATTCGTTTAAGTTTTACAAAGTAGGAAACAGTTAATAAAAGAAATAATTTGAGATTCAAAAATTGGGCTTCCAGGTACCCATGTTCGAGCGGAGGACTACGTTATTCAAAATTGGGTGATTCTAGGTACCGTGTTTTTTTTTCATAGTACTAGAAATATACATACATTCATTCAGATTCTTCAATTATGCAGTTCTTATTTATGAATTATCATTTCAAAGGGGCAATTTGCCCAGAAGGACTATTAATTTCGATTTGGCATTTGGCGTTGATTCACTTGTAAGGTTTATCTTAAGTTTATTACCAATTATTTTAAGTTTTGTATCTTTCCTATCTTATTCTAATTTCAGCTTACAATTTCCTGCCAGAATGTAATTTCAGAAACGCAGTGAATGCAAATGAGTAAGAGTACTATTTAAGTCGATGTTTTACCGACTTCGAGAGAGAGAGAGTCTGATATCCTGAGTAGCGTGCGTTTGCCTTTGGCTACGTTCTCTCTTAGTTACTACGCTCGGCCATACCTTAGGCCCTTGCTTGGCTTCGCCGATTACATTAATATTTAGTGGCCAACTACGTAGATTTCTGATATCTTCGGCTATACCTTTCTGATAGCTTTAAGTTAAGCTTAGTTAGTTTAATTTCATAGTTATTTAAGTTCAAGCCCAAGTGGAGGTTTTGTGCAAAGTTCCAAGTAGGAACTGATTGTAAATATTCTGAAAAATGAAGGGATGCGAACCCTTCTTAAGTCTTACGTCTTTTGTTCACACACTTAAGCGATTATTCGCCTGTTAGCGTTCGTGAGGTTCTAAGACAGAACTTTTGGATTAAATAAGTAAAACCCCCCACACGAAAAGCGTTGTTTCGCTTTTCGAATTGTTGCCACCAAATATTATCGCCCTGTATTATATTTAAAGAAATTAAATAAAGAAGAACCTGCATAAATGTAGGTCGCAATAAGATAAAACAACGGTACCTAGAGCCATTCAATTTTGAACGTTTCCATCCGAATATGGGCATCTGGAAGTCCAAATTTGAAATTGAAATTGTTTTATTATCGACTTCATATTTTATAAAACTTTAACGAATTTTTGATTAACAAGCTCAACTATTTATTTCAAAGCGAACAGTGGCAACACTTTATAGGGAAAAAATATTTTTATCCCATCACGCTAGATTATGTATCGGAAATTCTAAAGATATGGTCATTTTAAAATTATTTTGCTATAGTGCTGTTGAACTGAATTTTATGGTTTAAGTGAATCATGGTATTTAATAAATAAAGATAACTCACAAAATGTTAAAAAGCGCCTCTTTGGAAGTAATTTAAAATCTGGAACTTTTCAGATTTTTTTTATTCTTATTATTTTTATGAATTCCATCATGCGGGTCTTATTTAAGTTCTTTAGATATAATGCAGGGCTATAATATTTGTAGGCAACAATTTGAAAAGGGATACAACGCATTAAAGTGTTTCGACGCAAAATGCCGTTTCTAGAGTAATATCCCTTTCTTGCCTAACGTCCCTTTTGGGCTAATAATAGGTTAATTAGCATAACAATCTTACAGGTGTGCGAAAAGTCTGTATGAACCTTCTGCTAGGTAAAATGCCTCATCATATTAATTTCTGTCTGCGTGTTTTAAAATTCGATTCGTAGAATATTAAATTGTTTTTACAAACCAGTAACGAAGCATTTACCATAAGCCTTTCGCGTGTTACTGTCGCAAACAATTGCTCGCATTCAGTCAAGTGTGCAGCAAGAAGTATAATGCCGAAAAGTAAACCGACTTTTATTGAAGTTGCAAAAATCAAAGATGGATGTCTTGATCGATTTGGTTCTTTTTGGTAGAACACTTTTATCAATACCGATCTTTCGAACTTTCTTCTAGGAAGTAGTAAATATTCCCTGGATAGATACTTTTACCCTTTTTTTAACCATGCTGCTTTTATATCTGTCAAGTGTTTTTCTTCGGATAGATTGGCGGATAGTAGAAAGAATCCGGTGTTAATCCTTCGAAGAAGCGCGGTCTTTCCTTAAAGGTCAAGTCATTGACTTAGAGAGCTCTTTCAAGGTCCATTCGCTTGAAGAGTGAGAAGAAAGTTTACGACCAAAAATGAGAGGTTTGCAGACCAGCGTAAAGTTGTTCCAAGACAGATATTAGGTTTTATGATATTTCTATCCATTCCAAGTAAACTTGAGATGAATGTTACTGCTACTTCCTGTGTATTTTCTAGCTTACTTCAAAATAATTGTCAGTGCAATAGATGTACGTTGTTGTCATTGGGAAGTGATAAAATTTGTTTCTGTTTCTCATACAGTCTTGTTTCACATTTGAACGTGTATGAATTTATTTAAATTTTCTATACAGACTTTATATTTTAAAGCACTCAAAACACGACTATAATGTATTGCAGAATCATTAGGTTTTGTTAAATTCCTGTTATTAGCTCACACTCTCCCTGTAGCTTGTTCAAATTTTCAATCGTTAATAAAATACTTTTATTCATCCACTTAAGTTCAAATACATTTTTTTAAACTTGTAGTGGATGACAGTTGATGTTAATAGAATTTTCCCACATATTAAATGCATTTTAAATTTTTTAGTTAAATTTTTTTTTTTTTTGTATTTTAAGAATTTTTTTTTCTTGACCTAAGCAGAAATTGACTAATTTTTTTAATTTCATTAATAAACAATTAATTAATTTTCAATCGTTAATAAAATACTTTTTATTCATCCACTTAAGTTCAAATACATTTTTTTAAACTTGTAGTGGATGACACTTGATGCTAATACAGTTTTTTCAATTTTTAACTAAAAATCTTTTTTTTGTATTTAAAATTTCTTTATTTTAAATATTTTTCTTTGTTGACCTAAGTAAGAATTCACTTTAATTTTTTCTTATATTACTTGTCTTTTTTTATGCTGGAGACGTAAAATATGAGCAGTGCCCTCGCCTGGTCTTGAACCTGGACCTCTCGAATACACGCCGAGTGTGGCACCGTTACACCATGAAAGCATGCTGTAAAGAAGGATAAAATACCCTACATACTTCCTCTTTTAACTCTTTCGCATCGGTAGAAGCCAAAATCTGTTGCACGTAAACATCCAAAACGCCCGTGTATATGTATTTTTGTTGAAACGAATTTCTTCCCTCCCCATGCCAAGTAGTATGCTACAGCCCTAACAATAACCTATTTATGTAAAGCGAAAACTTCTCTCTACGGATCTTCATGCGCTTTCACCACTGTGTGCCGTTTTCCCTTAGGACATGTTTGCAACTTCGAACATCAATAGCTAAACTTTGACGCTAAACAAAGAAGAAGGTAAGTGCATTCAAATAACAGAACGACTTTCGGTCGCTTCAAAAGAATGATCGGCATGCCATATAACAGTATCCAAAAGCAACGAGCCATGTCGGAGCGTGACGGGAAAAGCACCAAGTAGAAAATAATTCATGCGTTCGGGGGGGGAGCGACCTGAAGATGTCCGAATGGTCGGGCATTTTGAGCGACTTCTATGCGAAAGAGATAAAGGGCGGCAGTTGATTAGGGGACCCAATCGCCATATCCTAGTGATGAAGAATTACTGTTCACCACCTTTTTAGCCCAGGCGCCACTGCAGAGTCATTACGTGTTTATTGCTTAGAAACGTGAAAAATGAGCAATGCCTTCGCCGGGACTCGAAGCTGGACCTCTCGAATACGCGCCGAATGTGCTACCGTTACATCATGAAGGCATGCTGGAAGGAGGGAGAAAATACCTTATAATATTATTTCTGAATAGCATAGAAGAAGCGCCATTTCATGACGCTTTTTGTTAAATCGCGTTATTTTTGGGAAAAAACTTCTTATTTTCCTAATAACAGTCACTAAAATGTTTATTCATTCTGAAACAATTACTGTTCTTTGGATGAGTTGATATATGTTTTATTGACCATTTTGTACATCTAATAGCGATGTAATTGTATACAACAAAAAGAAGAAAATATCAACATTGTTTTTTAAATTAATTTTCTTTCGAGCAGGAACGCAGTTTTTTAAACGTTTTTCTAAAAGTGGCTTTGATCGTTTTGAAAATTAGATTATCAGATTTTATTTCATTTGCTTTTAGCTTATTTTTTTCTGTCAGTGCTACGCCCGAGAAATATGTCTCTTGAGTTTTTTTTTTAAATTGCTCTGAATTTTTGTTTAGGACAGATACGTGAAAGGGAAATGTGTTTTGAATATTATGCTTTAAACATTTACCTAGGCTGAATTGTAATTTGGTAATGACGAGACTTTTGACGTAGTGTGAAACCTGGTTCTCTACCTTACCGAAAGAACTTAACGTTCGGTAAATTAAACATAATGTGCACGCGTACGGGTCCGTAATATACTGAATGCGCGCAGGTCCGTTTATAGATTAATAAAATTTATTTTATTAAAAGAAACACTTTAGAGTTCTGGAACTTTCACAGGAATACTCGTACAGTTGTTCAGAGTATAAGGTATTTCTCCCGCCTTCTTCGCATGCCTTTGTGGTGTAGTGATCAGCACACACGACGGGTATTCGAGAGGTCCGTGGTTCGAGTACCGCCGAGGGAATTGCTTATTTTTCATATCTCCTGCTTCCAAATAACCTAATAACTCTACCAGATTACCATAAAGTACGATTAGCAATTACACTTCAAACTACTAAGAACGTTAAACTAAAAGCAAGCAAAGCGTATCTAAAGAGAAAGCTAACTTGGATTATCTCAGTTCATGTGGAACTAACAAATCGCAACAACCATAAGTAAGTAACTGAGAACAGATGCTCTTTGTCCAGCCTTATATAGTTTTCGCTTGGCCGTCGTCATATTTCTTCTCTGCTTCTCGAAATCACTGGAAGGCAATATGAGGGTCTAATTACGGGTACTGCTAATATAGTGTTCAATTACATTCATTCAATTAAAATACCTATTACGGTGACACAGGGACCGTACCAAAATGATATCAAATTTGAACCAGCTTGGCGACTTTTAGTAATTTCTCGTCAAAATCGTTACCAGCTTGGTGATATCTAGACAAGTTACCAAGATTTTCATTGTAATCTTCTACAGCTTCTTTTTATGTCAAAATTCTGTAGAGCAGATCGCCAATTATGGGTACTGGCCACGTTGATATCCAGGACGCAAAGTCTTCTTATATACAAGCAGAGAGACATTTTCTTGGCTTCTATCGCGGAACTATGTATCGTTGAACTTTTAGCCGCAAGTAGGAAATGAAAAATTTCTCAACAACCTACATTTCTATCGCGAATGAAAAATGATCTTCGATAATGACAATAAGGTTTTTTTTCACTGGTTTCTTTCACTGGTTTTCACTGGTTTCACTGGTTCCTGTGTTCTTTAAATTAAAAATAAATTTTGTTATGCTAAGAAATAAAACGGATTCTAAAAAAAATTGGAATTCCTTTCATTCTTCAATAAATGTTTAATTACGAAATGAGAAATTTTTTAATTAATTTACAAAAAATCGTCGTCAACATTACCAACTTGTGTCAGTAGCTGTAATTTACAGACATCTGTGACCTATGAAGGATAATTAAAAAATCTGATGTGAGCACCACGTGACTTCCTAGTACGGGGGGGGGAATGTTAAATTATATGTATTTTTTGCTGCATTTCATTTAAACTTATTCCCTCGAACTTCATTAGAAATGTATTTGTTATATAATTCAGTTCTCACTTCGCTACAGGATAAAAATTCATAAAAACTAAAAATATCTGTATTAAAAATTGAAATATATATAAAAAAATAAAATACCAAATACAGCTAAAACAATTAAAAAAGCTTTTTTTACAATCAAAATTACAGTTTCTACACAAAAACAAGCAATTCGGCAGATTTTTCGGTGCACGAAACTGAACGTTTGTTTTTGGTGTCACTCGGCAAAAACACACTCAAAGTGTAGAAATTCACTTAATTTGCTGTGGACGCTATGCTGAGTCAATATATAGAGTCATTGAGTAACTTCAATGATAATTCCAGAACGGATTAAGCATAATTTAATTCGTAATAATAAAAGAAGACGTTATCTTTGCCACACTTCATCAAATTTTAAACTGTTGATAATTCTGCAATTATAACATGCAGACTAACTAAAGGCATAGAAACCTTAACCGGAAGATAAGAACAGTATAATTCAAACATTTTTAAAACAAAAAATGAGAAATTTACGGACATATAAAAATAAAGAAACTGAGCTCACCGAGCCGAGTAACAGTTTGGGATATATATATATATACACAGTCCAGTCACATTAATGTGACCACCACGTACTTTCCATGTCAGAGTTAAATAACCAATCACAGAAGGCAGGTGGCAGCACAGTGCAGTTGAGCGTATATAAAGGGTGTGTGAGGGCTTCGGAAAACATTTCAATCGTTGGCGTAATACAGAAACGAAGCGATTTATCCAACTTCCAAAAGGGCATGATATTGGCTTTC
>KK113674.1:151960-196306 GCA_000611955.2 Stegodyphus mimosarum | reverse complement strand
TTTTCCTCAGGATGATGGCATCTTCCAGCAGGACAATGCGAGGTGCCATACAGCTGCCAGTGTACGTGCGTGGTTCGAAGAGCACCAGGATGAGTTTACCGTCCTCCCCTGGCCAGCAAACTCACCTGACTTAAACCCAATCGAGCATCTGTGGGGCCATCTCGATCGAGTTGTTCGCGCCATGGATCCTCAACCGCGTAATCTAGCGCAGCTGGCCACGGCATTAGAGTCGGCATGGCTCAACATCCCAGAGAACACCTTCAGGGACCTATGTGACTCTCTTCCTGCACGTCTCGCAGCAGTCCGCTCTGCGAAAGGTGGTTATTCTGGCTTTTGACAGATGGTCACATTAATGTGACTGGACTGTGTATATGTTTATATACTTTTCGTGTGGCCAACTGCAACCAAAATAGGAATTGCATATCTACGTGTTATAGCTGTGTACAAAATTTTAACGTTTTGAGTCTGCTCGTTTTTTAAATATGAGATGCATACAGCGTTCAAAATGGATATTTTCGTCGAAATATGATACCCGAAATTTTTCGCGATTACAATGGTGTAACATGAAGTTATTAATTAAGTTTAAACTTGGTGAGATTGTTCAGCCATTAGTTTATTGTCTCCACATAGTAAAAAATATATTTATTTTCAAAATAGTTACTCATTTACCGTGTACGAAGAGGGGAATTTTTTTTGAAGAGGGAAGAAGGGAAGGAAAGAGCTCTGCTAAGCTGGATTTTGGCTTTCTGTCATCTTAATTTTTTTCTTTTATTTTTAAATAAAAATATTAAGAATAGTATAGCTTAAAATATTAAGAATAGACTTTAAATAAAAATATTAAGAATAGACTTGCAATTGGAATCAAAGAAGATTTCAGAGAGAAAATATTTTTCATTTGAAACAAATTATCAAAATCCTCTTGGCCAATGAGAAATAGATATCGAGGTATTTCTCATCGGCTAGGATAGAAAATAAACTAGACAAAACGTAGAATGAAAACACATTCCTCCTTATTTTATAGTACATAAAAGAATGCGATTCCCGTTCAGAAAGTTGCAATAACTAGTTTTATGAGGATTTTTTTTAATATGCGTAGGAAACATTTCATAGGAAATAACCAAATAGGAAATAACATCAAATCAAGCAATCAATAATAGTTTTCGTCTCCGTTTTTTTATGAAAATGCAAATTTTATATTCTTTCATAGCGATTCTGCAAAGGACATAAAATACTCAGTTTATATACTTGTTTTCAAGATAAAAATGCGTAATTATGTAAGGAAATCTTTTTTTGTTCTTGAACTACGGCATCTACTATATTGTCTCTTTTTACTTCCTTGTACACAGTAAAGAAAATAGTGTAATCGCAAAAAATTTCTGGTGTCCTATTTCAACGAAAATATGCATTTTAACCGCTCTCGAATCCATGTAAACGATATCTTCGCATGACGTTTGTAAATACGGACAGAATAAAGGATTCTTGTTTCCAAAACAAATAGTAAAATGGCGTTAAAACGGATTCAGAAGAGATTTTTTTCTTGACATCTATACGTACGTACGTATGTATCTCGTATAACTCAAAAACGAGCAGCCGTAGAACGTTGAAATTTTGTATATTTGAGTGCTGTAAAATGTAGTTGTGAACCTCCCTTTTTCGTTGCAAACAGCCGCAACAAACATATATATGTATATATAAAATTAAAGCGGAATACTCCTATTAAAATTCTTACGTTGTAAGGTTTATCCTATGATAATTAACAGTTATTTTAAGTTTTGTATCTTTCCTATTTTATTCTAATTTCAGCTTACAATTTCCTTGCCAGTATGTAAATTCAGAAACGCAAGTAGTGCAAATGAGAAAAGAGTACTATTTAAGTCGTGACTGAACCAACTTCGAGAGAGAGAGAGTCCGATTCCCTGACTAGCGCGCGTTTGCCTTCTGGCTACGGCTCTCTTAGTTGTTATTATGCTCGGCCATACCTTAGGCCCCTGCTTTGCTTTGCTTCGCCGATTTAATTAATACTTAGGGACCAACTAGATAGATTCTGATAGCTTCGGATATACCCTTTAATAGCTTAGTTAAGCTAGCTTTAGTTTAAATTATTATTATTTTAAATTCAAGGTCGAATGGCGGCTTTATGTAAAGTTCCAAGTAGAAACTGATTGTACATATACTGAAGAATAAAGGATTTCAAACTCTTCGTAAGTCTTACGTGTTCTGTTCACACACTTAAGCGATTATTCGCTTATCCGTGTTCGCGAGTTTCTAAGTTAGAACTTTAAATAATAAGACCCCACAACGTTTCAAATTAAATTAAGAAAGCTGATAAAGTAAAAGAATTACAATTTGAAGTCTACATAAATTCCATTTTACAAATTCGTCATTATTAAATAAAATTAAAAATATTTTTAAATTAAAAAAATTTTAGAAAACTTTTTACGAGTATTAATTAGTAAAAGTTAAATCGGCAAGGAAAAATTGCTTAACAGCTATGGCCAGTATCAGCAGAGATGCATAAAATTGTGACAAGAACTGTGAATGATAATTAAAGACATATGTATATATATATATACACTACTCTGTTACTTGGCTCGGTGAGCTCAATTTTTCTATTCTTATTGGTAAATTTGTAATTGAAGTTTGGTAAATTTGTAATTGCAGTCATTAGGCTATTTCGAATGATGGAAAATAAGCAATGCCCTCCTCGGGACTAGAACAACGGCCGTCTGGAAAACATTCGAGCTGGCTGACCACTACACCACGAAGGCATGCCAAGAAGGTGGGAGAAATAAATAATAAATTGTGCATTTTTTGCTTTAAAAGGGACTGAATTAAGTTAGTAGTATGTTTTGGTTAAGGTTTTTATGCGTTTAGTTAATCTGCATGCAACAGTTGTAGAATTATCAATAGTTTAATAGCTTATGTTGTACTAAGCTCGACGAGACCACCATTTGTTTATATTTGAAACTCTTAGTAGGACAGCGAATTAAGTCAGTTGATGCATCAAATTCAGTGTCTAAATTCAGTGGAGTAAGAGTTAGCCTTCAGTTTTGTGCACCAAAAAAAATCTGTTTCCTTACATGCTGGCAGAATTGATTGTTTTTGCGTAGAAACTAATTTTAATCTTTAAGAAAAAAAAAAGGAATTAACTGTTCGTAACTGTATTTTGGGGTTTTATGTTTTTCTGTATTTTACAATTTTTAATGAAGATATTGTGAGATTTTATGTGTTTCTGCCTTGTCTCAAAGTGAAAATTGAATGAGAAATATATCTAGAATGAAATTCGAGGGAATAAGTTAAAATGGAAAAGCAGCAAAAAATGACTGTAATTTAAAAATTCGCACTAGACGGGCGTGTGCTATCAACATCAGATTAGTTTTCTCTGAATGTAAATTATAGTGAGATTTCTTCTCTTAAAGGTTTACACGTGCTTCAAGTTCGTCAATTTGCTATTGCAGATCTTCTTTCTGTCGCTGAAAAGAACTGTTACCTCTTCATTGATTTCTTTGTCAGTATTTAGAATGTAGAATCAATTTCATATTCCCTCTGCGCCTTCTTTAGACACTCCTCCATGACACTTCCTTCTACACCATCTATTTTAATTCCCTTTACTGTCAGTGTAACATTCTTTGTTGTTAAGCAAGACTACTGGCAAACTTTTATTACTATTGAAAACAACCAGTAAATACATAAACAGTATCTGCACTTGTCAATACATACATAAGTTGGTGCAGAGGAATGTGGTCATTTTTACTTCCTTGTAGGAAGTAAAAAGGAAGTATCGTAATCGCGAAGAATTTCGGGTATCGTATTTTAACGAAAACATCCATTTCGACCGCTGTCAAATGCAATGCAACGATGTTTTTGCGTGACATCTGTACGTAAGGACAGAATAAAAGACTATTTCACCAGACGAATTATAAAACTGACTTAAAATGGATTCAGAAGAGATTTTTTCATAGTGTCTGTACGTACGAGTCTACATACATACATACGTACGTACGTGTACGTATGTATGTATTTATTTATCTCGCATAACTCAAAAAGGAGTAGCCTCAGAACGTTGAAATTTCGTATATAGGACTGCTATAACATTTAGATGTGCAGCGCCCTTTTTGGCTGCAATCAGCCGCGCCAATTGTATATATATATAAAGATAAGCAAAAAAGAGTAAAATTCTAAAAGCAATCGCCTTAAAGTAAATTTGATACTTTAGTTCCTGAGTTTAAAAAAATTTGAGCAAAAAATAATTACTAAAAAGTAAAAGTAATTGAAAAAAAAAAAACAAAAAAAACTAAATGTTGGTATTGAAGAAATTCTTGACCAAATAGGTCTCTCACGTTCTTGTTTCTCCCTTTTTGGTTGCAATCAGCCGCACCAAAAGTATATATATACTCGCTCTGCTACTCGGCTCAGTGAGCTCAGTTACTTTATTTGCATAGGTTGATAAATTGCGCATTTTTTGCTTTAAAAATGATTGAATTATGTTGTTCTTATCCTCAGGTTAAGGTTTAGATGCCTTTAGTAAATCTGCGTGCAAAATTTGTAGATTTATCAACCATTTAAAAGTTGCTTAAGTGCGACTAAGCCTAGTATTTTGTACCATAGCAGCCATATTTGTTTACATTTGAAACTTAGCGGAATAGTGGATTGGTTGCCAGTCTAGAAGAACTGAGCTTGGCAACAACAAAGAAAACGCCTTCTTTTATTATTGAGGAATTAAATCACGCTTAATCCATTCGAAATTTATTATTTTTCGTTTAAATAACTATTTAAGCTTTACTTCGTAATTTTTCATATAGATATTTTGAGTTTTTATGTATTTTTGCCTTGTCGCGAATTCAGAATTAAATGAATTGAATGAGAAAGTCTGAATCGTGTGTGAAAATCTGTTTCTTTCTTTCTTCCTTTTTTTTTTGGGGGGGGGTGTTGTTTAATTAATTTTATACATCGTTTTAGAATTATTATAGTATTTGAATTCAACATGTGTAAACGATCAGATAATTCTTCAGATAATTTAACTTATGTGCATACTGAGTTATAAAATGAATGAGATGTAACTCTGTTAAGTGAACCTAGGGCCAGAGTGTCGCTATGCTAAACAAATGCCGTGAATTTGAAAGAGTGCATTTATTCTATGGTGGTTTATGCTCTCGCGACGAAGTAGATTTCATTCAGTCCAGTAAATTGAAATGAAATGCAAGAAAAAATGCGTATAATTTAGTAATCCGTACAAGGAAGTCATGTTGTGTATACATAATGTTTTTTATTAATCAAGCAATGTTTGCTGGAGGCAAACCGCTTACTGATTCAAGTTTATTATATTAACGGATGCTCAATCAAAATTTTTTCAAGTTCTCGTACATGTGCAATGAGATCGGTTTATTACCCGTAAATGCATAAATGAAGCGGGAGCACACGCAGACAAAGAAAGCTATTTGTGTAGAAGTTTTAGAGAATAAAATTTCTTATGCAAAGGAGTGTAAAAATAAATTTAATTTAATCTTTTGGCATTCTTTCTCCTAGACAGCGTTACAGAATATTTTTTAGTATATGTTTGCTTTTATTGCTTATTTCGATCGGCGGTTCATACTTTTATTGCTTTTATGAATTTTAAGCTTAAATAATTTGATCTTAGAATTTTATTACAATGTATGTATTATTCTAAGACTAAAATCATAATTTGTTTATTAGCCCAAAATGGACGCTTGTCCAGGATGAGATATTAGCCTCGAAATGGCATTTTCCGTCGAAAATCTTAAGTGCGTTGTATCAATTTTCAAATTGTTGCCACCAAACATTATCGCCCTGTGTTATATTTAAAGAAATTAAATAATGAAAAATCTGCATGACTATATGTATGTTTTCCACACTGGCAGATGGAAGTTAAAATTCGTTTTATTATCTGTTTCATATTTTGTAAAACTTCAACGAGTTTTTGATCCACAAACTCAACGATTTCAAAGTGAGCACTGTAACTAATCTGTAGCATTTTATCTGTAGAGGGCGAGACTGTCAGAAATTTTAAGGATATACTATTTTTAAATACAGAGGCTGTTCGCACATTTTTTAGACGATGTATATTGTATTCACAAAACTAAATTACATAAAATTCTTGCGTTTTAAATGTTCTATTTCACATCCCTTATTCTGAACTATCCTTAGACACCACAATTTCCGGGATAATAATGCCTTTTGACGTGTCAGAAGAGGTATTCTATCCCATTCCTCCCGAACAGCTTTCCAGAGTTCTGTTAGGGTTTGGGGACAACGTTTGGATAGTGCAGTTTTTAAAAGTCCGAAAGTACAAAACTTCATAGGTGACAGATCGGGAGATTTAGTAGGGATTAGTAGGGATATCAGTGAAGGGTATGGCCTGGATACCAGTTTTTTGTTCCATTTCTTTTAGGAAATTTGCAGTGGATTTTGATGTGTGGCTGCTAGCTTTGTCCCGATGGAGTCTCACAGATGGGTAAAGCGTGGGTAAAGCGATGGTATTTCATTCAGAAAAATGGGCGATAAAATATGTTCCCGATAGTATTTGGAGTTTTTGCACTCTCTTTATTTTTAACTAGCCATTATAAGAAAAACCGGCAACCATCATGAATCCCTTAGAAAAACTTTCTTCCGATTCTTTGAATCATGTACTTAAATTTTTTTCTCCCCTTTTATGATAATAAATGGCTCTTTTTTTTTGTTAAAATCATTTAAATACACCCACGCTTCATCTATTGGGACAATTGTTTTCCATTTCTCTTCGAATAAGATTTTCTCGTATAGAATTCTGCAGCGTGTCCCGCCTCGAGCGATATGCTTCGGAAGAAGACGGTGCACATTGCGTTTTTTCGCTTTCTTAAGATTTAAATCAACGTTTATCATTTTGTTTACGGTGGACACCGAGCATTTTAATGATTTTGCAACTGCCCTTTTTGACTAGGGAGATTTTCTTTTAACATTAAATAACGTACCTTTGCAAGAGTCGAAGATGTCCGTTTTTTCCTCCGATACTCGTTTGGAATTTTTGTCCCGCTCGAGACCCCAATTTGACGTTTTTTTTTTCCTTTCTTGTGGATGATATTACCTATCGACGCTTTTGATATCACAAAACCATGACTCTCACATCGTTTTTGGATAACGGAGTATGCATATTTTTCAATTTCAAGGAGCGTCAATGTAGCCTTCGAACCACTGCTTTGTTAAATTCGCCATTTTGAATAAAAACCAAACTTTCGAGCCACAGACGATCATTTTGACTTTTAAAAATATAGTACAATTGCAATTACTTCTTTTGCAGCAAACGATTTTTTATTACCGCTTACCGAAATCGTCTAAAAATGTGCGAACAACCTCTGTATTTTGTGATTTTGCTATTGAATCGAATTTTACTTGGCATAAGCGCCAAAGATGTGATATTTAATAAAAATAACACACGGAAACCTTAATAATAACATCACATAAAAGAATGGTTTGTAAGCCATCTTACTAAGAAAATTGAACATTGATACACGGATAAGACTGGAAAAATAGAATAATATATGCCAATACTTAGTGCTACATCGGGAATCCTAAACGTGTATTGCCATGCTGCTTTTAAACGTTTTGTGATTTTGCTTTGAATTGCATATGGCGTAAGTATGGAGGAAATGATGCTTAGTAAGAAAGCTAAAAAAATGTGGTTTAGTAGAAGTGAATGTAACAGCAATTTGGTAGATTGCGAGCTCAGCGAAAGCGTAAAAAACTTAATCTTTTTTGGACAAACTTTAAAATAGGATAACTTTCAGATTCTTTTTTTAGCCCAAAGGGATGTTAGCCATAAGGGCTATTAACCTCGAAGCGGCAATTTGCGTCGAATCACTAAAATCGTTGTATCACTTTTCAAATAGTTGTCACCAAAAATTAGAGCTTTACATTGTATTTAAAGAAATTAAATATTGAACAATCTGCAGGAATGTATGTATGTTTCTCGCAGTGTGAAAATCAACGTTACCTTACAGCCATCAAATTTTGAATAACGTGGTCCTGTACCCGAATATGAGCACCCGGATGCCCGAATTTGGAATTTCTTTTATTGTATGTTTCCTATTTTGTAAAACATTAACGGATATTTGATTAACAAATTCAACGATTTCAAAGCGAACAAAGGAAACGCTGCATGGAAAAAAAGGTAATAATCTCCAGCGCCCGATTGGGTGTAATATAAAAATCTAAAAGCTTTCAGATTTCTTTTTCCTTAAGTCACGCGGTGTCATCTTTTATTTACCTTTTGCCATTGTCAGGAATGAAAAGCATAAAAGTAAAGTTGGAACTGTACTCGCTGGTACTCCCTTCCAAGTCCTACTTATCGTGACTGCATTTATGTTATGTGCCTTTATCGTAATAACTGTCATGGATCCGGACACGTCGCGCCTTGCGCGATGTTCGCAGAATATTTGGTTTCAATTCGATTGAATTTTAAACCGATTTATGCTTGAATTTCATATCTGTTATCTTCTCTGGTTTTATTTTCAGCTAAGGATAAACCATGTTAGACCATTTAATAAACAACGTCGTTGGTATTCTTGAATTTTCTTACGAGTTCGTTTTATATTTTCGAAAATCACTTTTCGGAAAAGGGGAATAGAATATTATTTCCGGATTAAGTTATTAAGTTATTTATTATGTTGTTTGCGTCTCAGGAGGATGTGCTTTCCCAAAGGAGATTTATGAAAACTTTCTTCTATTCACGTTGGACTTAGAGAGCCATGTAAACCTATGCAACTAAGCCATTCGGCTATTGGAATCAAACTCGACACAAGTGTTTGGCATTTATTTTCATTTGTTTTCTGTTAGTCCTAGCAGTGACGTGCAACGGTGTTTAAAACACCCGGGTGCCCGGGATGAATGCCCTTTCCCAAATTGAAAGATTAAAAATTTCGAAATAATATACTTAATAATACGTTAAGAAAACAAATTTGCAGTAATGATTTTTTAATATATTATAAATGTTAATTAATTAACGGAGGAGATTGTTCGCAAAGTTCGAGCTGAGGACAAAAAGTACTAAATGTAAAATGCATAGGTCGTAGTGGTAAAGTATAAACAATTTAAAAAGGATATATATGTTACCGTTAAAGTATGAAATCCGTTATTTTATAGAATACCTAGTTATTCCATGAAATAACTGATCGTGTCCGTTAAAGTGTAAAACTCTCTTGTATTTCATGGTTTAACTAGTTATTTCATAGAATAACGATCTGCAGCCCGTTAAAGTGTAAAATAATCCATATCATATATCTCGCTTTTTAGTATAAGGTACATTACATTTCGTTTAACAATACGGAATGTTCCTGTAAAACCCAGTGTGTCGACAAATAATGTTTTTCTTTTAGAAATAATGTTCTTTGTAATTCCGAGTGTCATTTTAGTAATCCTCGTTGTGACAAATGATTTTATGGTACGGTTCCATAAATACCATTTATACGCTGCATAAATTAGATAAATTGCTTTTTTTTCATTTTAATTGTCTATCGTTAGCTTATTTATAGAATACCTAGTTATTTCATTTTAGATAAATTGTTTATTTTACACTTTAACTGTCTCTCATTAGTTAATTTATAGAATACCCAGTTATTTCACAGAATAACTAGTTAAAGTGTCAAATTATTAACATATTACACACTTTAACGAACGCGTTCAGTTATTTCATGGAATAACTAGGTATTCTATGAAATAACTGCATTATATACTTTAACGGTAACATATACAATATAAAAAAGGCATAAAAAGTCTGAAGGCTTTCAGATTTTACATGACGCCCAAGAGGGCGTTTTTTTAACGTTTTGTGTGTTACCTTTATTTATTAAATAGCATGTTCTTCGCACTAAAAACATAAAATTCAGTTCAATAGCAATATACCAAAATAATTTTAAAACGAACATATCTTTAGAATTTCCGATACAGTCTCGCTGGAGATAAAAATATTTTCTTTTCCGTAAAGTGTTGCTATTGCTTCCTTTAAAATCGTTGAGTTTGTTCATCAAAAGTTCGTTAAAGTTTTACAAAATATGAAATAGGTAATAAAACAAATTCCAAATTTCAAATTTGTGCTTCCACTTGCCCATATTCGGGTGGAAACGTACGTCATTCAAAATTGGATGGCTCTAGGTACCTTTGTTTTATCACAATGCGAGAGGTAGAGACGGATGATAGAGATCTTCTTTATTTAATTTCTTTAAACATAATATAGGTCTCTAATATTTTTTGGCAACAGTTTGAAAATTAAACCGACATTTATAGTGTGTAAGGTTTATGCTAATTTTATTAACAGTTATTTTAAGTTTATGCGCCTGTCCTATCTTTCTAGTTTGAGCTTACAATTTCCTACCAGAATGCAATTTCAGAAACGCAGGGAATGCAAATGAGTAAAGAGTATTTAAGTCGATGTTTCACCGACTTCGTGAGAGAGAGGGTCTGAATTTCTGACTAGCGCGCGTTTGCCTTTTGCCTGCGTCTCTCTTAGCTTTGCTACGCTCGGCCATACTTTAGGCCCTTGTTTGGCTTCGCCGATTTAATTAAGATTTAGGGGCCAAGTACTTAGAATCTTGATAGCTTCGGCTATATCTTCATTCAGCTTTAGTGAACCTTAGTTTAGTTTAATTGCATAATTATTTAAGTTCAAGCCCAAGTGGAGGCTTTGCTGTACCCTCCGAGTTAGGAACGGATTGTATTTATTTTAAAAAATAAAGGGTAGTTAACCCTTCTTAAGTCGTACGTGTTCTGTTTACACACCTAAGCGATTATTCGCTTGTTAGTGTTTGTGGGGTTCAAGATTGAACACTGAATTAGAGTAGTGAAACCTCAGAAGTGAACCAACACAAAATGCCAAAACGAAATTAATAGTCCTTCCGGGAAAATTGTCTCTTTGGACTAAAAAGGGAAATTCCAATCAAGGAAGGTAAAATTATAAATAAAATGACATTCAACACTAATTATTCCATTATCACTCTGGAGTTAAGTATGGCCATGGGCGGCTTTTTATGCTGCTCTTCCAGGTAATTATAGTTATAGATCCGGAGATTAGGACGACTAAGTGTCTGATTTTTGGATGAAATTCAATTACAAGATGGTAATAAAATGACCTTATTTGGACAATGCGAAGTTCTTCGCGAATGATATTGTTACGAACGTACCAGGGTGCTTTGGAGATCTATCTGCCTGAGAACAACACAGTTCTGTGCAGTTTGAAGTCTTTTTTTTTTTTTTTTTTTTTTCGTGTCAGATTTACAAGAATACTCCCAGACTAGACAGGCATAGCATAACATGGGTCTTATAAATGAGTAACTTGTTGTCAATACATAGAACGCTGTTTCGAGTCATTAACGGGTAGAGTTTAGCTTTACGAGCTCGAAACTTCTGGAGAATAGAGTGTATGGGTGGGGTCCAAGCGAGAGAATTATTCTGTTGGTCCTAGTTACACTTCTGGGGTTAAAAAGAAATTTTGATTAATTCATTTCTATTTCAGTATTATGAAAAAAAAGCTGGCTGATATCATTTTTTATCTATTCTAGAGCAAACATGGAGCACTATACTGTCACGTATAACGCAAAGTGGTTAAAAATGGCCGTTCATTTCTTGCGCTTGACTTACGTGTGGATTGTTCAAATGCTTATCTGTGAATAGAGGACGAAAATTGTCATTCTGTATTTAATGCACTTGGCTGTAAGCTGCAATTCATGAAACTTTTATAACTTCCGGAAACTTCCATTGCTGATTGAGTGAACCGCAATGCCAGTGAGGGATAAAGAAATAGTGGCGAACATTCGTATTCTTTTTCCCTTGCTGCCGTTTCCATCTCCAGCATAAATGGAAGAAAGTGCTTCTGAGATAAAGCGTAATGGTACTTATCTGGCATTTTTGAATAGAAATGGCAACTCAAAGAGCATATCTCGGGCATAACGCGAAAAAAAAGGATTTTTCGCGCAAATGCTGATCTTACCCAAAACTATTCGTAGTGGCGGAGAAACGTAGGGAATTTTTCAAAAAATAAAAAAAAAAAAAAAAAAAAACAGATGGGACCGACTAAACAGATGCTTACCTGACTAAAACGTTTCTTTTAAAAATTTAACTATTGCTGCTTTAAACTTTTATGAAATATGAATTGGTACACAATTTTTATTGCTGGAAGCGTTTAAACAGCTGCTAGGAATGCAGAAAAATGTAATCCTACTTGTGGTTGTGGTTTAGGTCGTACATTTTGGACTGTTGGTTTCAGTTTTGTTCTTCTAAGGCTGCTCTTAGCAGTTGAAGATGGCTTTGTAATTATCCGCTATTAATTGCTTCATTTCTCATTCGAATCTGTTGCCATTCAACAAAATGCAATATATTTTTCTTTCAGAACAGAAAGATTACATCAACAGAATCCATCTGTTGGGGATAAGCAAACTATGCTATCTAAAACAACAGATGCAATTCCTACGAATATTCGTTTCTTATTTTTGAATCGGATCGCTTTAAGTAATAAAAATGCATTAATTCATAATCTGTCTAAGTAAAAATATTATATATACTCACACAATCAACTTATACGTTTTTAACCCAAAGGGCGTTAGCCCAATATCGCTATTAATTTCGTTTTGGCATTTTCCGTCGATTCACTTTTAAAACTGTTGCCAACAAATATTACAGCCCTGTATTATATTTAAAGAAATTAAATAATGAAGAAACTGCATAAATGTATCTTTTCTCGCATTGTGATAAAACAACGGCACCGACAGTCATAAAATTTTTTGAACAACGTAATACTCCACCGAATGTGGGCATCTGGGAACCCCAATTTGGAATTTGTTTTATTATCGGTTTCATATTTTGTAACACTTTAAAGAATTTTTGATTAACAAATTCAGCGATTTCCAAACGAGGAATAGCAGCACTGTACGGAGGGGAAAAAAGTAAAGAAAAACAAAATTTTTTTTTTCTTTCCAATGCGCCAGACCGTGTATCGGAAATTCTAAACGTATGCTCATTTTAAAACTATTTTGCGATTTTGCAGTTAAATTGAATTGGAATTTGGAATTTTTTTATTGTCTATTTCATATTTCGTAAAACTCTAACGAATTTTTGATTAACAAACTCAACTCGAGCAATGGCACCACTACACGGAAACAAAACATTTTTATTTCCAGCGCGCGACTGTGTATCAGAAATTCTAAAGATATGAGTTTGGCCGTTTTTCAATATTTTGTAACATTGCCGTTGAAATGAATTTTATGGTTTAAGTGCGAAGAACAAGATATATGATAAATAAAGGTAACACACAAAATGTCAACAAAACGCTCTTTGAATTTAATATAAAATCTAAAAGCTCTAAGATTTTCTTTTTTTTATTGTTTATTTGATATTTTCTAAAACTTTATAATAAATTTCTGATTAACAAAATCAACGATTCGAAAGAGAGAGTGGCAGTATTGTGCGGAATAAAATATTTTTATCTCGGCACGCAAGTCTGTCTATCGGAATTCTAAAGGTATGCTATTTCTAAATACTTTGTGATTTTGCCGTTGAACTGTGTCTTATGTGGCATAAATGCGAAGAGCGTGATATTTAATAAATAAAGTTAACGCACAAAACATTAAAAAGACCCTCCTCCCCTTTAGAGTTCCTTTTCTTTCTTTCTTCATTTATTTGATTAATAATATGAACTGTTCCTCGTGTACCACAAATTATTACATATGGCTTACAGAAATAAATATAAAACACAATACAGATTCAAAGTTTTCATGGTCAGAAGGAATTGAGTCATTTTATAACTAGTAAACCAAATGATAACATGACAATCTCATTTTGATGGAAGGGGAAAATGAATTACTTAAGCTCCCTTTTTATTTAAACTCATGTATTCACGATTCCACGACTTTCCAACACTTTCGTTCATGAGTTTCTTATAAAAAGATTTGCAGATATTAATAAAATGCAAGTCTTACGCTTGGTGGGAGCCTTCAGTGTTGCCAGATCGTGCGATTTTTCGCAAATTTGCGAATTTTGGCAACCTGGTGCTTCTAAACTTTAAGTATTTGTGATTTTGCGAAATTTTTGCGACGTCCATCATTTTTTTATGCTACTTTTTGCGACTTCGAAGACTTTTTTAATGTATCGTAAAATTCTTTTTTGTTAAAATAATGTATCAATTAGAAATAATTTATATATATTAAAAAAAGTTCATGTAGGCTTAATAGAAGTTGGCATCTGGCAGTCTTGTATACATGTGGGCTTTTCTTTTCAAGTTGCCCAGCCTGACGCCGGTATAACCAGAAGGAGGTATGAGAAGGGGAAAAGTGCAAAAGAAAGACAAGAAGCAGTTTCAGAACTTCTCACCTTTCCCCCCTCCTTCCCGGTGCGTTTTATGCAAGATCAGTAAAATACTTTCTTATAAGGTTGGCGCATTTTTAAAGCGATAGCTACTGCGCATGCTCTATGACGTCACGAACACGTCACTCGTAGACCCAAATTCCTTCGCCATGGAGGTTATGCTACCATGGCGGGAAGGAATTTACAACCTCCATGCTTCCCGCCGACGCTATTCTGCTGTCTCATATTTACATACGCTTCTCCCGCATGGGCAGCTTACACAAAGAAAGATATTTACAAATTGCAAGTTTTACAAAATAAAGTCTTAAGAATTATAACAAATGCACATTTTTGTTACAAATCAGACCTTGCATAGAGATTTAAAAATAGATACTATGGAAACTTTTCTGAATAAAATTAATGAGACCTTTTTCAAAACAGCGATTGATTGCCCACACCTCACTCATTTTGACACGTTTCGCTACATGATATTAGAAGATGACAAAGAATTACGTCCATATGCAGCACACTGCATCAGAAATCAAAATTTCCCCACGTAAGTCGTTCTGCACGCAATGATCTTTTTTACTGTTTATTCTCATTGTACTCTATTAGTAATTTTATGTATTTGTATGTAATTGCATTATATATATTAATTGATTATAGTATCTGATTGTATGATCATATTGCTTTATTAAAGCACTTGGATTTTTTATTTATATGTCATGACTTTCCTTGCACCCACTATTTACGCAAACACACACGTCTTGCTCAACTACCTCTCCTGCGCGGCTCTTTTTCTTTGGGTTGTTTAACGCCCCCCTACATGACTCTGACCTCCTTCACATGTGTATCCAGTATTTTACTGTCTTGGCGCCAATGGGCGATATTTCATCGAGCCGGATAAGCTTCCTCAATTATGGAGGCATCCCGGCAATAACGGTACCGACCGACTGTTCTGCTGTATTTGCGCGTTGTTGGTTTAAAGGTGTGATTAAAAATGCCTGGAACATGATGTACTGTAGCTATATGCAATAATAGTTACATAAAAACAAAATGTAGTCCAGATACTAAGGATATAACATATCATAAATTTCCTTCAAATCAAGAAGTAAGAAGTATTTGGATTCAACGCTGTAGGCGAGCTGGGAAATGGAATCCAAATGCTGCACATATTTGTTCCATTCATTTTACAGCCAATGATTTTGAGAGAAATTTGAAAGCAGAAATTTTTAGCATGTTTAACAAATTCTTAGCTTACAAATTTACTATCTGCCTCTAAAGGTCTATCTTATTTTAGTGGTGATAAATGCAAACTTATTTTGCATACTTAAATTCTGTATTTAATTTTATAGTAACCACACTTTATATCATCTGTGTTTATTAAGTATAACAGAATTGTCTATAAATATGTAAAGTGTTATATATTGCATTAAGAATTGTTCAATGGAAATGTAAATAGTGTGCTATATTGGGAAAAGTAAAATTATTTCAAAACAGATTTTGATTTTGCTTAAGTACTTAAAAACATGTACCTTGAAACTTAATTCTTTTGATTATTATTGGCATATATTTTATCCCATATGTTTTACTTATCTTTAATAATGGAAACTCCACTAACATTTCATTAAATAAAAAAAATTCTGTTTAGTAAAATTAGTCTTATTAGTCTTAGTATGTACAATTTCAACATCACTTAAAATATTTCGCACACATTACAAAATAAATCATTAAGTTTATCGAATAGTGTTTCAGTCAAGCATATTCATAGTGAATAACTTCTAAGGTGACAGCCTGTAATTACAGATTAATTGATTCTTATATGAAGATGGTCATTTTAAAGAAGTGATGCTCTGTATCAATACTTATATTCTCAGAAATACTTATCAATTTTAGAAATGGCCATCTTAGGGTAATAGTTCATCAACCATCAAAAATGCTTTTGCTTGTGAAGGTAAGGTTTTGCCTTTCAAATTATGGATAAAAATTCTGATTTCCATAAAAGAAATAAACATACTGAATTTAAATTTACAATTTACATTCACATTGTATTTATTTCCCTTAAGACACCTGGAGAAATGGAATTTTTAAGAAAATTATACTTGCTTTATGTGTAGTTAATCAGACAAACAAGAATATGTTTTGAACTGAAGGCAAGTATAAACTAATCTACATTTGAAAAGAAGCAAAAATTTTCTCAAATACCTTAATTTACTAAAAACAAAGGTATTCCTGTTGCTTTTATATAATCATATTTTATAGAAAATTATAACTTAGTGTATACAAAGAAAATATTCTAATCAAACATCTCCGGATTCGACAAATTTCACCCAAAATTATGAAGGAAGGTGAAATTTTCTGAAAAATAAAAAAAAAAAAAAAAAACTCCCAAATAATTACAAAACTAAAATATGCAACATTATACATTTCATTACTAATTTATTACAGTTTATGTGATGCGGCGAAAACTGAAACATAGCTCAATAAATTATAAACATACTTAAACACACTGTTTTACACAGTAGCTGAAATACATTCGTAAAAAATAGTATATTTAATGACTTGCCAGTTTAGTTTAATTCAACAGCGTGAACAATGATTATTTCATATATTTTTCGCAACTTCAAAGTATAAACACAATAAAATGTTGTTTTGTTTTAATAGCATATAACATAATTAAAAATAATGTTTCATAAAGCATTCTACATTCCAAAATATCAATAGGATGCTGGCATATATCGTAAACACGACATAAACAAGAGTACGACGGGTCTACGAGCTACGTCACAAACAGGCAGCCAATGATTGCTGAGCTACCCGAATGCACAAACCTTTAGGATATTTTAGAAACCTTGCGTTTTATGTTTCAGTCCCTACTTCTGCGATGATAATGAATCCAACAAAATAACTTGCAGCTTTCGCGTTATATATTGAATACCCAAACAGAGAAAATGAATTTTGTGCTCCTGATTGTAATATGGCTAAGACCTAAGAAATGGGGATGACTTAAACATCAAAGCACCGGCGTTTTTCTAAATAACAACAGAAATAAATTTAACAGTGGAAGGACAAGGCTTTAAGCAATCACAATCAGAAATAAGTCCACCACGGAAATCTCACTGAAAAGCAATCCTCAGTTTTAAAATATTCGCAATTAAGAAAAAAAAAATTAACTGCCAACTCAAAAGAATTTAGTACAAAAGCGCTTACAGTCTAAACGTGAGGAATCTCTTAAGAATGGGTATGCACGAATTAATTTTAAAATAGTGGTCTAAATTAAATGAGAATTAATTAAAAAAGAAATGGATAATTAAACAATCAAAAATGAGCAATACAGTTTTACAATTTTCGTTAAAATTGCGATACGTAATTAAAAAGACTAGGAATCGAATACAGTATCTTACGGAATCAATAGACTGTAAATTTGTGATGACGTCAGAGATCATGTGAGCATGCGTAACTATGACGTGATCTCTGACGTCATTTGCGATTTTTGAGACTTTTTGAGTCGTCTTTTGCTACTTTAGTTGAAAAATTTCTGGCAACACTGAGAGCCTTTGCCCATTTATTCCTAGCAACACCCGTATGTGCAGGAACAAACGTACAAGCAACCGAAATGTTTTAATCTTTTAGGTTTTTAAGTTATCTTTGAATTTTGGCAATTGTGTTATTAGGAGAAGAAATACATTTTAGAGTCTCCAAGGATGAAAAGGAGAAATTCGAAATTTTGGCCTGTAAACTAAAAATAATTATGTAATGGGCTAACAGTCTCAAGACTAAAATGTTGAAAGAGATCTGCGCTGCCTATCTACAGCCCAACATATCAAGCATTTTCCAACTAGGGAATGGAAGAATTATTCAGAATAAGATGATGAAGAACCGATCATTTTTACTTCCTTGTACGAAGTAAAAAGGTAGTATTGTAATCACGAAAAATTTCGGGTATCATATTTCAACGAAATCTACGTTGACCGCTATCGAATGCAATTTAACGATACTTTTGAGTGACATTCATACGTAAGAACAGAATAAAGGACTCTTAAAAGAAATAAAATTAAAATACTGATTTAAAATGAATTCTGAAGAGACTTTTCCGTGACGTCTGTGCGTACGTACGTACGAATGCACGTATGTATGTATGTATGTATGTATCTCGCATAACTCAAAAAGAGTAGCCTCAGAACGTTGAAATTTTGTATATAGGACTGCTATAAACATGTAGATGTGCACCTCCTATTTTGGTTGCAATCGGCCGCACCAAAAGTATCTGAATTTATGTATACATATATATATATATATCCACTGTGTTACTCGGCTAAGTAAGCTCAGTTTTTTTATTCTTATATGTTGGTAAATTGTGCATTTTTCGCTTTAAGAATGATTGAATTATGTTGTTCTTATCTTCCGGTTCGGGTTTTTATACCTTTAGTAAATCTGCATGCAATATTTGTAGAATTATAAATAATTTAAAAGTTGCTTAAGTGCGGCTAAGCCTAATCATTTTTCTCATAGCTCAATATTTGTTTACATTTTAAACCTGGGAGAATATTGAATTTGTTGCCAACCTTGAGGAGCTAAGCTTCGCAACTACAAAGATAACGCCTTCTTTTATTATTGCGAATTAAATCATGTTAATCCATTCCGGAATTTATTCCAGGAATTAAGTGTTTAAGATTTCCTTCGTAATTTTTAATATAGATGTTTTGAGGTTTTATGTATTTTTGCATTGACACGAAATGAGAACTGAATTAATTGAATGAGGAATATATCTCTAATGAAATTCGAGGAAATAAATTTAAATGAAAGGAAGGAAAAAATGCGTATAATTTAACGTTCCGAAGAAAGAAGTCATGTGGTGAAAACATCAGATTAATTTTTTCTGTCAATCTGTGAGCTCTGAATGCGATGTCCACGAGTTTCAGAAACAATTCACACCGAATTCTGCCATATTTATTTTGTCTCTTTCATGGGCAGATCTAAAGAATATTACGTCATTGTTGGTGTAAATCGGGGCCTATGACCGTGTTCGTAAATGAGGAATCGGGTGACAGGGATTCTCTTGTTTCTAAAACATGTCTTGCACTCATATTAAGCATCTTAGAGTTACTTACATATTGGAAGAAAATTAATGCTAGTGCTCTAAGATGGATGTAGACAATTCTGTTCCCATCGCACTCTCGTAAAATGACGAAGAAATAATCGGACATGCACTGGTAAAGGAGGAAGATGATAACGAGGGGGGGAGGTTCATAAATGAAAATGACACTCAGAGGAAGGAAATTACATTTGTTTTCTTTCGTCTTAAATAAGGATGTCCAATACTCAAAGAAAATCTACTTTCAAGCAAACAGAGTTTGGCCTTATAGCATAAAGCTCGTTTTAATTTGTAGAATGTAAAATTTCGGGGAGAAGCTAGCTCTGCAAATAAAGAAGCAATAGAGAAATTCAGATTTCAATTTTTAAATTAAATTAAGGTAAGGATTACGTTTCTCAGCAAGTCTTCAATATCGATGACAGAGTCATATTTTATAAGCGATTAGTACAACAAACCTGCTTCACAAAGACATAAAAGACTGTTTCAGGTTATAAAGCTTTAACAAGTGTTATTTTGTGGAAATATATCAATCGACTTCAGGTGAAAGCCTGTGCTCATTTATCGATCTAAAACGCCTCGAGCACTGCAGGGGAAAATTTGAGCGATAGCCGGCTGTGTGGAAATGGAATGGAAAACCTCGGCTAACGAAACCTCTTTTGTTTGAAAATTCGTTCATTAAGAAGTGAAACATTACATAGAATAGCAAAACCTGAACTTTAAATTTCTCCTAGTTCTTCTTAATGATCGAGGACACAATGCTGAAGCCCTCACAATATTGCGTCCAAATGCAGAAGTTTTATTTCTGCCATGGAATACAATTTCCTTAATAATACCAATAGATCAAGGAACCACAGAAATATTCAAAGCCTCTTATGTCAGATATGTTTACATCTCTACAAATAAAGCATTAGAAGATGGAAAGGTTGACATACTAATGGCATTTTAGGAGAAATTCAACATACGAGACTACTTAGAAACGATTAAAACTGCATGGGAACAAGCGAATTCACTGCCAACGAATACTTATTGAGATTAGCTCTGGCCGGAACATTTTAGCAGTTTTAAAGCTTTACCGTCGATTGAGTACCTAAGCCCGGCCTACCGGTAAAGTCGCTGAACACTGATAGTTCGGTCCGGGATTCAAAACACGGCTAATGGTCTCTGGCTGTGCGGGCGCTTTCGTTCTTTACCTCATGCGTAACACATATACGATCCAGTTTTGCGTAGAAAGTTCTCCACGAAGGAACCCCCCCCCCTTTAGGCAGGCAGTCATTGTGTGCTTTCTCATATTCAAATAAACCTAGCCAAAACCTAAACCAATAGTTGTAAAAAGGTACTCTAGAATTTTAAAAAATATTTAATCTGAATTTCTGTTGCAGTATGTACAAAAAAGGTCTTGAATTTTTTCATCTGTAACTAAGGTTTATTATATTTATTTATAGGGAATATGGTCAATTTTAGCAATTTCTAAGTTGCAATAATTGCTAGGAAGCGTCCCCAATACTAGTTTTATTTTAGTTTTAAACATTCTTTTTTACTTCCTTGTACAATGTAAAGGAAGTATTGTAATCTCGAAAAATTCCCGTTATCATATTTCAACGAAAATATCCATTTGGACCGCTATCGAATGCAATTTAACGATTTTTTTTGCTTGAAATCTGTACGTAAGGGCAGTATTGATGTTAGGACAAAATAAAGGCCCCTCCAAACGGATTGTAAAATTGATTTAAAACAAATTCAGAAGATTCTTTCTCGTAACGTCTGTACGTACGTACATGTATGTATGTCGCATAATTCAAAAACGAGTATCTTCAGAAAGTTGAAATTTTACTTATAGGACTGAAATTGCATGTAGTTGTGCACTACCCTTTTTGGTTGCAATCGGTCACACCAAAAGTTATATATATATATAACCCTCTCTGTTGCTCGGTTCGATGAGCTAATTTTTTTAATTCTTATATGGTATTAAATTGCGCACTTTTGGGTTTAAAAATTATTGAATTATGTTATTCTTATCTTCCTGTTAAGGTTTTCATGCCTTGAAGTAATCTACATGCAATAGTTGTAGAATCATCAACAATTTAAAAGTTGTTTAAGAGAGGCTAAGCCTAATTTTTGTTTACGATAGCATAGCATAGCAATTGGCAATGTAAAGAAATATGACATTGCAGCCATATTTTCTTACATTTGAAACTTAGCAGAATAGTGAATTAATTCAGTTTCTGAAACCTTCAATGTTTTTTTGCCGAGAAGGACCAGGAGTAAACTTTTAGTTTTGCGAACCGAAAAAATCTGCCTCGTTGCCGGCTGGTCTAACTGCTTGTTTTGGGGACGAAATTCCAATTTTAACTGTAATTTTTTTTATTTGTTTTAATTGTATTTTGTGTTTTATGTTTTTCTATATTTTTCAATCTTGAATGAAGATATTCTGAGGATGTATGCATTTCGGCCTTATCACGAAGTGCGAACGGAATTAATTGAATGAGAAATCTATATTTAATGAAATTTGAGGAAATAAGTTTAAATGAAATGCTTCGAAAGTGCGTATAATTTAATATTCCGCACAAGGAAGTCGTACGATGTACACATCAGATTTTTTAATAATGTTTTAACATCTTCGCAGCAAAACAAATTATTCAAATTTCTATACGTGAATTATTATTCGCTGAATTATTTGGTATACCTTTCTAAGCATAGAAAGACAAGTGAACTCTTCATGATTACTCCCTGTTGCCGATTGTAAACCACAATATAAAGTTCGAGTTCCATAAAATCAAGTTTTTTTTTGCGTTACTTTCTTATACAAGATGATTAAAAAAATTGGAAATTTTACCTCTTAGAAACATTATTCTTTTTATCTGAGAGTCTTGAAATTTATTGGAGAAGGCAAAATAATAAATGTTTTTTTAAAAGTGATTTTTTTCCTCTTTATGTTCGATTTTTCTTAAACAAAGTTACTAAGTTGTTTTCAACGGGTTTTGAGAAATGAAGCATGCCGCGTCGTTCCTTTCATGTAAAACTAATTAAGAGCACTGATGTATATTTCGCCTAAGGTCGAAATGAAGGGAAAAAATTTTACGAACTTTATGTTTACCTCAAACAGCTTTTCCTGGTGTTCTGGCAGACCATTGTTCTCAACATTAAAAACTGCAATGTAAACAGGTTTTTCCTTTATTATCAAGGCAAGATTTTATTCACTTTTCTGACTTTGTGGATGGAGAATAAAAACGATAAATATTTAATATCATTAAACTGCGAAAAATAAAAAAGCGAGATAAATTCACGCCTTGATAAATAGTATTCATGATATTAATATATATATATTCATGATATTAATATATATATGTTTGTGATTACAAGGAAAAAGAAAAGTGCCGAATTTAAATGTTTCACCTCTATTGATCTTGGAAGATTGCTTAGTTTTACATGATTATTAACTTTTAGTTAACCTCAGACATATAACTATTTTTATATTACAAGCAATTTGAGATGACTGGGACCAGCATCAACATTTTCTTTAAAGCAGAACTTTGCTTAACTGAAACGATTAAGATCGTAACGGTTAAATATTGAATAACCACACTCAAAAAGTAGTCATCTTCAATATTTTTAACCAAATTTTAATTCCTAATACGAACTAAAATAATTATTGTAATCGTGAGAAGTTTCGGGTATCATATTTCGACAGGGATATCTACTTTGAACGTTCCCAAATCCATTTGGATGATTTTTTGCGTGACGTTTCTACATGACTGAGTAAATGACTGTTTTTTTTTTCGAAGCTGATTGTAAAATGTATTTAAGGGAATTTGTAGAGACGTTAGGTTATTTCGAAGCATGAAAAATGAGGATTGCCCTCACCTGGATTCGAACCTCGGACCTCTGGAATACGCGCCGAGTGTGCTGTCCATTACATCACGAACGTATGCTAAGAAGGCGGGAGAAGTATCTTATGTAGTTTCTCTTGTCGCCAAATCCTGGTGATGAGAATCAGCAAGCCGCACCTTTTTTAGTTCGGGTGCCACTATAGAAACATTGGGATTTTTGTAAGCAGGAGACATGAAAAATGAGCAATGCTCTCTCCGGGACTCTAACCTCGGTATCTCGAATGGGCTCCGAGTGTGCTGACCATTACACCACGAAAGCATGCTAAGAAAGCGGGAGAAGTACCGCATAAATTAAAAAATTATTTCGTGATATAAGTACGTACGTATATACGCATGTATATATGTACAATCTTCCTCGAAAAGTAAGCAACAAAGGCCAAACACGTAATAAAACAAAACCTGTTGCGTGGAATTGTTCCCAAGAGGTTGGTGGGGCATTACTAGACCACTTAGCAAAAAATAAAGCAAAGACTTGCAAAAACACATGTACTGCGACCATCACATAGCTAAAGACCAAATGTATCGGAAGAATGTTCATTAGAAACATCACGCTAATAACGGGCACGACCCCTCTAGCTGAAATGCATGCTTGATGACGTGGAGGCACCTCGCAATAGTGTCGCAGATCTCTTGTTGTGCCAGTAAGAAACCGATTATGTAATAATGCATGTCGGAGCTCGGGAAGGGTGTCTGCCGGTACACTATCTGCCTATCTGTCGTCTCAACATGTCCGACACATGCTCTGTGGGATTCAAGTTCGGTGATCTAATAGACCAAGGGAAATGTCGAATAGTTACTCTCTCCAGATATCTCCTCACCATTGGAGCTGTGTGGGGGCAGACGTTATCGTCCATACAAATCTTGTAAGTACACATTTAGAGCAATAAAAGGAAGCACAAGATGGTGTAGAATTTAGTCACGTAATCGGACGGCTGTGATGGAACCACCAGGAATCACATAGAGATCGATGCGGCCGTTCGTTGCTATCCCAGCCCATACAAGTAAGCCATACAAGTTCTGCTCTGTAATGGCCTCTTTCGACAATGTTTGCCATAGACAGCGTGACCCTGGCTCTCCGTCACATCATCGCCCTTCGAGAATCGTTCTGGATGTTAAATTGAGACTCATCCGTAAACATTACGTGGCTCGGCTGCTCTGGTGTCCTCTGTTATGTTCAGAGCCCAATTAAACCAGGCTCTGCCATGCGATGGGGACAAAAGAACACAAACCACATGTCATTGGGCGTGCAGTCCACTTTCACGCAGTCGACGCCATACAGTTTTAACAGGATATGAGCCCTCCTGCAACACTGAGATACGACGCCAGCTGTTGGGTTATTAGTGATCTACGCCATCTTGCACAAAACAAAAGGAAGCGATTATGTACCATTGTGGAAATTCCCTGGCATCCGGACCCACGTCTTCTACAGAGGGTTGGATCTCTTTGGTAACAATACCACAGCATATTGATGATATTGCGATGCACAATCAGCTCTCTCGCAACAGTGGATTTTCTTGCAACATCCTTACAGCCCTCCAATGCATTTCATTGTGAAGATGGTGTCCCTTCATGCTTTCTGCTTTGGCTGTCTCGAATTACATGGAGATACCGCTGCTTGCGGTGTGACACATAGGTACAGCATGCCACCCTTTTTAAGGCGTTGTGGTTTGACTGCGGGATTGCGTTTTATGCCAATTTCGATTGGCTATTTGCATTCCGTTCATGCATCCACCACCTCTTATGTAAATTTCATGTTTTAATTCCCCTTTTTGCATTCGTGTCTTTTCTTTTAGCTTTTGTTCCTCATCTTTTTAGCACGAGTGTATGTATTTATGTATCTCTGATAACTCAAAACTATTATCCTCAGTACTCTGAAGTTTTCTATATGGATTAAAATTTTTTATAACATCTAGCTTTGGACCTTCTTTTTCATTGCGATCGGATGTGCCAAATATATATATATATATATATTTTTACAACGGAGCAATGGCAACAGGTACGAAAAAAAAAACATTTTTATCTCCAGCGCAGGAGACTTTACATAGGCAATTCTAAAGACATGATCTTTTGTTCTTTTTAAATGATTTTGCAATACTTGCGTTGAATTGAATTTCATGGTTTAAGAACGAGGTACATGATATTTAATAAATAAAAGTAGCACACAAAACGTTAAAAAACGCCCCTTTCGGCTTCATATAGAATCTGAAACCTTTCAGATTTTTAGTCCAAAGGGGCTTTGTCCATAAAGGACTATTGTTTTCGATTTGCGATTTTGCGTTGGAAACATTAAAAGTCTCAATCACTTTTCAAACTGTTGCCACCAAATCTTGTAGCCGTGTATTTATTTAAAGAAATTGAATAATGAAGAATGTGCACAAATGTATGTATGTTTGTCGAATTGTGATCAAACGACGGTACCTAAACCCATCGAATTTTGAATGGCGTAATCCTGCTGCGAATATGGGCGTCTTGAAGCCCTAATTTGGAGTTTGGGATCCGTTTTATTATCTATTTCAGATTTTGTTTTAAACTTTAAAGAATTTTTGATTAAGAAACTTAACGATTTCATAGCAAGCAATGGCAACACTTTACGGGAAATGAAAAAATAAATGATATTTTTTTTTATTTCCAGCGTGCCGCACTGTAGACAGAAAATTCTAAAGACATGCTGCTTTTAAATAGTTTGTGATATTGTTGTTAAATTGAATTTTATGGTTTACGTACGAAGAATATGATATTTAATAACTAAAGATAACAGGCAAAACGTTAAAAAAAACTTTTTTATCTCCATCGCGCGGAACTGTCTATGGGAAATTCTAAAGATATGCTCATTTTAAATTATTTTGCGATGTTGCTGTTGAACTGAATTTTATGGTTGACGGTGCAAAGAACTTCATATTTAATAAATAAAGGTAACACACAAAACATTAAAAAAAAGTCCCTTTGGACGTAATTTAAAATCTGAAACCTTTCAGTTTTTTTTATTTTATGTTTTTTGATGAAATCGCATCAAATTGATAATTCTTTGTCATTAAAGGAGTAACAATCTCACGCAGCCGTTGTTGCTGATGTATCATTGTTGCCGTTGTTGCTGATATCAGCATTGTTGCCACTCGGAAAAATGAGGGCAATAATTCTGTGCAGATTTTTAATTTAGTGCTTTTGTATACTGGACGTTTGTCGAGAGGGGAAGTTATACCACTTCCCGCTGCTTTCTCTCGGCAAACGTCTAATAAACAATTTATTTATTAGGATAATTCATATTTGTATTAAGGGATATTGTTTTTCCATTGGAATTTTTTTGTATCTAATACACGTTTATTCAATTTTTTTTGGATAAATATGTTATGCAGAGTAAAATTCTCTACAGTTTTTAAATTTAATGTTTGGTGTTCCTTTAGGCATTTTTCCGATACATTTAAAAGCCAGGCGAGCGGCCAGTTATTACTAAAAGAAATTTGATCTCATTAAGAAAGACTACTTGAAGGTTCTTGTAATGCCCGCACATTGCAGGCATATTGCCAATATGTAGGAACTATAATAATGAGATCTTGTGTGAGAACAATGGGGGAGATCTACTTAGACAAAACTGAATCGGCTTCAAATCTGTATTACGAAGCGAAACATGGTTGTATTATGGAATTAAACCATTTGTTTTTGTATCTCAGATAAAAATGCATTTGGAAGTGTTATTAATTAAAATTTTAGGGAGCTAGCTTAGTCCCTCTAGCCCACTGATGACCCGACGTATTATGGAATTAAACAATTTGTTTTTGTATCTCAAATAAAAATGCATTTGGAAGTGTTATTAATTGAAATTTTATGGAGCTAGCTTAGTCTATCTAGCCCACTGATGAACCGACGTTATAGGTATTAATATTCTTTTTCTTCCTTATAAATGTTTTGATATTTTTTCTCTTACTATTTACTGTAATTTTAATTTTTTACTTTGCTTACAGTTTTTCTTTTAATATGCAGGATTTCTATTCGAAAATGGGGAGAATTAGGTAGCGTATACAGCATGTAAAAATCTGATGTATATACCACATGACTTCCTTCTGCAGAATGTTAAATTATACACATTCTTTTCTGCTTTTCATTTAAACTTATTTCCTCGAATTTCACTAGAGATATATTTCTCACTCAATCAATTCAGTTCTCACTTTGCGACAAGCCCTTACCTCAAAAATACATAAAACCTCAAAATATCTATACTAAAATTGGAAAATACTAAAACTGAAAGATATAGAAAAACACAAATCACCAAATACAGTTAAAACAATTAAATTTTTTCTTACAATAAAAGTTACAGTTACTGCGGGGGGGGGGGACAAGCAATTCGACCAGCGGGAAAGAATGCAGATTTTTCGATGCACAAAACTGAAAGTTTACTTTGGTCTCACTCGGCAAAAAGACACTGAAGGCGTAGAAACTGACTTAATTTTTTGTGGACGCTATGCTGAGTCAATATATCGGGTAATTTAATAATTTAAATGATAATTCCAGAATGGATTAGCATAATTCAATTCGCAAAAATAAAAGAAGACGTTATACTTTGTTGTTGTGAAACTTAGTATCTCTAGATTGGCAACAAATCCACTATTATGCTAAGTTTGTAAGTATTATGTAAACAAATATCGCTGCTATGGTAAAAAATGAGGCTTAGCCGCACTTAAACAACTATTAAATTGTTGATAAATCTACGATTATAACATGCAAGTTAACTAAAGACATAAAAACCTTAACCGGAAGATAAGAACAATATAATTCGGTCACTTTTAAAGCAAAAAATGCGCAATTTACAAACATATAAGAATAAATAAACTGAGCTCAATGAGTCGAGTAACAGAGTGGATATATAGGGTGATCTTTTATAAAGTGACAGTGTTTGAAGAGCCCGGTAGGGCGATCTAATAGTCGAAATGGCACCAAACTTGGTATTTAGACTAATCAAGACATGGGAAAAAGGATTCCGTGAAAAAAAATTTTAGTTCCGAAAATCGCCGTACATTAACTTCTCAGGTGAGGAATTAGACCACATTCAATGTGAGCACCGTTCTCAGAAATAACACCGTGCATTCTGTGCACAACGCTCTCCGCAGCCGTACGTAACATATCATGAGGAATATTTCGTACTGTCTTTGTTATGTTGCCCTTTAGAGTAGACAAATTTGATACTCCACCAACATAAACTTGAGATTTCAAATAACCCCAGAGCCAAAAATCGCATTGCGTGAGGTCAGGGGAACGAGGCGGCCGTGCAACTGGAAAACTGCGACTTATGACTCTATCATCAGTGAAGTTTGGGCGCAACAGCTGCTTTACCTTATTATTCATGTGTGGCTGACCACCATCCTGCATAAAGATTGTCTGTCGGAGACGGTTTCTTTGCTGAAGTTGTGGAATAACAAACGTTTGCAGCATTTCGTGGTACCTTTCTGCATTTATGGTGCAAGTTTGGGGTCCTGTTGGAGTGAGGGTCTCAAAAAAGAATGGCCCAATTACGAATTCTGCTGTGAAACCACACCAAAGAGTGACTTTTGGGGAATTTAATGGGATTTCGTGCACGGTGTGGGGCTCAGAAGCCCAAATTCGGCTATTTTGTGTGTTTACGGACTCATTGAGATAAAAATGGCACTTATCTCCCCACAGAATGTGCCATGGGAAAGCATCATCGATTTTTACCCTGGAAAGAAACGATAGAGCGAATGTCACTCGCTTATCGTAATCACTTGGATTCAGTTCGTGCAAGCGGCTGATTTTGCAGAGGTAAAATCCAGTAATAACGCGCCGCAAAACTCTCCATACCGTGGAATAATTCACGTCAGTTGTCGAGCTACACCCCGGGCGCTGCTAGTACCGGCAGTGGTTCTCTGCGATCCTTCGACAATTGCAGTCGCCACATCAGTTATTACATCTTCTGATACTGGTTTACGTCCTCTCCCAGCGCGAAAGGTCAGTGACCCCGTTTCCTCGAACTTCTTAATCATTTTTTTAAGGTCATTGAGCGATAAAGGCTCCTTTCGTAATTTTTTTCTGGTTCGAAATTGCCGAAGAACTGCCATTAGGTTGATTCATGTAATACAGCTTCACCAGTAACGCACGTTCCTATAAGGTAAGAGACATGTCCACTGGAGCTCGTTTACTTCAGCTGAGATTATTTGTCGGAGCTGTCTACTACTTGCTTTTATAGCCCCTATTACTGGCGCTGTCATCGCACAACATTTGCATTTTTCTTTGATAACCGTGTTTTATGCTAATTCTCGTTATTGTAAGCTACAGCAGCGCCACAAAATGCCCTAGCGGCGATTTTTGGAACTAATTTTTTTTCACGGAATCCTTTTTCCCATGTCTTGATGAGTCTAAATACCAAGTTGGGTGCCATTTCGGCTATTAGATCGCGCTACAGGGCGCTCCAAACACTGTTAAAAAAGATCCCCCTGTATATATATACATATATTTATATACTTTTGGTGCGACCGATTGCAACCAAAATACGAGGTGCACAACTACATGTTATAGGTGCCGCATGTACAAATTTGCAACGTTCTGAGGCTACTCGTTTTTGAGTTATGCGAGATACATATATAAATACGTACTTAATGTCCAGACACCACGAAAAAATCTCTTCAGAATCCATTTTAAATCAGTTTTATAATTATTTGGGGCGGAAAACAGCCCTTTATTCTGCCCTTACGTACGGATGTCACTCAAAAACTTCGATAAATTGCATTCAATAGCAGTCAAAATGGAGATTTTCGTTGAAATATGATACCCGAAATTTTTCGTGATTACAGTGCTTCCTTTTTACTTCGTACAACGA
Source organism: Stegodyphus mimosarum (assembly GCA_000611955.2). Lineage (NCBI taxonomy): Eukaryota > Metazoa > Arthropoda > Arachnida > Araneae > Eresidae > Stegodyphus > Stegodyphus mimosarum. Next base: position 166,179 of record KK113674.1, on the reverse strand, counting down.
AGTAAAAATGAACAATGTACCTTTTTTCCCACTTTTAACGCATTGAAAGCGAAATAGGTTATGATAACTTAAGACTTTCACTTATTATCCCTGGTGTAATCCGAGAAAAATGCGCCAATATAAATTTTGAAATTTCTCGGTAAATTTCTCACCGAATTTTACAAAACTTAAGATTAGGCATGATGAGGCATGTCTTTGAATCGAAATATGGTAAAGAAACTGTTTGTCACTTCAGAAAAAGCCCGACTTTGTTTCAAAATATCTATTTTAGAATATTGCTGCATATAAATCTAATATATATCCTAAGTCACACTTTTGAGAGCTGAGAAACGGAAGTTAAATTTCCTCAATCGACTCAGTAGATCAAGATATATAGAACTGTTCCATTTTTACTTCCTTGTACGAAGTAAAGGAAGTATTGTAATCGCGAAAACTTTTGGGTATCATATCTCAACAAAAATATCCATTTTGACCGCTATCGAATACAATTTAACGATGTTTCTTCCTGACATCTGTATGTAAGGACAGAATAAAGGACTCGTTTTCCTAAAACGGAATATAAAGTAAGTGTAAAATGGTTTCAGATGAGATTTTTCGTGACGACTGTGCGAACGTAGGTATGTATCTCTTATAACTAAAAAACGAGTAGACTCCGAACTTTGAAATTTTGTAAATAGGACGGCCATAACATGTAGTTGTGTACCTCCCTTTCTTACTTAAATCCGCGGCACCAAAACTACATAAATATATTTATAATATACATATACCCACTCTACTACTCGACTACGTGAGCTCAGTTTTTTTCATTCTTATATGTTGATAAATTGTGCTTTTTTTGCTTAACAAATGATTGAATTATATAGTTCTTATTTTTTGGTGAAGGATTTTAATGCCTTCAGTTAATCTGCATGCAATAGCTGTAGACGTATTAACAATTTAAAAGTGCGGCGAAGCTTAATTTTTGCCATAGCAGCCATATTTGTTTACATTTCAAACTTGGTAGAATAGGGAAGTCAGTTTCTATATCTTCAGAGTCTTTTTGCCGAATAGCACAAAATTTAACTTTGTGCACCGAAAAATCTGCCTTCTTGCCCGCTGGCCGAATTGCTTGTTTATGTGCAGAAGCTGTAATTTTAATTGTAAATTAAAAAAAAAAAATTTAATTGTATTCTTTTTGTTTTATGTTTTTCTATACTTTTCAATTTTTAAGGAAGGTGTTTTTTAGGAATTTCTGCTTTACCGTGAGGTGAGAACTGAATTAATTGAATGAAAAATATATCTTTAATGAAATTCGAGGAAATAGTTTTAAATGAAATGCATAAAAAAATATTGTTGCGAAAAATTCGGCGGTTGCGCCTGTATGTAAGCTTTCCAGCATAGCACTAGGGTTGCCATAAAATAGTGTATGGTAGTGTTGCCAGATCGGCAACTTTATCGCCCATTTGGCGATCAAATGGGCGATATCCCATGGTCCAATCGGGAAGCTTCTAGAATAATTTCCTGTCGAGATATTTCTCGAAACCTGTGGAACATAATGAAAAGCTATATAAACCCTTGCGTTTCTGAGTTGCGAGTTAATTGGGAAGTAGTGTGAGCGTTGTGATTATTGTGAGAATAGCTGCTTACTGTGAGTGCTAAGCTACGCGAGAGTTTTGTGAACGGAAAGCAATCAAGATAGTGCTTTGCCGTGAAGCTATCTTTACAGTATAGCTTGACAGCGTATAGGTGATTGTTCCACGGTGTTTATTAGAAGTTTAGTGTTGCCGTGAAGCTACCTGTACAGTTACAGCCTGAAGCTGTGTTGCTGATTGTTTCAGCGTATTTATTGTAGATTTTCGACGCTTTTAAAGGTAATTTTGGAACTGTGCTGTAAATAGTGATTCTTGTAAATAAATTGTGCTTTTTATTGTTCTGCATCGTGTTTTCATCGGATACTCTCAAATCCACGAACCCGTAGAACGCAACAATATGTATAACTTTGTATAGATCGACAACTAAGTCATTTGTTGTCCACATCAGAATTTTGTTTTTCTTTTTGTGTGTGTTCGCAAAGTGCGCATCGAAACTGACACGTCTCAAGGCAATTAACTACACGGGGAAAACACCAATTTATAAAAATTACACCAACCTAATAATTTTATTTTAATTAAAGAGTTTACATCTCTCCGTGATTTCTTTTCAAGATTCCTGTTAATTTTTTTTAATAAACATTTGTTTAAAAACCTCATATTTGTATAGTATGATAAAAAGAACAGTATTATTTCTATGACAACCAGGGATGATAACGAGGAAGGTGGTATTAAAAAAAATGACGTTCTGTTTTTCTATTGTCTGAAAACATTTTTCTCCATTTTGGGAGGGGGCTGGAGGAGAGGTGGATAAGTAGACCCTAAGATTTTCCTAACTTTTAAGATTCGACAAAAGGAAATTCTTTCCTTTCGCTTTATTTGATTGCGAATGGAATTTTAATAATAAGTTTACGACTAGTTAAACATTTATTCCGTGCGAGAGAAAAGTAGGGAATGAAAATGACTCAAAAAAGTTTATTTATTTATTTTTCTTCATTTTCTGAAATAAAAGTATTATATAAAAATTACGAAATTCTCATTTATTTGGACTTACTATTTTCTTTGTTTACTTCTTCTTTTGCGCTGATTTTAGTTGAAACCCCTTTTTCCCCCCTCTCTATTTTCTTCTTACTAATTCCACATGGTTAGTAAATGGCTTTATTCACCTCAGAGAATTAATGTTGAGGAAAATTTTCCTTTTAGAAAGAGAATGTGGTAGGACAAATCAATATATATCTGCAGAAAATATTTTTGCTTCTTCCTCTTTAAGAGGAAAAAAAGACGTATGCGTGATGGCTTTCGAAATGGAAAAGGATTTTATGCAAAACATACGCCAAACTAAGATTGATTTTTTAGCCAATTTTAAATCTTATGACAAGTTTGTGTAGTGGGATATTTTACAAACCGAAGAATCTATAGAGCACAAGCTCCATATAAATCGATAGAATAAATATAGCATTATTTTGTGCTATTTTATTCAAGCTGCACGAAGTACCAGAATTTCAGATCGATTTGAATTTATTTTTCCAATAAGTATTTTGCCTCTGCTGATTGCAGTGGTCAGAGAAGTAATACGTATAGCAGCAAATTTTCGAAATTCTCTAAATGAATAAAAATAAATAAATAAATAAATAAATAAAAAATTAAAAAAAGGGGGGGGGAGTTGATGTGGACATCACGTGACCTTTTTTCTGTGGCATATTAAATTATGCAATTTTTTTTTCTGCGCTTCATTTAAACTTATTTCCTCGAATCATCTAACTTAATCTGCCGATCACTCGAGGCGTGTGGTAAATGACATCAAAAACGGCAAATTTTGAAATGAATGAACCCAGAATTTTTTTCCACTGGAGGCAAACGTTTTGTATTTTCATTTTACACGACGAGTCATAAAACTTTTTTAAATATAAGTGTAGAAACCAGGATACTACATTGAAAATTTGATTTCATTATTTAGAGAAAATTAATGTGTTTTTAAATTTAGTGATGCTAAAACATGAAGTGTACGATTGAGAAAATAAAGGACGGATGAGGAATTTTAAGCCGGGTATGGGTGGATGGGTGTATGTACGTATATGTTAGGTAATGTCGATTGCAGTAAAAAAGGCAAGTGCAAAATTAGGTGCTATATCAGTCCTATACACAAAATGTCAACGTTCTACGGCTAAATTATCTTTGAGTTATGCTAGATACATATGTTTGTACGTAAAGACGTCACGAAAAAAATATATTTTATGATCCGTTTTGGACTAAAGAGACCTTTATACTGTATGTACGCAAAAACTTCGTCCAAATGGATATTTCCGTTGAAATATTATATCCAAAATTTTACGCGACTGCCCTACTTCTTTTACTTCGTACAAGGCTTACTTTATTTCGTAAGTTTTTATGTTTCTTTTACTTTATATCGTAGGTCTGTCATTATGCATGTTATCTCTTCAAAACGATGGGAACGTCTAAGTCATTTTCTTTATCAGCGATCTCGAGGCGTTTAAAAATAATAAACAGTGAGTGTTTTTGCTTGTTTTACTTGGTACAAGGTCACATGGGTTGGACGAAACTATGGAAGCACCTCGTGAAATGCATGCTTGAACTGGAAGTGTTTATTCTCGCAAAAGTTGATGATGGCGCCGATGCGTTTGCTCACTAACGCCATTCTGTATAACATCATCAATATGTAGAGGGATTAGTGTTATTTCGACGCTAGAGACGTCAAAAGTGAGCAATGCCCTCGTCGGGACTCGGACATCTCCAATACGCACCGAGTGGGCTGACCATGACACCACGAAGGTGACCCACGACCGTGAGCGTCATAGGGTGGAAGGATGGGGACGTTCTTTTCTCTTGAGGATATAAATTCTCTTTTTCCGGAAAAGAGGAGGCTTTAATGTGACCTTTCCTGTCGCAGCAAGTAATAACGCCCCTTTTGGACGAGTCTATGTGTTTTGGCAGAGTTCTAGCCAAGTTTACAGTTGAGACGAGCGAACTATAACATCCACAAACTCGCAGGACATGCTGGACCGTGCCAGGCAAAGGTTTGATTGTCGCGTTGACATTTCAAGACTTTGAATGCAATGAAAAATTTGAGTGTGTTGTTGTTCCTCATACTCACTTGTCTGACAGAGTCAGCCCAAGCCCACGAGAATTCTCGTGTCAAGGAGTGTCAAGGAGCGCCAGGTTACGCCTATCGTTGCCAGTACCCTTGAGCACCTAACAGGTGACAGTACGATTTGTCTCAGTTCCGCCCCCAATTTTGATGGAGAGCACCCCGGGGGAGACGGGTTCGAGAGTCTCCCAACCCTCTCCCCTTCCACCAAACGACATGAGAGGACTTTCGGCTCGCCGCATATTTAAAGTGCCGCACCGACACTATACATTTACAAACATCCATGCCTTCTTCGGGATTCGAACCCGAGCCCTTCGGCACGGCAGTCAGTCTATACCAGTTGGGCGGCATTTCGGAGAGTAGCTTGAGATAGTTGCGGGATCCGGACCATACCCGATTCGTCTATGCAAGCCGCCCGAGTGTCCGGACCTGCTCTCAACCTGTCGCGTTGACATTTGTCCAGTCACACATGGCTCCCAAATAGAGTGTTTGTAAAATGAATAATATGTAAAAAAAACTTTCCTTTGAAATTATGTACATTCTTAACTTCCTGCTACCTATAGTTTGTCTACAATAAATTTTAAAAAGTGTGTAGCAGTACAAACGTATTAAGAATTCTAAAAATATTTAAATATTAATAATTTTAGCTAACAGTCATATTAAAAACTACAAATTAAAATTGACGCTTATTTTAAAAGTCGTTTTTAAATTTTAACTTAGCGAAGGTATCATTATCGTAATTTTAATTTCAAACGGTTGCTATGGTGAGAATTTTCCTAAAAAAAAGGAGCAACGTTGCTTATAAGAATTGAAGATGATTGATGGATTTATAATACTACGTTAAAGTGCTCGGAAAGAGTAAATATTTATTGTAGTAAAATTGTTCCATTAGTATCAACATTGTTTTAATTTTTGTGTGTCATCATTAGTTGGTGTCCACGTGTGTTCCTGCACTTTGTGTACATACTGTTTAGAGTTTTGCTTTCCTATCTTCCTTATTTCCGTTTTCTTGCCAGAGCTCGCGTTTTCTAGCTCCCAATTTCTAGCTCGCCTGATATCAAAATAACGCAGGAAGGAGATAAGTAATAAGGTTAAAGGTAGGTTTTTAGGGGTTAAAATCTGAGCTTTTCTGCTTGCTGACGACCCAGTTGCTAGTTGGATTCGCTTGATAGTAGTATTCTTCGAAGCTGCTTTATTCTAGCCATTAGGCTTGTCACTCCGACCTTTAGATCAGAGCCAAATTGCGCGCTACTATAATTGTATAGCCCTTAGGCTAACTTAATATTACTTAGTAAAGTCAAAATCTTTATCTTTGATTTAAGTCATAATTTCTGGCTACATTTGTAAGCACGAGTGGTACCTTGTGTTAACTTTGATTTGATTTACCTAAAGAGCCCTTTATATCCTTTTCCCTGTCTCTGTAGTACTTACGAAACAAAGCGATAATAAGTTTTTTAAGACGTTTCGTACATTTTATGATTCCGAAGAACACGAAACATTATAAATATATTTCGTAAAATCAATACACTCTTTTGCAAAAAAATTGAAGCGCTATGAAGGAAGTGGTTGTTTTTGATGAAATTGAATATGTGTATAGCTCATACACAGATAATAAAATGATTAAAAAATCAAGGTCATAGTACCTGTTCACGGCTACAATCACCCATTGAGTGTTCAAATGAGTGGTTGGTCGAACCGCACCTGGCGGCAATGCATGCTTGAATTCCTCGAGGCAAGGAGTGGTAGAATTTCCTAATGTCATCCGGCGACGCATTCTGCCAGGCATTCATCGGTTGTCGCTCCAGAGCTGCGATATTTTGTGGTGCCCGAATCTGGCGGTCTACCATGTCCCAGACATGCTCGATGGGTGAAAGGTCTGGTGACCCTGCCGGCCAAGGAAGAGTATCAATCGCACGGAGGCAGTCCAGAAGTATGCGAGCGGTATGTGGCCTGGCATTATTTTGTTGCCAGGCTACATAATATAATTTTTTTATTAGCCATTTTCTGCAAAATGGCCAGGATAAGGTGCCATAAAGGGTAATGCAACCGGTCGGAGGATGGTAACAACATATCGCTGAACTGTTACAGATGTACGGAGGATGACTAAAGATGACCTGCTGTCATAAGAAATAGCGCCCCACACCATCACACCAGGGATTATGGCTGTATGAATTTGTAAAACAAAGACGTATTGGTACCGCTTGCCCCGTCCTCTCCAGACACGAACCCGGTGGTCATCTGCTTCAAGAGTGAAGCGGGATTCATCTCTGAGCACTATACGATGCCATACTGATGGCAGCCATGATGATCGGATGCGACACCACTCCTGACGACTCCGTCGATGTTGTGGGTTGAAACGTCTTAAAGACCTCTGTGAGCGTAACCCCGCCTCAGACAAGCGTTGCGAAATGGTGGAGGGTACCACGGGAGGTATAGAGGTGGTTGTAATGCGTTGAATCGTCGACAATGATACCTTTAGGGCGGTTCGGGCCTGACGAACAATCATCCTATCTTGCCACGCATTTGGCCTCCTTGGCTTTCCAGGGCCTTCATTTCGTCGGCAATTTCCTTGTGACAACCATTGCTATCAACATCTTTGCACGGCAGTGTCTGTACGCTGTAGGTGGCGACCTATTGCTCGGCATGACCGCCCAGCTTCACGTAACCCTACAATATGACCACGTTCGAAGTCGTTTGGTGGTCTGTAAGGTCTTTGATATCGTCGTAGGCATCTTTAGTTGCTTCTTTACGGAATTACAAGGACAGCAACAAAAAAGATAAATTTTCCGCCTCTGTTACTGATTTTATACTTTGCGAATTGCGCGCTGTGATCGCAATTCCTGTTCATTTACCTTGAAATTTTGACCATTTGTATGTTCGATCAAGATGTTTTTGCATACCAAATTTCGTCACGATCGGAAAAGTCCTTGTTGGTGCTTCGATTTCTTGGAAAAGAGTGTACATACGGAGGCTCTTCGCGCAATTTTGAGACAACCTTCATTGCAATTACCGAAATATTTTTACCTAGAATTTTTTTTAAACGTTCTGTTTGATAACCCTTATTCTTCTCTATCTTTCTATACCGTGATTTCAAAGACAAAGCCTTTTGTAGAATCGAAAGACGTATTTTATCCCATTCCTCTTGAAAAGCTTTCCAAAGTCCAAGAAGGGTTGTTTGATAGACGTTTGGTCATTCGTCGTTTTAAAAGTCTAAAAGCGCAAAAATCCATGGGGAATAGATCTTCTACTTTCTTTATTTTTAATAAAGGATATTTTTGATATGGGAAAAACCAGCAACAATCATTAATCCCTTTGAGAAACTATCCTTAGGTTCTTTGAACCGTGTTCTAAGACATTTTTTCTTCTCTCTGATGATAATAAATGGATCTCCTTTTGTTGCGGCCATTTATATGTATCCAAGATTTATCAAATGTGACAACATTTTCCCGTTTTTGTCCAAATAATTGTTTCTCATAAAGAATTCTGCAGCGCATTCTACTGTGCTTATGGCAATATGTCGTGAAGAAAGTCGATACACATTACGTTGTTTCGCCTTTTTAAGATTTAAGTCAGCCTTATTCACTTTGTTTACATTTGACAGTGAGCATTTTAATGATTCTGCAACTGTTTTTGATTTCGAAGATTTTATTTTAACATTGAAGATGTTACCTTTGCAACATTTGACACATTTCGTTTTTTTCTTGAATATGTATTTGGAACAACTCTTCCACTCGAAGCCAAACTCTGACGCTTTTCCCTTTCTTGCTGACAATATTAATTATCGTAGCTTTAGATATCGAGAAACCGTGGCTTCCAAGGCGCTTTTCAATAACTAGCTACGAATAATTTTCTTCGGAAAGAGCACAGATACAGCCTTTCTTTCATTGTTTCTTTTAAAACTTTTATTTTGCATGAAAACAAAGCTTGTCAAGCAGCAGGCCATAATTTACACGTTCAAAAATAGTATTGCAATTAAAAACATGACTTCGTTGTACGAAATATTTAATTATACGCATTTTTTCTTGCATTCATTTAAACTTATTGGATTTAATTAAATCTACTTCGTGGATAGCGCATGAACCACAGTAGAACAAGTGCACTCTTTAAAACTCACTATACCATAGCGACTATCTCTATATCATACCTATACTTACCATAGCGACTCTCTGGCGCTAGGTTCACTTAACAGAGTTACATCTCACTCATTTTTAGTTCAAAGGGGCTTTGTCCCTGAAGGACTGTTGTTTTCTTTTTGCGTCGGAAACATTAAAAGTCTGAATTTTCAAACTGTTGCCACCAAATCTTGCACTCTGTATTATATTTAAAGAAATTAAATAATGTACAATCTGCGTAAATGTATGTATATTTCTCCAAATGCAATAAAACAACGGTACCTAGGGCCGTCCAATTTTGAATAACTTAGGTTTTCACCCGAATATGCGAATATGGAAGCCCAAATTTGGAATTTGTTTTATTAACTATTTCATATTTTGAATTATTGGTGAACTAACTCAAACGGTTTAAAAGCGTACAATGGCAACATTCTGCGGGGGGAAAGAAAACCTTTTCATCTAAAGCGCGCGGAACTGTTATCGGAAATTCTAAAGATATGCTCATTTTAAAATTATTTTGCGATATTGCTGTTGAAGTGAATTTTATGGTTGAAGTGCGAAGAACATGATATTTAATAAATAAAGATAACACACAAAACTTTAAAAAACGCCCCTTTGAACGTAATTGAAAATCTGACACCTTTCAGATTTTTTTTAATAGTTTTATATTGGATATGTATTTGGATCAATTTTTCTCCTTGAAGCCAAACTTTGACTTTTTTTCCCTTTGTTTTTGACAGTACTATTCATTGTTGCTTTACATACCGAAACCTCATGGCTTTCGCAACATTTTTAAGACTTGGATACGAATAATTTTCTTCGGAACGACCGCAAACATAGCCTTCCTTCCACTGCTTCTTTAAAATCGCCATTTTGCACGAAAACAAAATTGACAAGTAGCAGACGATTATAAAAACCTCCGAATATATAGTTTCAGTTGAAAGAAAGAATTGACAAGCGAATGATTATTTTTTATAGCAAAACAAAACAATCTAAAAAATATGCGAACAGCCTCTGTAGCTAAGAATTGATTATCGCCAAATTACCAGATTCGTCAACTAAGACTCTCATTCACTGCATGAGAGAACATGCTCTTATTTGTACGGAAAGAGTTTTCGTGAGTATCGCAAACACAGGTCCTGTTATCTTAGAGAACAAATGAATTCGAAGGAAAAGTTTGACAGGATTACGTTTCAATCAGGTTTATTAATTACAGTCTAGTAATTCTCTAGAAGATTTAAAAATTATTTTAATGAAGTCTTTTGAAAATTAATTAATAAAATTAATCCTTCATCGAATTAAGAGGCTCAGACAAAATAATTAATGGTCTTATCGGTTTTGTTTAATAACAGATTTCTGTTGCATTCGTTGGCATTTCCCTGCGCAATACGATAATTTGCATCACATAATGGCGACAGAAGCTTCTTTCAATTAAAGAGTATGAAATTGTAAGTTTTTTTTAGATGGGAAATTAAACCAATTTTTACTTTCGTATACGAAGTAAAGGAATTATTGTAATCGCAAAACATTTCGGATAACGTATTTCAAAAGATGCATACATTTTGACCATTTCCGAATCGGTTTGGAGGAATCTTTTGCATGTTGTCTATTTTTGCACTGACTTTTGGGAAAAGGACTCTTTTCTTTTTTTGGAACGGATTGTAAAATGGTTTCAAAAGAAATTTTTCTTAACTTCTTCATGTACCTTTTTTTGCTGAAATCGGTATTACCAAAAGTTTATATATATATAAAGTAAGAAATTTAGAACTACTTTTTCACAAAGACGAAAATTGAAATTCCTAATTAATAAATTTCAAAAAATCCTATAAACGCAACAAAGAATTTTTAAAAAATGTTAAAACCAAATCTTTTAAACAATCATACTTCAATTCAAAAATTTATGAAATTTAAAGAAATTTAAAAAAATCTCAATAGAATAGGAATTCAATCGACTTTTAATGTCACTTCACCAGAGAAAAGAAACATTGAAACCAATTGAAATCTCTGTTCTATAAAAGTCCTTGCTTTTCTGTATCTAGAATTAGCCGATGAACCATTTCAAAGTACTTTGATTATAATAGTTCAAACGAAAATTCTGGCTCTATAAATTTAAATTAGAATCTTATATCTTAAAAAAGAGAATACCCTTTCACTTAACGAAACCGAAAGCGAAGTAATAAAATACTTCATTAAACAAAATGGTTCAAAACATTACCCTAAAACATATAGCAAATAATCCATAGTATTTAAAACGTAATTGAAATTATAAAACTTACTCAAAAAGACGTAATTAATACTCACAACAAGAAATTAAAAACCTCGAGCACTTTCATTATACTACTATCGAAATGAGGAATTTCGTTACAGTACTAACGTATAGGTTTGCTATTTTGGCTTCGTTGGCTAAATTAAAAAAACCTTGGCGAGAAAGTAATCGCTCAAAAGGTTAAAATTTGGAACATAAGATGCAATTTTTAAATCAAAAGAAAAACATCAAAATATTAAATGAAAAAATCTTTTAATTTTGACAAAGAATAAGAATAATTAGTACTATAACAAAATTCCTCATTTCGATAGTAGTATGCACAGTTTGCCAAAGCAAAAAATGCACAATTTAGCGACATACAAAGAATAGAAAAATGAGCTCACGGAGCCGAGTAACAGAGTGGGAGTATATATATATATATATATAAATCATCATCATACATATATATATATATATATGATGATGATTTATTGTGTAGGAGGAATTCGTGTACTTTAACAGCGGGCAATCGTTATAGCCGGGTTTGAATTCGGACAAACAAAGATAACGAAACTGGATGTCGATAAATCACCAATCTTTATTTTCAAGCATATCAAATCATTTTCTTAGTGGATGATATATTTATAGATCATAAGCAATTGTAATAATTTCTTGTATACGCATATTAACGGGGATGCGAAGTCAGTTTAGAATAAAAAGAAATAAGGCAGAGAAACGTATAGTGGACAGCGCAGCAAAAGCTAGGAGAAGAATGACGTAATTTCTTGTGAGCGGTATTTATACCGAAGTAGATGCAAATGTAGAGACAAGCTATGATTGGTTGATTTTGACTTTTAGTTTCATTTTTCAAGCGATGTTATATAACATGGATGGAAGGACCTCGAATTTGGGAGAAAAGATAAATTTAGGGGGAAAGCACCAAATCTAGAATAGTTAATTTTGAAGTCTCCAATAATTATTACAGCAGCTATCGCATTTTGTTATATGTTACATATATATATGTAAGATATAACAAAATATGATAGCTGCTTTAAAAAGTAATTAGCGACCTCAAAATTAACATTCTAAGTTTGGTGCTCTTCTCCTAAATTCAACCTTTCTCCCAAATTCGAGATCATTCGAAATTATGTAACTCTGCGTGAAAAAAGGTAACTAAAAGTAAAACAAACCAATCGTAGCTTTTGATTCACATTTGCACCTACGCAGTATAAATTCTACTTCGCGAGGAAGACTTCTGCCATACAAACATATCTGCGTCGCTTGTGCTTTCCTGCCTGAAATGACGTCGCATCATTTTTTCTGTGCATATAAGAAATTATCGTAATTGCTATGATTAAAGAGTATATTGTCTACAAGGAATTATTCTAGCGTGCCCGCAAATCTGCCAATAAAGATGATAATTGACTGAATTCAGTTTAGTATCAACTCTTTCCTCTAGCCTTACCACTCAGCCATCTACGCAGTATCAAAAGCTGTTAAAAGTTCCAATGTTTTCCTCTACACATTTGGAATCATTATATATATATATATACTTTTGGTGCTGCCGATTGCCACCAAAAAGGGTGATGCAGAACTACGTGTTATAACAGTCTTATATACAAAATTTCCGCGTTCGGACGCTACTCGTACTCGCTTTTGAGTTACCGGAAATACATACGTACATACATACGTACATACATACGTACATACTTACGTACAGACGTCACGAAAATGTCTCTTCCGAATCCATTTTAAATAAGTTTTATAACCCGTTTTGGAAAAAAAAAAGAATCCTTTGTTCTGTTCGTACGTGCAGACGTGACGTAAAACCATCGTTGAAATGAATTCGAGAGCTGTCAAAATAGATATTTTCGTTGAAATATGATATCCGAAATTTTTCGCGATTGCAAAACTTCCTTTACTTCGTACAAGGAAGTAAAAATGGATGAGCAATAAATCAGGTAATAATCGTAAGAATTATAAGTAAAACGGAAAATCCTTTATAGCATTAGCATAGGTTTATAAAGAAAAAATATCAACTCCATGTATCATAAATTAAACTCAAATATGATGCCATACGTAATTCTATTAAAGACGCGGAATAGATGTCCCTATTTATCCCTTTCTCCAACCATTATGAAAGGGTGGGGTTGCCAAACTTTCACATCCTAGATTCGCAGAGTAGAGTTGCACTATGTTCCGTTAATATCCTTGTCTTCAACAGTCAACGGTTCTTATTTGTTGCCATTCCTAGTTTAGGTTATTGAAATAAATTGTAGGCGAAAGGAGATCATGTTTTCACAAAATAGAGAGCCAAGAAAATACTGGCGACAAGTTCAGCTTCTGAGACCTGAATGAGTTATATTTTTCTTTTATATTTCCTAGCTTTTCTTTCCACACTGACAATGATGAGCTAAAGATTAATTATAAAAACTGACTGCCGAATAAACTACCTTACATGAACAAATCTGAACTGGACACCACATTACGTACATAGCGAAAAAAAAATCTGAAAGGTTTCAGACTTCATATTACGTCCAAAGGGGCGTTTTTTTTAAAATTTTGCGTTTTATCCCTATTAATTAAACATCATATTCTTTGCACTAAAACTATAAAATTCAGTTCAACAACAATATCGCAAAATAATTTTAAAATGAGCATATCCTTAGAATTTCCGATATACAGTCTCACGCGCTGGAGATAAAAATGTTTTTTTTTCTGTACAACGTTGCCATTCCTCGCTTTGAAATCCTTGACTTTGTTAATCAAAAATTCTTTAAAGTTTTACAAAATATGAAATCGATAATAAAAGAAATTCAAAATTTCAAATTTGAGCTTCCAGATGCCCATATTCGCAGCAGGATTACGTCATTCAAAATTGGATGGCTCTAGGTACCGTCGTTTTATGACAATGCCAGAAACATATATACATTTATGCACATTCTTCATTACTTAATTTCTTTAAATATAATACAGGGCAATAATATTTAGTGGCAACAATTTGAAAAGAGAAACGTGCATTCAGAGTGAACCGACGCAAAATCGCAAAACGAAAGCAATAGTTCTTTGGGGACAAAGCTCCTTCGAATAAAACAGTTTTATATCTCCCGTTCTACTCGGCAGATTGACAAAATTCAAACTGCGTTTTCCGTGTCCAGAAAGCACGACTTAGGGTATGTATTATATAT
>KK113674.1:97419-124965 GCA_000611955.2 Stegodyphus mimosarum | reverse complement strand
AGAAGTTTTTTTTGGAGTGATTCAAAGGTCACCTTATACTGGATTCAAAGTCCAAGTAAAAAGTGGAAACAATTTGTATCAAACCGTGTGAAGGAGATACAAAACTTGACAGCTGAGGCTACGTGGCATCATTGTCCAGGCAAGGCTAATCCAGCTGATTTACTTACCCGTGGTACAAGTAGTGATTCTCTTATAAATAATTCAACTTGGTGGACTGGACCTGCCTTCTTAAAGGAAATTATTCCTGAACCTTCAGAACTTAGTGTCACAGAGGATGAGTATTTCAATGAACTGAGAAAAGATTGTGATAGTCTTGATTCTTTGAAACTCCTTAGTATAACAAAGGACTTTAACTTTTTAAATCGTATTTATGACTTAAGTAATGATTTTATGCATATTTTACGTGTTTTAAGTTTTCTTTTCAGGTTCATCTATAATGCAAGAAACCCAAGTTCCAAAAGGTCAGGATATATAACCGCTGCTGAACTAGAGCAAGCAGAGATTTTCTTAATCAGACAGGTACAATCTCAAGAATTTTCGGCAGAGCTGAAAAGTTTATCTAAGGGTAAAACAGTAGCCTCCAATAGTAAGCTAAAAGGTTTAGCTCCTTTTATTGATCAAAATTCTATTATTAGAGTTGGTGGTCGCCTCCAAAATTCTAATCTTGAGTTCTGTAAAAAACATCCTGTGGTGCTTCCACCAAAAAATCGTTTAACAGATTTAATTGTAATGTATTTTCACAAAACATGCTTTCATGTGGGACCACAAACTTTATTATATTATGTGAGAGAAAAATATTGGCCCATAAATGGGAGAAATATTTGCAGAAAGATTTGTCATCAGTGCGTTGTTTGTTTTAAGGCAAATCCTTCTACTTCTTCTCAGTTAATGGGAAATCTGCCATCTGAGCGTGTTAATGAAAATTTTGCATTTAATGATACAGGAATCGATTTTTGTGGACCCTTTCTTGTGAAATACAAAAACCAGCGTAAGGGTGTATTTAACAAAGTTTATGTTGCCATATTTGTTTGCCTCGCAACCCGTGCAATTCATTTGGAAATCGTAACAGATTTAAAGACACAAACTTTTATTTCTTGTCTTAAAAGGTTTTTTGCTCGAAGAGGCAAATCTAGAAAACTTTTTACGGATAACGCACAAACATTTGTAGGTGCGGCAGCAGAGTTAAAGAGATTGTTTAATATGGTGAATTCTCCTGATGAACTTCTTGCAGGATATTTATCTTCCGAAGGTATTGACTGGAAGTTCATCCCTCCCAAGGCTCCCAATTTTGGCGGTCTTTGGGAGGCTGGCGTAAAGTCATTCAAATACCATTTGAAACGTGTCATGGGAAATACTAATTTAACTATAGAGGAGTTTTTAACAATTGTGATACAAATCGAAGGGTTTTTAAATTCACGCCCTCTTACTCCTATGTCTGCCGATCCTAATGATTTTAGAGTTTTGTCCCCCGGACACCTTTTGATTGGCAGAGAAATCACCTCTATACCTGAGCCTAATTTAACAGGTATTCCCGAAAACAAACTTTCCAAGTGGCAAAAAATAACTAATTATGTTAAAAAAATTTGGCAGTTGTGGCGAAAGGATTATCTTAGTAATTTACATCAAAGATTAAAGTGGCAGTTTGATAAAAATAATGTTAAAGTTGGAACTGTTGTACTTATAAAAGATGAGAATCTTCCACCAACTAAATGGTTGGTTGCTAGAATTGCTGAGATATTTCCTGGTAAGGACGGAAAGGTAAGAGTTGTCAATTTACGGTTACCAGATAGAAAATTTCTTAAAAGAAATAGTCGGCACGTATGTATGTTGCCAAATCAATAGTTAGACCATATGGTGTATTATTGCAATTGTGTTGTATTTGTTATGGTGTAATTATTTTCATTTAAGTTGTTAAACAGTGTTATTGTAATATGTGTTTTATTATTATATATTATTGTTATTCAACTTTTGCAAAATTTGTTTTGATATTCTCATATTGAAATTTGCAATTTCAATGGGCGGGAGGATGTTCAGTCTCGCCTCCTTGATATATGAACTGTAAAATATAGAAAATGCCTCCAGAGGGCAGTGCTGTGCAAAAAAAGGGAAAAACCCGAGAGTGTGTTCTCGCAGTGAGAAGAGAGTGTTCCCGCCTTGGTAGCGAAAGTGTTAAAGTAATTATAGAGATGTGAAATAAAGCTACAGTCCTAACTTGTAAGTGTTTTCGAGTTACTGAGAAGTTGTGATTTATAATTAAGAATTGTTCAATTATATTTAGTAAAAGTTTATACTCCTTCTAAAAAGTAAACTTCAAAATTTTTGACCCAGTACGCCAAACAATTGACTGAAATATTTAATTTTAAATTTATGATGATGTCAACATGTTAAACATGAACACTATTAGACAGTCTGCAGTGAAACGTATCGAAGAAAATATTCTTTTTTTCTATAATGGAGATGTTGTTAACATTATAAGTTATTTCTCCCACTTTCTTCGCATGCCTTCTCCCGCCTTCTTGGCATGCCTTCGCGGTGTAGTGGTCAGCACGCTGGGCGCGTATTCGAGAGATTCGCGTTTCAAGTCCCAGAGAGGGCATCGCTAATTTTTTTATAATATCCTATAACGAAACTACAACTTAATATCCTATTAGATCACAGAGGCTTTTCGAACATTTTTAGACGAATTTCATTGTATTTAGAGAAATATTTCCCCTAAAATGTTTTTGTTTTAAATGTTCTATCTGATAACCCTCATTCTTCATTATCTTTCCGCACTGTCATTTCCGAGATAATGAAGCCTTTTGTATTACCGGAGCAGGTATTTTATCCTGTTTCTCTTAAACAGCTTTCCAAAGTCCAAGGAGGCTTCTAAGTCGACGTTTGGACAAACCGCCTTTTAAAAGTACAAAAGCACAAAATCCATGGATGTTACATCAGGAGATTTAAGAAGGATATGAGTATGACGGATATGGACTTGATATCCGTTTCTTGTTCCATTTTTTCCCCAGGAAATGAACATTGGATTTTAACGTGTGGCTGCTTGCTTTGTTTTGAAGCAATACTAAAGAGAAGGTATTTCGCATTTGAAAAGTGGGTATAAAATATTTCCTAATAATATTTGGTGTTGATGATAACATTTTGCCCCGCTCTCTTAATTTTTAATTTGCCATTATGTGAAAAACTAGCAAGCATCATAAATCCCTTTGAAATACATTCTTTAGATTCTTTGAACTATGTTTCAGGATTTTAAAATTCTCTTTGCCGATAATAAATGGATGTCTTTCTATTGCAGTCATTTAAATATATTCAAGATTTATTTTCCATTTTTGTCCGGGTAAATGTTTCTATTAAAGAATTCTGCAGCGCGTTCTGCTTTCCACGATATATCGTGGAGAAAAACGATGCGCGTTATGTTTTTCCTTCTTTTTAAGATTCAAATCAGCATTAATCCCTTTGTTTACAGTTTACGCTGAACATTTTAAAGATTTTTACAACTCTCCTTTGACTTGGTGGATTTTCTTTTAACATTAAAGATCTTATCCTTACAACATTCGAAATATTCCGTTTTTTTTCTTCTTAGATACGTATTTGGAACAATTTTTCCACTTGAAGCCAAATTTGACGTTTTTTCCTTTCTTGTTGACAATATTACTTATGGTAGCTTTAAATATCGAAAAACAATGGTTTACATAGCGTTTTTTAAAACTCGATACGAATAATTTTCTTCGAAAAGAGCACAAATATAGCCTTCCATCCACTGCTTGTTTAAAAGCGCCATTTTGCATGAAAACAAAACTGTTAAGTAGCAGACGATAATTTATACTTTGTAATATGTAGCTGCAGTTAAAAAAATTTCGAAGTACATAACTTCTTTTATGGCAAAGCAAAGTTGTCTAAAATATGTACGATTAGACTCTGTATAATCTTACCACATTAATAATATCCTGCAACTGTAGAATTGTAAGCTGCTCTTCGAAACAAACAGCCCATTTTATTTTCAATTTGGAAACCTTAGATTGCAATACACTGCAACAACTCGAACTGGTTTCTATTAAAAGCTTCATAAAGTTAAAGAAAAGTATGACTAAGAAAAGTAAATATCATACGATTAGAAAAGGAAGTGCAATCGGTGCTTGGCTTATAGATTTAAGTTTGAAACTAAAAGAATTTTAGTTTAAGCAGTTACGATATGACCACTGGCTTTAGGATTGATCCTCCAGAAATTAAAGGTATTGAACACGAAGTCTTACAGGTAAAACATAAAATTACGCAAAGAAACAATCTTGTGTTTGGCTAAATTTAGTAACGACTCTATCGATTTCGAGAGCAGACAAATGCAAGTCCCTCTTCGTCAGAGGCAAAGAAATTCGCTATAAAGGGAAAGTTTCAGATATATTTATACCTAAAGATTTTCTAATTCCAATGCAATTCTTCCTGAATTTTCCAGCTTTTAAAAATTCTATTAATAAAATTTTTAAATTTTCATTACTATTTCTGCCGACAGATGGCAATACCTTCTCGTTGACTTTACTCCTTTTGGGTATAAATACAGCGGTAGCTTTTACCTTGGTTGCAGATTTCTTTGTTCCTGAAGAAAGGGACGGACCTGTACGTGTTCACCTTCGAAATTGCTAGAGTCGTTTATAAATATACACCAAACGCAAAGCCTTTGGTTTGCCTAATAAAATTTTTTTTTATTTAAAATGAGCTCTCGAAAATAGTTGTGCCAGATGGTATGTAAAAGCCTTGATAGCATACGATTGCATAATAAATTAAAGCTAGGTTTAATCTTGTGGACTTATTTAATTAATAAATAATAATCTTAAATTTTCAGTACGTAGCTGTGCATTTATTTTGCAATATATATTTCATTCATTGGCGATACTTGTTATTTTCTTAGGATGTCAAATGTGATTTCCGAAAGCGATCAATGATAAGTTTTTATTGAAGACTATAAAAATTCTTCTATCATATGTAGTATTTATGAATGCTCTAAAAAGGAAAGAAAAAAAAAACGAAAGCATAGCAAGGAAGTAATTTTTATGCTTACCAAAAATTAGCTCAAAATTTAATTTGAGAAAGTTTCGAGAATGCCAAGCTGTTCCATCGATTTAATGTTTCTTTTATAATGGAATAAAAGAGACTTTTTTTGTATGTGTTTAAAAGTTCTTTTTTATTTCTATTCACGCCCTAAAGGATTTGTTGGAATAACATTAGAATACCGAGGTCTGAAAATATGAATCAAACTTTTCAAATGATACTTTTAAGTATAAATAAAATTTTTCAACGGTTTTTGTTGGATAAAAATGTATCACTATTTAGTATTTGGTTACGAGTGAATTTTCGTGGAATATTATTTTCTAAGTATTTCTTTCTTTTAAGTTTACTACTTTGAATTAAAATAACATTTGATATTTTGACTAAACTAATATTCAAAATTAAAAGTAAAAATTAATAATAAAAAAGAAGAACTGAAAGCTTTCAAATTTTATATTACTTTTTTTTGCGCGGGGGGGGGGTCTTTGGGCGGTTTTCTTTTTTTTTCGCCTTTACATACACATACACGTTTCGAAAGCACTTGACCTAATGTTCCTTTGGGATAAAATATTTAAAAACATCTTTTTAGAGTTTTCGATAGACAGTCTCACGCGATGGAGATAAAAAGTCTCTTCCCGTACAGTGTTGCCATTGTTCGCTTTCAAATTGTTGAATTTGTTCATAAAAAGTTCGTTAAAATGTTGCACAATATGAAATATACAATAACACAAATTCGAAATTCAGAGTTTCCAGGTATCTCTATTCAAGTGAAAGGCTACATTGTTCAAAAGTTGATGGCTCTAGGTAAATTTGTTTTTTCGCAATGCGAAAAACATGCATACATTCATGCAAATTCTTCATTATTTAATTTATTTAAATATAATTCAGGGCGAAAATATTCGGTGGCAACAATTTGAAAAGTGATTCAGACTTTTACCATGTCAGGTATTTCTCCTGCCTTCGTGGTGTAGTGCTGAGCACACTCGACGGGTATTCGAGACGTCCGCGGCTCGAGTCCCGGCGAGGGCATTCCTCATTTCCTCCGCTTCCTGACATCGAAAATAACCTAATAAATCTTAAAAAAACCTTAAAAAAAGTGCTGGATGTTGATTTTTCACCACCGGGATTTGGCGATCGCGTCCCCAAATCCTCAGTCGCCTTTTAAAAGAGGGGAGTATATAAGGTACTTCTCCCGCCTTCTTCGCGTGCCTACGTGAGGTAGTGATGAGCACCCTGAGCCCGTATTCCAGAGGTCCGTGGTTCGAGTCCCGGCGAAGGCATTGCTCAAATTTTCATCTCTTCTGCTTTCAAAAAATATCCAATGTCTCTACAAGTGGCGCCCGAGCTGAAAATGGTGCTGAATGATGATTCTGCATCACCGGGATTTGGCGACTGGGTCCCCTAATCCACAGTTGCCCTTTAAAAGGGAGAGTATATAAGGTATTCTCCCGCCCTCCTGGCATGCGTTCGTGGTGTAGTGGTCAGGACGCTCGACGCATATTCGAGAGGTCCGTGGTTCGAGTCCCAACGAGGGCAATGCTCATTTTTCACATCTATCTCTTGATTCGAAATAACCTAATGTCTCTACAACCTGTATAGTGATTCAACGTAAAATCCCGCTTTGACACTAATATTCCTTCTGAACTAACGCTCCTTTGGGCTAATAAAGTACAATTATTAAAATCGGGCAAATTTTTACAGGGCAGCGGAAATTGTGCAAAACTTTTACAAAGATATATTAACTGGTTCACTCATCGAAAACTGCTTAAACATTACCGCTAATGAATAAAATTTAGAAATGAGAAAATTCCATCCTCCACGATTTATTGTATTTAATAGAATAAATGATTTCCTCTAAGGAAATGGGTTCTTCACAATATTTTTCTCTTTGATGAATTAAAGTGTCTGAAAGGATTGACAAATGCAGAAGGGAGGCATTCTTTTAAAGAAAAAGATTTTAGCTCATAGGAGCTCTGAACAGGAATAAGTGTACCGAATCTCTCCCACGATGGGCGTCCAGCATTCCATCAATAAGTCTGAGATCAGCATATTATATCCACCATTTCGTCGAACATTATCTCAGTGTGAAAATATTTATCAATTATAACACCTGACGATGCTGAGCACTGTTTTCTATGAACGAGAGATCTGTTGTTGTTGTGACTGTTCTCAGTTGTCTGACAGTAACATCAGAACAAGCGTACGAAATTCATCCTGGCAAAGAGTGCAAGACTGAGATGTCGCTGGGAAGAGCCTTGAGCACCATACAGGCAAAGAATACACAGACGTTCTTTGAGACAGGTGACAGTACGACTTCGCTCAGTTTCGCCACTCATTTTGATGGAAAGCACCTCGGGGGGGGGATGTGTGTGAGGGTCTACCACCTCTGGCGAGGACTAACGCTGCACAGACACTACTCATTTATAAACATCCATGCCTTCTTCGGGATTCGAAGCCGAGACATTCGGTACGGCAGTCAGCGACGCTAATCACTAACCCGGTTGGATATCTACAAGAGATCTGGTCACATAATACCCTTAAATAATCCTATTTGGAGAAGGGTACCTCATCTATGTACACTGCGCAGAAAAAAATGGGACAGTTCTGTATCTCCCATTCTACTGAAAGGATTGACGAAATTCAGCTTGCGTGTTTCGTGTCTCGAAAGCCCGACTTAGTATGTGTATTAGATTTACATATAGCATCGTTTTAATATAGGTATTTTGACACAAAATCGGACTCTTTCTGGAATGACATGCCAATTTTTTCTACATTTCGATTCTACGACTCGATTATGCCAAACTGCCAAGTATTGTAGAAATCGGACGAGTAGTTTTTAAAAATTTTGAGAGCAAATTAATTGCTCTCAAAATTTTGGCTCCTTCATGTTAATTGAATTTGATATATATTTATTAAATCTCTTTATTAAACTTATATGATTCCTTCTTCCAGAATTCGAAATTTAGGCTTAATCCAAATATAGTTTGCCCATTTTTTATCATTTATTTTTAAATTTGTATTTTTAAATATTTTTTATAAATTTTTTGAAACTATTTTTGTATCATAACCTGAAGAATTTTTAACATCCCATTAAAGTAAATGCATTTCTAGGCACATGTGTAAAAAATGAGAGTTTTCAGAAGACTGACAACTTCCCAAAAAATTCCTATCGAGTCCCTAATATATCCGTTTTACAATCTGTTTTGGAAATAGTAATTCGTTATGTTATCCGTACACACGTCACGTAAGAAAATCGTCCGGGAGGGGTCAAAATAGATATTTTTGTTGAAATAAAATACACAATATTTATCGTGATTACAATATTTCGTTGACTTCGTACAAGGAAGTAAAAAGATTAAGTAATTTTAACCTTTTGTTGGTCATCAAGGAACTCAGCTCGAATTGCAGTTACGAACCTCAGGGAACGAAAACGAACACAGCTCGCGTTACAGATTTACGACTGACGGATATCGCACGTATTCGGGAGGAAGAAAGGTTTGCTTAATCTCGCACTTGCCGAAAGGTTAAAGAAATGCTGAAATAATGTTTGTGAGCAATGGTGAGTGTTAAATTTGTGGTGGAATAAGTCTTACTGTATTCATTCGCCTTAGCTCACACTCTTCCTATATGTTATTCAGATTTTCAATCGTTAATAAAATACTTTTTATTCATCCTCTCGAGTTCAAATACATTTTTTTAAACTTGAAGTGGATGAGATTGAAGTTAACAGAGTTTTTTCACACATTAAAGTCAATTCCTACTTATTTATTCCTGTTTATAAGAACTAAAGATACTCTGTTTTTATTATATTATAAGACTTCCAAATAATGACCGTTTATTAGGAATTCTCACGTGCTGTAAAAATTAATTTTATAACAACTTATAAATAATAGCACATGACTGGGGTAAATGGGATCGCAATATTTGATAAAAATAAGTAGCAACAGTAAGGCAGAATTCTAAAGATTTTAAAAGTGTACGGAATTAAAGAATGGTAGTTTTATAGAGTTGGATGAAGCGGTGTAATGTCTCATTGTGTAGCGAAAATTCTCCCCATATTTCTACGTTAACGTGATAATAATATATGTCTGAAATATAACCCTTTAAAATGTTCCTTGCTTCACAAACGTAGAAAACGTAAGGAAAGTTACATTGAAATATTCAATACAAGTTTATTACCGCTAATAAATATATTCAATACAACACAACGCAAGCGACAATTAGAAGAAGAAAAATACACTGACTACCAATAAGTATTTGGACACCTGTGATAGAAAAGAAAAACTATCTTTATTGAAAATCAATAGTTGGTAGAGCCTCCAAGAGAGGTAATTACAGCGTGGACCCTTCGGGGCGTACTTTCCACAAGTCTGTGTATGACAGCTAGTGGTAATTTCTTCTACTCGGCTTCGAGAAGACACAGAAGTTCCTTCACCGATTTTGCACGGGTAGTGCACTCCTGAATTCGGCGATGCAACTCGTCCCAGAGGTTCTCGATAGGGTTCAGGTCTGGACTCTGGGCAGGCCAGTCCATTCGATGAACTCCATTGGCACCATACAAAGCCTTGGTTAACTTCGAAACATGACAACTGGCATTGTCGTCCTGAAAGTAACAGGGGTCCAACCCGTAAAACTGTCACAACGTAGGAAGCACATTGTCATCCAAAACAGTGCAGTAGGCATCGGAGTTGAGCTTACCATAAATGGGGAGCAAGGGTCCCAGCCCATACCAGCAGAAACACCCACAGACCATAATTCCACCTCCGCCGAACTTGACTGTTGGCACAATGCATTCTGGCAGGAGACGTTCTCTAGGTAGACACCAGACCAGACCCTGCCATCCGAACGGTAAAGGGTGAACCTTGATTCGTCACTCCAAAGAACCCGTTTCCACTGATCTACGGTCCAATTTCCATGTGCTTTGCACCACATTAACCGAGCAGCGCGGTTGGACTTTGTGATCAAAGGCTTATGGGCAGCAGCACGATCATGAAAACCAAGCAGATGTGCTTCCTTACGGATGTTTTCATTGAAACAATACTCCCGGATTCCTGTTGAAACTCGGTTGGGTGCGGTTCTTCCGAATTTCTCTGGACAGCACTCGTCGGTCTCTATGTCCCAGTTTCGTTGGTCTGCCGACTCGGGGCACATTCCGACAATCACCGCTCACCTTCCACTTCTTAATCACATAGGCCACTGTCGATTTTGGGTACTTCAGATCGCTAGATATGTCCCTTAAGGATCGGCCACATTTGTGATAGCCGATAATTATACCTTTCTCGAAATCAGAGAGCTCCGAACTGCGAGGCATCTTGCATGCAACTAAAGCCGATGCTGTTTCCTACACGATATATACCAGCGGAGCCCGTGACGTACCTTAGGACCGCAGATATCCTCATTTTCATAGGTGTCCAAATACTTATTGGTAGTCAGTGTATAAGCGCCGAGAAAGGAACTCTTCGCAGCAGGTCAAGCATACGTCCCCTTGACTCGTGTGAAATCACTAGATGGAATATTAACTGAAGAACTGGACTGCTCGAAATTCACTGGAAAGATTCCTTGCAATAATGAAGCATTACAAGAGATGGATAGAATGAGAAATTATAGACCACTATCAGCTTCGTAAATTAGAAGCGAAAAAAATTTAATAATGTTAATAAAAATTTGTAAGGATCTTAAGTTTAACTAACGCTTATTTTATTTTAAAACTTTACTATCATCTCTTATTTTCTATTTCCGGCCAGAATGAACGCGTGAATAAGTTTATGCAAATTGTACTTGCTAAAGCTTAAGTATTTAAGTTGTGGCGCCTAGTGTGCTACCGTTATACCACGAAAGCCCTGGGAAGGGAGTAAGAGAGTACCTTATAAGTGTTTTAGATTATATTTGGCTAGCAGAAAATACATTAAAAGTTTATAATTTTTTTCCTTTTAAGTTCCAAATTTTTTATTTCTTTTCATATCTGTTAGAAATATTCGCACAAAAGAGTCACGTTCGTCACATTTGCAAGACATGAGTAGGCGTTTGTGTATTCCTATAGAAGAAATGTATGCGGCACATCCTCCTGGAAAGGGTAGTTTGTACTGTAATAAAAAAGGCGATAAAAGAACTTTCGGCCATTTCGGTCTTGAACAAAAGATATTTAAGCAAGTGCGTTTATGATATTTTGTTCAGAAACCAATCTGTGTCATGCTACGTCCATTTCATTGTCAAGTGTTCTGGCCTAGCTATATTTTTTATCAGCATGTTTCCACGTGTCAAAGTTTCCAGATTATTCAATCTATACACAACAGTTAGGCCGCCAATCTACAAGAGATACCAAAATAGGCTTTCTTCGCTGCTTCCAAGAATAGTAGGAGCGCTGGAGTAAGTTTATGAATGCCAATGTACACACATAGGACAAAATAATGCGAACACCTGTGAAAAAGTACTACGTTAACACCTGCAACAGAAGTCTGCCACCTAGTGAGGTGAAGAGGAAGGTATCAGTTTCTCAGCAGCAGTCGCCTGAGTTGCATGCTTCGATCGAACTGTCTGTGAGAAGTTGAAATGTCAGAGTTCCAAAGAGGAATGATAGTTGGAGCGCGTTTAAGTGGAGCATCGTCCACGGAAACAGCAAACCTTGTGGGGTGTGGAAGGAGTACCGTATCACCCGTTATGACAGCGTACACGAAAGAGGGTAAGACAATGTCTTCAAAGCACAACAGTGGCCGAAAATCAAAGCTGGCTGATAAGGATAGACGGGTCTTGAAGCGCATTGTAGGCCGAAAGCACAAGCAATCGTTATCCGAGATAACATCCGAAATGAACAGTCATCTCCAGGACCTCGTTTCAACAAAAACTGTCAAAAGGGAGCTTCATGCTCCAAACATTTATGGCAGAATGGCAATTCATAAACCCTTGGTGATAGCAACTAATGCTTTCAAGCGACGCCAGTGGTGCAGAGATCACAAAGGCTGGTCCCTGCAGCAGTGGCAGTAGGTAATATGGTCAGATGAATCGTTATCCACCCTATTTCACGCAGCCGGAAGCGTTTATATCTGTAGAACGCCTAAAGAAGCGTTTCATCGTGACTGGCTCTTGCCGACTGTGAAACATGGGGGTGGCACCATTATGGTATGGAGTGCGATATCTTGGCGCGGTCTTGGGCTACTTGTTATTCTGCATGGGAGGATCACATCCAATCACTATCTAAGCATTCTAGGGGATCATGTCCATCCTTTTGTCTAGACTGGATTCCCTGGGGAGCGACCGCGTTTTCAAGACGACAACGCTCCTATCCACACTACTAGGTGTATTCAAGAATGGTTCGAAGAGCATGACGATGCAATTGAACATCTCGCTGGGTCCCCTCAGTCTCCGGACTTGAATATTATTGAACATTTATGGACATGTTTGGAGTCCAAACTTTGTTCCCGATTTCCACCTCCATCCGGACTTTCGAAATTAGAGACCGCTCTGCAGGAGGAATGGCTTAATATTCTTTTAAATATTGTCCATGAACTTTATGCATCTATCCCACGTCGCATTCAATCTGTACTTCAGTCGAAGGGTGGTCCAACCCTCTATTAATAAAAATTTTCCATTATTTCACAGGTGTTCGTATTATTTTGTCCTCCATCTGTGTGTTACTTCCAAGATGAAAAAGTTTTATATTTAAATGTTTCCATTTTCAATTTTTCTTTATTCATATTTGATGTTTCTTTTTTAAAAAATTTATTTCAAGTTTCACTTTTACATGCTTATAAGTTACTTCTTTCAAGATTCATTTTTAAATGCTTATAAATTACTTCATTCAACTAAATTCTACTAACTTTTCAAAGGAGATAACATACTCAATAATGCATTAGTAAATAAATTTTTATTTTATTACTTTGCAGCTTTTGCGCAATTATTAGGCACTTTATTAAAATTTATTATTATATTTACTTTAATTCAATTTTATATATATATATATATATATGCTATATCTTATAATCTTATATATATATATATAACGTGTGTATATATATATAATCTTATATATACACACGTTTGGTACTGCCGATTGCAATAAAAAAGGCAGGTGAACATCTAGATGTTATGGCAGTCCCACGCACAAAATTTCAACGTGCTGATCGTTTTTGAGTTATGTAAGAAACGTTACAAATGCCACAAAAAAATCTCTTTTGAATCCATTTCAAGACAGTTTGGTCAAAATGGATATTTCCTTTAAAATGTGACATCCGAAATTTTTCTCGATTACAATACCTCCTTTACTTCGTAAAGAAGGAAGCAAAAAAATGGAGAAAACCCTACTGTATCCTAAAATAACTTGTTAATAAAAATTTAATTGCTAAACGTAATTGCACGATTTTTTGAAATACAAATCTGCTTTCTATAGTTTTTTTACAAATAGAATAATCAGCATAAAATTAATTAATGAAAATACTTCAGCTGTTAAGATTCTATTAGTCCGTCTCGCACGCACTACGTTGTAAGCGTTAAGCACTAGCGTTGTAAGCGTTACTTTCTACCAGATTTTTTTATTTTGTTTATTACGTTGATAGGCATTTAA
The DNA here is from genome assembly GCA_000611955.2 of Stegodyphus mimosarum. Taxonomy (NCBI): domain Eukaryota; kingdom Metazoa; phylum Arthropoda; class Arachnida; order Araneae; family Eresidae; genus Stegodyphus; species Stegodyphus mimosarum. Next base: position 111,371 of record KK113674.1, on the reverse strand, counting down.
AACAATAAATAGAATGTGAAATTGCGTTTGGAATGAATTACTTTGCGCTCTTCTAACTAAACAAAATCGGGGGGAGAAGAACTTAAACTCATATTTTTCATTTCTAGTATCATTTTTAGTATTCCGTTACAAAAAAAAAATTATGCTTGTTAGAAAGCTTTCTGGAAAACGTATTTTGCATATTCTGTAGCATGCATTCAGTGCTCCATCAATAATTGAATTTTTTTTTCTTTTAACAAGCTGAAAGTAATGTGAATACACGTATATTTTGTTAAATTTTTTATTATTATTATTCACATATCTAAACTTGGAAAACATATTTTTAAACTACTAGACCTACAGCCCAGCTGCTTAAAAAATGCATATACCAAAATCAGTTTGTAGTTTCGTTTTAATCTCGAAATTTTTATGATTTTAATTTCTTAAATATATATTTTTTTATTTTTCAAACTTTATTTGTGAAGGTTTCAAAATATTATATAGGAATCTAAAATTTTCCGACTCCATATTTTTACTTCCTTGTACGAAGTAAAGGAAGTAAAAATGCTATAATAGGAAAAAATAAAAGGAAGTAAAAATGCTATAATTAAGTCAGTTTCTGCACCAGTTTCAGCGTTTTTGCCGATTGGGAACAAAAGTTTTGTGCACCGAAAAATATGTCTTTCTGCCTAATTTTAATTCATTTAGACTCATTTTAATCGTAAAAAATAGTTTTTTGAACGGATTTTATCTCTATTGGATGCTTTAGGTTTTTCTGTATTTTACAATTTTTAATGAAGATGTTTTGAAGGTTGTATGTATTCTTTTTTTCTGATCGCGAAGTGAGAATTGAATTAAGTGAATCTGAAATATATGTGTAATGAAATTCGGGGAAGTGTGTTTAAACGAAAGGCAGCAAAAAATGTACGTAATTTAATACGCCATACAAGGAAATCATGTGGTGTGCACATCAGATTTTTTAAAATTTAGTATTTAATCCTGAATTATAATTCATGTTATTGCTTTTAAAATTTTTTTCTTAGCATGAGTCGTCAACAAACAACGAAGTAGGAGAATTTCGGAATCGATTGAATAAGAGTAATCAATTTAGAATATTTGTTACGCGTGTTTACTTCACGTCTCTCGTAATTAATTTACATCTATTCGTTTCCCTGCGTTGACAACACGCTTTCGAGTTGTCGCCCATGGAATATAGTCGCTAGAATGTAGCTGATTTGTAACTGTTTCGATACTTATTTTTAACTGAACTATGTTCTCGGATTATTATTCGATGTTTATCTATGGATATTTAATTATATGTTTACAATTTGATTTGTGTGAAATGGGAGTAGTTGGATTTATTAATGCAATATCAAAAACAAAACGATCATTCGTATTTCGGCGCCATTTTATTAAAGGCGAGTAAACGAAACACATTCTTAAGAATTTAATTTGAAATGTTTACGGATTGTAAAGTTTCCTGAAGATAATTGGTAGTGACATGGTACGTTATGATTATTCTATCGAATTTATTAATGTCTGAAAATGGTTAAATGCAATCATATTTCTTCTTCGTCAGCCGCAGCAGCATTTTATCAGTCAAAGAGACCAGTGATAAAATAGAGAAAATCCGATCCCGGCGAGGGAACGCTTTATTATTGATTTCCCTCATAATGATACCTGTGAGATCGATTTTCCGCCTCAAACGCATCGGAATACGTGTCAGATATTCTTTTCCTCAAACAAACAAGGAATGTATTTCGAAAGGTAATGAGATGCTTTGTTCGGCTTAAGGAAACATGTTGTTGTGTATAGTAATGTATACACAAACTAAAATGATTTTCGATGCATATCTGATATGGGTTGGAAGTACAAAACCATATTTGCGTACGTTTGAGCCCTTTTCCCTCTTCGCAGACGTTCAGCATCCTAATCTCGGGTGTTAATTTAAATTAAAAGCTGTTCGTTCGTGTGTCATAATTCACCCGTTGTATGGACAATAAAAGTAATTGTGTAAAGATTCAAGCTCGAGGTTTTGTTAAAGCTTACCACGTGAAATTTTATATTAAAAAAATATAAAATATGAAAGGTTTCGGACTTTACATTACGCCCAGAGGGGCTTTTTTCAATGTTTTATTTGTTAAATATCGTGTTTTTTGCACTTAAACCATAAAATTCAATTCAACAGCAGTATCGCAAAATAATTTTAAAACGAACATATCTTTAGAATTTCCGATACACAGTCTCACGCTCTGGAGATATTTTTTTTTTCGTGAAATCGATAACAAAACAAATTCTAAATTTGGGCTTTCAGATGTCCATATTCGGATAAGGATAACATTCAAAATTGGATGGCTCTAGGTACCCGTTGTTTTATCACAGTGGCAGTGTTTACAGTTTTCACAATGTCGGTGCTCACAGATAAAGCTTAAAAACTTAATCTTTCTGTTGCCAGTTACCATTTAAAAAATCTATCTTGCCATTACTGCGCGCTTGAAGTTGCAGAACAAGTTTTTGGAAAATGCGAGTCTTATTTGTAAAAGACATCAATAAAATTGAGTTTCATAATGACAAAGCTTCTAGTCATACGTTCTAAGGCAACTGCCGTTTATAAAGCAAAGAAAGAATCAGAGCAGGAATCAAATGTACTGGAATGAAATTATAAGGTATTTTCTCCCTCCTTTTCGCATATCTTCGTGATGTAACTGGAAGCATACTCGACGCGTATTCGAGAGGTCCAGGGTTCGAGTCCTGGCGAGAGTGCCGCACATTGTTTTACATCCCTGCTTCAAAATAACCAAATCACTCTACAAAATAATACACGTAAATTCATCTGACGTCTCTCCTCTGGACGTCTGCGCTTTCGTTTTGTTAGTACGAGCCTTCGGAAAACGTATCCAGAAACACTGAACCAACTTTGGTAAACGACCCAAGGGGAGGAGGATAGGTTAGGTTAGGTTAGGTTAGGTTATTTAATTATTGCAAAGCACACGAGGGCTATCCTGCCTAAAGGGAGGGAGGCCTTCGTGGAGGACTTTCTAAGGGAAACTGGCTCGTATACACGTTACACATGGGGAAAACCACGAAAACGCCCATACAGCCAGCCCGTTCGCGGGATTCGAACCTCGGACCGAACTACCAGTGTTCAGCGTCTTTACTGCTCGGCCGCTGGTGAGCCGGGAGGAGAATAAAACCGACATGATGATACTAAGAAGCAATTTATTTTCATGAAAAATTCGAGATGGAATAATAGCCAAGAATCGAGAGTATCGGACAGAAGCAACTCACCTGAAGAAACACGCACTTTATGCATAAAAATTAATTATAAAAATCTTAACGGCAGAACGACCTTCTGTAGAATTCCTTTAAGGAAACTCATAACCTTAAATCTTTCTATTTCAGTGCTATTATTTGCTCAGTTTCTATTTATTTCAGTGCTATTTTACACTGAAGAATTACATATTTTTAAAAATTTTTAAGTAACTTTTATATCAGCATCTATGTATCGAACGATAAAATTAAAGTACAAATGATGACTGAATTTGAAATTATCTGATCGTTTGATTACCTTTAAATACCTGACTTCTACTCGCTTAGGGTTTCAATATATAAGAACTTGGTATATATCAAAGTATCAAGCAGGATTCTATTCCAGATAAGACCGAAAACAATATATAAGTCTACAAAGCTTATCTTTAAAAAATAAGCCTCGTCTTGATTTAAGCGATTCAAAGTGAAATTTCTAGCGCAAAGTGTCCGGTAGGACTATTAGTCTAGAAACAGCATTTTGCGTCGAAACACTTAAATGCGATATATTACTTTTCAGTTTGTTGCCACAAAATATTATCATCCTGTATTATATTTAAGGGAACTAAATAATGAAGAACCTGCATGAATTTATGTATATTTCTCATATTGTGAAAAAACAACGATTTCTAGATTCGTCAAATTTCGAATAACATCCGCCTGAATATGCCTACCTGAAAGGCCCAAATTTGCAGTTTGTTTTATTATATATTTCACATTTTGTAAAATTTTAACAAATTTTTTATTAAAAAACTTGACAGTTTCAGAGCGAGCAATGGTAACACAGTAGGGAAATAAAACATTTTTATCTGCAGCGCGTCAGACTTCGTATCGAAAATTCTAAAGATAGGCTGTTTTAAAATACATTCTGTCACAAAAAAAAATTGTACCCACAAGGAAACGAACTACTATCACGAAACTTAACATGTAGGTAGTGCACGAGGAGATAATGAATTGATTAAAAATCAGAATAAAAGATCGTTTTATTAAGAAATTATGGCGTGAAAAATGTTAGAAAACAGTAGTATAGCCACTTCTGGCAGCTATACAAGCCATAACAGGCGTGGCATCGAACCAAGAAGATCACCTATGAACCCTGCGGAAGATCATGCCATAATCTTTGCAACTGAACAGTTAATTCACCGGTATTCCGAAACGCCTGCAGTGGATTTCCAAGCATGTCTCAAACGTTCTTTATTGGAGAGAGGTCTCGTGATCTGGCAGGCAATGAAAGTTCCTCATATGCTTGAAACCATTGTTGGAAGAGTCGCGCAGTATATGGACGAGCGTTGTTTTGCTCATAAATGGCACTTGGGCGACTTAATAGCATACGCAGTACAACCGGGATTAAAATGTCGTCCACTTAACTGCAAGCCGTCATAGTGGTTTAAAGGACGATTCGAAGTGATTGTGTGTCCCAACAAATCGCTCGCCATGCTATTACAACGTGTGTAATCGCCGTATGCCACTCGAAAACAAATGCCGGATTGGACCTCTGGCCTGGTCGCCTCCATACGCATGTGCTTTGGTTATCAGCATTGAGATTAAATCGAGATTCATCGCTGAAGATCGCATGCTTCCAGTCTGTCACACTCCAACTTGCTCCAGCTAGGCAAAAATCCAGTTGAAATTTTGTCTAGTCTTGCCTATGATGTCGGATCAGTTGTAGGCGTCTTATTAGACGTTGACAGCATATGCCACCGTTGGCCAGTTGTCTCCGAATGTTTTTCTTTGATATAGTTCGACCGTCTCAAACGCAACCGTGGCTGACATTCTGCCAATACACATAGACTCGTCCAAAAGGGGCATTATTATTTGCTGCGACAGTAAAGGTCACGTGAAGACCTCCGGAAAGAGAGAATTCAAATGCTAGAAGGAAAGAAAGTTTCCATCCTTCCATTCTATTTTGAGAATAATTCGATCCGAATGGCGCATGCGTGTTTGCGCTCATGGTCGCGGATGAAGCTGTCTAACTATCCCACCGGATGCCTGGAAGATGGCAAGTGTCGTCGAATCGAGCGCTGTTGGTGCAGAAGTGGCCGCTTTTATGATTGCGCAAACCTCGGGCTGATTTGTGTTCTTGGGACGCGCTGACCCTTCGCGACGGTAGATTATCCCTTGCGTCATCCCTTGTCGTCAACATCGAGCAACTACCATAACGTTCCGACTGATGTGGCGGCCGATACGCCTCTTCGACCAACCTGCTTCTCTTGGGAGCCTACTATAAGTCACTTCTGAAGGTCCGACAACCGTTTCTACCGCCATCTCAGAGGCATCTATAATCACAATTACCGTCCATCCAAAGTCGACAGATTTGTTGGAATAGCGCGTTTACCCTTTCCTTATTGGCGTCGAAATTTAAATCATTTGCGTCATCTCTCACGAGACGACGCAAATGATTTAGAAGAAAGAAAGAAATCTCACGAAATTTCTGCGGAGCTCGTGATTGTGGCTCCATTTCTTCTGGGTGCATATTTTTTTATTTTTATTTATATTTATTTATTTATTTATTTATTGTGACAGGGTGCATTTTTAGCCCGAAGTGGCGTTAGCCCAATGCTCTCGAAGCGTGTACGTGTTTGCAAAATTAAGAAGGTCCGTTCGAGCCTAATATCAAATCTGAAAGCTTTTAGGTTTTATTTTATGTAATTTGTTTTTCTTTCTTTTCAGAATTTATGTGAAATAAACGAGTCGATGATGAGAGTTACTTTTGTCAGGACTTAGTATTCTGTGTGTATTCTTTGAGAACATGATAAATTCTGTAAAGGGTTCTTAACCTCCAATATTCAGTCCTGAACTGGAACAGGGAGCGGAAGGTACGCTATGTTCTGATGTATCTGCTGGGCTGGATAATAACTGCACGTGAAGGGATTTGAAATCCTCTTTTATTCAATCACTATTATACAAACTTCTCGTAAAAGACCTCTCTTGGGTCGAACTTAACAATCAAATAAATTAAAATAAATACCTAAATAGAAATTAAACTAAACTTTGCTTCGCAGAGCAATTCGCGGAAGTTGGCCTCTATCGAAAAGGGTGCGTAGCAAGGTATACTAAATACTACCGCACTTTAATTTGTTTTACAATGCAATCACGTGGTAAGCACTATGGCTTATAAAATTTAAACTGCTAACTGGTCAGACGAACGTTGAGCGGCGTGACCGTAATCTGAGGCTAAGCTCTCACACACCGAGAGGTTTCTACCTCTGGCTTAAATAGTACTTCGCTGTACTTCAAAAATTAGCATAAGCTAAAAACGCGCGCTTCTTCTGACAGGAAGTTGAAACAGAGGAGATAGAAAAGATTTAAATTAAAATAAAACTTGGTTAGTTTAACTAAAACTTTACACATTAAGCTTAATTACTCTTTTCACTAAACTCAGCGTGAAGCTGATTACGTGCTTCATTAGCATTTAACGCGGTAGCATCACGATAAAAATAACTGAATTTTAATGCCATTTTAGAAGAAAAAAAATTAGTTTGAGGTTTCCTCTATCTACTCTATAACGGATAAGAAGAAATTGCAAAAAACAAAGTTTTCGAGTCATACAAAATTAAATTATTTTATGTTGGATAAAGCTATTTCGGTATATTACATATTTCATCAGCATTTAATACGGTAGAATCATTATAAAAATTGATTTTTTATGCTATTTTTGAAGGTAGAAATTAGACTGTTTTTCTCTGAAGTGTTTGTTTGCTGAAAATTAATAGGTAAGAAGGAATTACAAAGAATAATAAGTTATACAAAATGAAAGCTGGCTAAACGGGAGGGTGGTTAGTGACTACGTACCGAAGGGCCCGGGTTCGAATCCCGCAGGAAGCACTGATGTTTGTAAATGTACAGTGTCTCTGAGGCATGGGGGAACTCTAAATATAACGCGAGCCGAAAGCCCTCTCGTGTGTTTTGGTTGTACGGGAAAAGGGGTGGGAGGCCCGCTGATCGCCAAGGGGCTCTTTCTATAAATTGGAGTGGAATTGGGCAAAATCGTACTTTCACGCATATGGTTCCCAAGGCTACTGCCAACGACAGGCCTTATACGAGGGGTGTTTTTTAAGTAAGGGCCGTTTAAAAATAAAAACCAAACGAAAGGAAATTTTCAAAAATAGGACCTAAAAATAGGCTCATTTAAAAATTATTTTGCGATATTGCTGTTGAACTCAATTTTATGATTTATGTGTGAAGAACATGCCATTTAATAAATAAAGGTAACACACAAAACGTTAAAAAAAGTCCCTTTGGGCGTAATGTAAAATCTAAAAGCTTTCAGATAGTTTAAATTTTTATTATTAATAAATGCATTCTTAATTTAAAACCGTTCATATTAAAAGTTTCGTGATTATTAATTCATTATTTCACGTTCATTATATATCCATTCTCTGCTGATGCAATTTCTAAAAGCGTGAGACAAGTCATTTCTCGGAATTAGCAAAAACGTCGTTGGGAGCTAACACAACACACAAATTCACAATATTTATAAACAGTTTGAAAAAGAAAAATTTATTTTTGAAGTTAGATTAATATAGATTATGGAACGGAGGAATCCAGATATGCAGTTGAAATTGATTATGGAACGGAAGAATCCAGATATTTAGTTGAAATGAATTCCCGTTAACTGTCAACGAGAGACGTAATCTTGTATTCCTTGCTAAGATGAATCTTGTGGTATTGATTTGGTTCAAACAAGACATCTTTAATGGCAACAGCAACAAAGTGAAAGCATCCAGCTGACAAAGGGATATGTAATTATTATATTATTTATAATGATTTTCTCTGTGTGAAATTATGCTCACCTCTTTATGGAAGGGGATCGAAATCAAACTTCTACGCAATAAATACCATAAACATTTTACTCGGCTCCAACATACAAAATGCAAACCCACCATAGCATTACACCTTTAGAACACACTTATAATAAAAATAATCACGTGTTGCCACATCGCTGGAATAAAAGCATAAAAAATTAGTTTCTTTAAAAGTGGAAATAAATTATTTTTAGTGTTTTATGAATAACAGCGGCACCTTCTTTTGGCGCGCGGTAACATAGTGAATGTAGTAAGAATATGTGTTACGAAAAAATTTTCGAGTATCATATTTCAAGCAAAATATCCATTTTGACCACTGTTTATGCAATTTAACAATGTTTTTGAGTAACGTCTGTACGTAAGGGCAGAATAAAGGACTCTTTTTCCCAAAACGGGTGTCAAAAAAGAATTCAGAAGAGATTTTTTTGTCATGCATGTATGTATCTCGCATAACTCAAAAACGAGTGGCTTCAGAATGTTGAAATTTTTTATATAGGACTGCTATAATATGTAATTTTTTACCTCTCTTTTTTGAATACAATCTGCCACACCGAAAGTTTATATATATATATACCCACTTTGTTGCTCGGCTCCTCGAGCTCCGTTTTTTTTATTCTCATATGTTGGTAAATTGTGCAATTTTTGTTTTAAAAATGATTGAATTATGTGAATTATGTTGTTCTTGTCTTCCGATTAAGGGTTTCGTGCTTTTAGTTAATCTGCATGCAATAGTTGTAGAATTATCAACAGTTTTAAAGTTCTTTAAGTGCGACTAAATCTAATTTTTTACCCTAGCAGCCATATTTGTTTAGATTTTAAACTTAGCAGAATAGTTAATTAAGTCAATTTCTGCACGTTCAGTGCCATTTTGCTGAATGGGACCAAAACTAAACTCTCAGTTTCGTGCACCGAAAAATCTGCCCTGTGGCCCGCTGGCCAAATTGCTTATTTTTGCGTAGAAACTCTAATTTTAATTGCTTGAACTGTATTTGGTATTTTATATTTTTCAGTTTTTAATGAAGGTATTTTTGGATTTTATGTATTTTTACCTTGCTGCGAAGGGATAACTGAATGAGAAATATATCTCTAACGAAATTTGAGGAAATAAGTTTCAATGAATTGCAGGAAAAAATGCGTATAATTTAATATCCTGTACAATGAAGTCATGTGGTGTGAACATCATATTTTTAATAATTATTTTTATTAAACTGCTGTTTTAGTAACTACCATGGTTTTCAGTTATAATAATAATAATAATAATAATAATCAACCTCGAGTAGTTACACATTAAAGTTGAAGGATGTGTTCATTATGAGCAGCTTGCATGTAATACCTAATTCAAAATCCTATAAAAAAATTGCTGATCTACCCGAAATGAAGTAATATGAGCCAACTCTTGCGTGGCTCAAGAAATAAAGCGACTGTATCCATCTGAATGCCTTTCCTTGAAACATATCTTTTGCAATTATCGGAATTTGGGCTAAAGTTGGAGTAATATTTTTGTAGAAGAAGGTACATATGTTGTTTCCCAAAGGAAATGGAACTATTGGTTTGTTGTCTATGGAATGGTATTAAACAATACAACAAATAAATAATACAATTAAAGTCGCAAATATTATCGGCTGAAAAAATAAAATGAAATAAAAAAAGAACTTCCCTTAATTTAGCTGTTTCTAAAATTTGAAAAGAACTTTTGAATTACTTTATAAGGTTATTATTAAACCAAAGGACGTTAGCCCAGAAGTGATGTTAATTTCAAAACCCAGTTTTGCGTCGATTCACTTTTCAAACTGTTGCCACCAAATATTATCGAATTGAATATTTAAAGAAACTAAATAATGAAAAATTTGCAGGAATCGCACTGTGAAGAAACAACGGTACCTAGAGCCATCGAATTTAAATAACGTTGTCCTCCAACCGAACATGGGCACTTGGAAGTCCGAATTTTGAATTTCGAATTTGGTTTATTATCTATTTAAAATTTTGTCAAACTTTAACGAACTTTTGATTAACAAATTCAACCACTTCAAATCGAGCAAAGGCAGCTCTGTACGGGAGAGAAAAATTATCTCCAGCTTGTGAGGCTGTATCGGAAGTTCTAAAGATTTGTTGTTTTTAAATATTTCGTGATATTGCCGTTGAGTTAAATTTTATGTGTTTTAAACGCGAAGAACGTGATATTTAATAAATGAATTTAAAACATAAAACGTAAAAAAAAGAACCCTTTTGGATATAATATAACTATTTTTTAAACCTGTTATTTATAATTTCAGCTTTTACTGTGACTACTTCCTTCCAGAATGTAAATGAGGTTAGATATTATTTAAAATGTAGTTCGGTGAAAATCAATATTTTGTTCCGATTTTAGTCTTATTTTTTTCATAGATTTTTAGGACGTAATAAAAGAATATAATAATAATCGTGTTAAAAGAATTTGTAACATTTTAAAGGGCCTAATTCTTTAAACTAAACTGTTTACTATATACAACTTTGGAAGTTATCTTACTACTTCACAAGTTAAGGCTTCTTTTGTAATATTTCCTGTGGATATATGATAAAATTCAAAAACTGACGATATGCTCTCTTGCTCTCCTTTTTAGTTTAAAGAACCGCTGGTGTTCAATATGACAATTACTAAGGAAGTACGCAAATAAAACAATCAAAACATTTTACGCACACATATATTTTATTAGCCCAAACGGACGGTGGCCCGGAAGGCCTATTAGTTTCGAAACGGCATTTTGCGACGTTTCACTATAAACGGCGAATCCCTCTTTAAATTGTTACCAAACATTGTCTCCCTCTAATATATTTAAAGAAATTAAATAATGAAGAATCTGCATGAATGTATGAATGTTTCTGGCATTGCGAAAAAAACGAATCGTATTTTGAATAGCGTAAGCCTCCACCAGAACATGGGCACCTGGATGCCGGAATTTCGAATTTCTTTTATTATCTCTTTCATATTTTGTAAAACGTAAACACATTTTTGAATAACAATCTCAACGATTTCAAAGCGAGCAATGGAAACACTGTACGCAAAATAACACGCTATCTCCAGCGCGCGAGACTGTGTATCGTAAATTCTAAAGATATGCTCATTTTTTAATTATTTTGCGATATTGCTATTGACTTGAATTTTATGTGATTTAAGTGCAAAGAACTTGATATTTGATAAATAATGGTGACACACAAAACTCTAAACAAACGCCCCTTTGGGCGTAATGTAAAATCCAAAGCTTTCAGATTTTCTTTCTCTATCTTTTTATCTTTTTTTGAAATTTATTATATTTATTCATTCAGAGTAACCCCATGTAAAATCGGTCGATGATATGAAAAAATCAAATACATAACTTAAAATGCCTGCAGTCATATTCCTACTAAATGTTAAAAAATCTATAAATGGATTGCCAAGTGTACTTGGATAGTTACTTAGCACCATAATATGATTAAAATGTTTCATAAAATCAAAAGCCTTTTCGTTTGACGTCTACGTTGAAATCTCCCACCATAATAATAGAAACATCTCTATCTACAGTTAACGTTTTATCGATTGATAAAGTAGTGTTAGAAAATTTCATCGATTTGTTTGTACAGAGGTTAGGTTATCTTGAAGCAGGAGAAGTGAAAAATGAGCAATGCCTTCACCGGGACGTGATTCTCGGACCCTTCGAATGCACGCTGAGTGTGCTGACAATTACACCAAGAAGGCGTGCTAAGAAGGCGGGAGAAATATCTCATATAATCCCCCTTTTAAAGGGCGACTGGGGACTAGGAGACTCAATCGCCAACTCCTGGTGGTGGAGAATCATCATTCACCCCCTTTTTAGTTCGGGCGCCAGTGTAGAGTCATTAGGATTTTCTTGAAGCAGGTGACATAAAAAATGAACACTGTCTTCCCCGGGAGTCGAACCTCGGACCTTTCGAATACGTGCCGAGCGTGTAGACCACGAAGGCATGCTAAGAAGACGGGAGAAATACCTTATACACTAAACATCTTCAAATCTCCCGAATTAATAGTTGGATGACTACATACGGATGCTAGAATAACTCTTGACTGTCTATTAACACTTATGTCAGCCGTACAAATATCGCTGCTTCTGAATCCTGTATTCTCTTACGGTGGTGAACAGTAAATTCTATTGGTACACAAACAAACGTACAAACGCTACACGTACCAAACTGCTATAAATCTCAACACCACTAACGCGGCGAAATAAAATAACCAAACACCACCCAAACAAACTGTTTTCCAGACGAACTTTTGCCACTCACAGGGGTTCGCGCATGTGCACGAGCTCTCACTTCGTCGAAACTTTGCAATTTTTGACTCGCCACTGTGCGTATACCCTTTGTCCAATTTAAAAAAAAAAATGTGTTTGCTAATGTGCTCTGTCACCTATCTAATGATGGATTTAAATTGATTGTAAAATTTGTAGTGTCGAAGATAAAAGCATTAGCACACACACCTCAAAATAACGTCTTAATTTTTTCTTTCCCATCAGAACATTATGAAAGAACGTGATCCCACGTTAAAAAGATCAACACTCACTTAAAACTTTACTTTCGACGGTTGATGGTGGGTGATATAGCTAAAATAATGCTAAGCAGTTATTCTGTTTCTAATCTGCTGTATGCGGGATATTTATAAAGTCTGTATACATTTTTGAGGAATGCGTTCTAAATCCAATTTCTTTGGAGGAGATCTGAAGGAATGCTGTCAACAGAGGAAAGAATAGCCACCGTTTTTGCTCGCGCACGTCGATTAACGTATCAGCAGGTGCAGGAGCACTTGTCCGGCAAATTCGGAAAAGAAGCCGCTACCAGAGCAGCTGTTAAAACCTCGGTAAACAAATTCAAGGGAAATGGTAGTATTAAAAATGAAGACCGTTCTGGAAGACCTTCGATATCACCACAAGTCGAGCAAAGCGTACAAGAAGCAATTAAGCGTAGCCCCTTGGCGTCTACACGAACGCTCAGCCTGGAAGTCGGTATTTCGCATACTACTGTTTGAAAAACTTTACGCTGTCATTTAAGCAAGGATGCCTACCACATTCCAACTGCGCATTCGAACTGTGAAGTCGAGGACTGTGCAGCTCGGCAAGCCACGTGTTGTGGTTTGTTGGAAGTTGTGGATAATGAGAACTTAATGGAGATTGTTCTCTTTAGCGACGAAGCCACATTCCATCTCGGCGGCCATGTTAATAGCCATAACTGCCGAATGAGGGCTGATGAACAATCAAATGTGTTATACGAATCTCAGGGATACACACTTAATGTATGGTTTGGAATAACTGAGCTCCGTGGACCTTTCATGTTTGCAGAAAGGACCAAAACTGGAGAAATTTATCTCGATATGTTGGAACAATATCTTGAGCCACAGCCAGTATCGAATGGCATTATTGATACATTTGCCTACCAACATGGGCATCCCCTCCATTTTACCATAACTGTGCCTAATTATCTTAATGAAACTTTTTCTGATAGGTGGATTGGTCGTGGTTTTCAATGTCTTAATCAAAAAACATAACTGCCGCAGACGTTTTCGTACGGGGTTTTGTCAAGTACAAAGTGTACCAAGTGAAGACTGGCAGCATTGAACAATTAAAACAGCGAATTATGGCTACAGCAGCTGAAATGATACCCATAACTTTCATAAGGTGTTCCAGAGTGTAGTGAAAGGGTGGCGGTTGTGCCTAGACACTCCGGAGGGCCACATTGGATTGTACTAATTTAGTGTTATATTATATTGCATTTTAATGTATATTTACATTTCAAAATAAAGTCTGTTTAAGCAAAAATGTATAGAGACTTTACAAACACCCCGTATAAAAGAATGGATATTATTTACTTCGTTGCATA
>KK113674.1:53267-75083 GCA_000611955.2 Stegodyphus mimosarum | reverse complement strand
GGGGGGGGGGGGGGAAGGACTCGTAGTGCGATTAAGTTGGCGGAGCAGGGAATGCCAAGAGAGATTAGATTAGTCTATTGATTAAGAAGAATCCATTGATTAATTAATTTATCTATCTATTATTAAATATTGTAATGATTCTGTCATTTAAATTGTTACTCCGGTTAGAGTTTTGAGCAAACTTCGATTTAAATTTATTTGTGTAGTCTCTGATTAATAGTCTATTGACTGTTACTTTAGTTTCATCGCCACAAGTAGTACCGGCATTTCTCCCGCCTTCTCGCATGCCTTCGTGGTGTAATGGCCAGCACACCTGGCGCGTATTCGAGAGGTCCTTGATTCGAGTCCCGGCGAGAGCATTGCTCATTTTTCATATCTCCTGTTTCGAAATAACCTTCAGTAATTCTCTTCAGTAATAGTTGTTTTGTTAAGCATAAGATATGTTCAAGTTCTATTTTAATGCCTTTCTTTTAATAGGCTTAGAATACGGGTTTTTTAAAATAACTTTTTTTTAGATATCCTAAAATAAAATAATTTTAAACCTACTCGAGACACTACAGTTCATTGCAAACACGGCGATCTTAAAGTCTGTTAGGAGTTTGATGCTAGTTTACGCTACCATATGAAGTCAAACTCTATAAGGAAACGCTTTTGTGATAAAATCTTCAAATACCATTTTCAGGAAAACATTATTTACAATCATTTAGCTGAATGAGGGAGCGTTCTCTAATCGCTAATAGTCTCGTTAAGTTTACGATGCCTTTCTCATAAGCATACACATATCAGGATAAATAAATGCTAAAAATTGTTCAAATTGCTGTTCGGTTACATAAAAGCCTTTTTATTTAGGGCTCCCGTGCGCTCCGGCTGGAATTAGAATTTATCCCCAAAACTAAGAAGTACCGGAATTATTTAAGCTCTGTATTGAAGCATAATTAACCTTGTAGTTTAAATAGCAAATGACATTTCTTTAAATGTTACTTATTTTCAGTCCAAAGGTGCTTTAGTCCCCGAAGGACTATAGTTTTCGTTTTGCGATTTTGCGTCGAAAACACTAAAAGTCTGAATCACTTTTCAAACTGTTGCCACGAAATCTTGCAGCCCTGTATTACATTTAAAGAAATTAAATAATGAGAAATCTGCATAAATGCATGTATATTTCTCCAAATGTAATAAAACAACGGTATCTAGAGCCATCCAATTTTGAATAGCGTACGTTTCCACCCGAATAGGTGCATTTGGAAGCCCGAATTCGGAATTTGTTTATTTATCTATTTCATATTTTGTAAAACTTTAACGAATTTTTGATGAACAAACTCAAACGATTAAAACCCGAGCAATGGAAACACTCTACGGAGGAGAAAAAAAACTTTACATCTCCAGCGCGCGGAATTGTGTATCGGAAATTCTAAAGATAGACTCATTTTAAAATTATTTTGTGATGTTGCCATTGAACTGAGTTTTATGGCTTAAGTGCGAAGAACATGATATTTAATAAATAAAGGTAACACACAAAACATTAAAAAAAAAGGAAGTAAAGGAAAGTAATTTAAAATCTGAAATCTTTTCAGATTTTTTTTACTATTCAAGTGTTTTGCCGTTATTTTAACTGCTGCTTACGGAATATGTTTGCATAAGGTTTTAAAAATAATATCTTCCAAATATGGGTCACTGTTAGCCACGATCTGTGAGGTATTTAATATGGAAAATTCTCCCCGATACTTGTTAGAATTTTGGTTCCTAATTGTTGAATTACACCTCGAATAAGGGCTTTAAACTATTCCGGAGTTTACAGTTGATTTGCTTGTCCCTTCCATTTTATGTAACCGCAAATAAAAGTAATCTACGACTGTTAAAAATAAAGATCGCATGGTCAGTTAATATTCGAAACCTAATTGGAAAATTCATGGAATTCCCAAGAGTTTTCTTCAAGTAAGTTCTTGCTCAGAATGTTGAGCCAATCGATAAATCGTGAGAGCACAAGGCTCGTGCCATACGTAAAAGAAAAAGAAAAAAATTGCTATCTGCTTGTGGCGTCAGTAAAGAGAACGCCGATTTTCAAAGCAGAATTCAATTCATCCTCTGCTTGGTGCTGAACCTTAAAATCATAAATCACCGGGTGTTGGGTATACAGTCTTTAAAGTAAAAAGGAAAAATTGCAATGCAAGAAGAAAATTTCAAAGCACTAGGCGCGTTCCAGACTTTAAAGAAATTGCTGTGTGTTTGTTGCTTCTGCATAACAGAATGCTGATTTTCAAAGCGAAATACAATTCATCCTTCGCTTGGTGGTGAATTTTACCTTTATGTAGCTGCAAATGTTGGCTATGTGATCCTTAAAAGAAAACAATTTTGATGTTGACACAATATGACTTCCTTATATGGTCCATCAAATTACACATTTTTTTTTTCACATTTCGTTCAAATTTATTTTCTCCAATTTCTTAGAGATATATTTCTCATTCAATAATTCGGTTCTTACTTGGCGGCAAAGCAAAAAGACATAAAATCTCAAAACATCTCCATTAAAAATTGCAAAATACAGAAAAATATAAAGCACCAAACACCAGTTTAAAAAAATTGTATTAAATGTATCTAAGATTGAGTGGATGAATAAACAGTATCTTATTAATGACTAAAAATTAATTAATTAATTAAATGAAAAAATTGTTTAAATTCCTACTTAGGTTAAAAAAGAAAAAAATTTAAAATACAAAAAAATATTTAAATTAAAAATTAAAAAAATTTTGATATGCGAAAAAACTATATTAACATCAAGTGTCATCCTCTACAAGTTTTGTATGTGAACTTGGAGTGGATGAATGAAAGGTATTTTATTAGCGATTGAAAATTTGAACAAGCTACTAAGAGCTAGTAGTAGAAATTTAAAAAGCGGCTAAACTTTTATCAGTTGTATACTCGGAACATAATTTCTTTTTAGAATAATATTTTATTTAAAAACAAAACGTTTGTGCATTACTTTTTCTCACTTTCATTAATCTCGGTGTATTTTTTAATCAAGTGAAATGGTAGCGATTGAAAACACCAACTCAGACAGAAAGCCAAGCCTCCTAACAGACTTTTCTGAATAAATAAAATAAAATAAAATAAATAAAACTATTATTAGCTAGAAGCATGATTACATTGAGGACAGAAAGGCAATTTTGAAAATATTTTCATTTCTTTTAAGTAAATGAATATTTCAAAGAAACGCTTTTTCTAATATTACCTCTTATGTGTTCCTTTATACGCGCATATTGATGTAAATTGCAAGTTTCTTCTGAATTTTAATCAGTTTTCTTTCCATGCGAAGACTAATTTGAAATTCTTTGCGGTAAAGCGAAAGCGTGGGGTTGATGAAAGCACATTTTATATTCTGTAATGCGAATACAATCTACGAATAAATTTTATGGTACTTAATCTTTTAAGTCTACTTATCTATTTTTGCGAAATATTAATTAAGTATCAACGTAAACCTTCTATATTAAGTTATTCTGAAAATTCCTTTGATGAAAATTTCAAGACAGCACTTCTGCCACTTCTACGAGTCCTTATTTTAGAGAGCGTGTTTAACTATGCATTACGAGCATAGCAAATAAGACCTCATTTAAAATTTATTTCGGCGGTTTGCTCTTATTTCGTGTGTAATCAAATTCTTTTTAGTAAGTTATTAATGTTACCTTAGTGTATGATCTTGCCATATATCTTAATTCATATATGAAAAAAATGTAATCTGATATCCGAATTGAAATTCCTATTTAAATCTTGGAATAGTTTACGCCTAGACGTTTATGATAGGTGTAATAATTTAACTGCTATTACCAAGAAATTTAAAATTAAGAATCTAAAGTGCAGTCATATTTTAAAACCAGCTGTAGCAATCTGTAGCAATCTTGCTTTTAAGCAAGAAGAAAGGAGATGAGGACTTTGGCGAAAGCCGTTTCCTCCAGTCCGTGAAGTGGTTAAAAATCCACACTACATACGTACACGTAATCGCGTTGAATTCCGTTTGTCAAAACCAGCTGTTCAAGTTTACAGACATAGGGAAAAAGAACTTCTCCGTTGCCATTTCACCGTAAATTAATCCCGAAGCAGATTTCTGCTTTTATTTTATAATGATTATAGTAATCATAATAACATTACACATTTTGTATTTAGTTTGCTATTTTTAGTAAAATAATTAAAATTGTTTCATTTATCCGTGTAGCGCCGCGCGTGACGACTTTTAAGATAAATCTACGCCGAAAGTGTAAAAGTACGGGAGTGCGCGCATTTAAGAAATAGATATCTCGTAATTGTACACTTTTGCTTTCCGGAAACGTCGAGAAAATATCAGAATATTCTCCTGTATGATTAAGAAGCTTTTAAAAGCCGGATAAAAACACCTCAACTTGGTTGTTTTTAAATGAACTGTAGTTATTTACTTAGTGCTGTTATTGACTGTAGCGAATACGCGGCGAGATCAGATGAGCTTTCTCTGTATTTTGAACTGAGGTCTATTTAACGTTTTAGTAGTTTAAAATATAACTACTGTGAGATATTGCGACATTGTACGAATGTCTCCGAGAAAATTTCAGCATTTTGTTTTATTTCTTGAGATAAGAAAAAAATTTATTAACTGTTTATCGACTTGTGCATTCAATCCATTACGAACCCGTTCGCACGCAATAATAATAACTGTTAAAAAGGACTATTCAAGAAAACGTTTTTACTCTGGATCCACTGCAAACAAGGATTCTCTCGCTTCCTGCAAATGGTGACATTTTTGTCAGGCTAAGAAATATTCTTTTCTGAAAACAATAACATCTATGTAGAAGTGTTGAAAACCTGACAATATCAACGCGAAACAATAGAATACTTTCGATACTATAACAGGTCATGTGCGTGGCTTGCTTTATAAATGATGACTCTATTGTACAGTCACTATTTTTAGCATAACTTATAAGGTAATTCTCCCGCCTTCTTAGCACGCCTTCGTGGTGTAATGGTGAGGACGCTCGGCGCGTATTCGAGACTCGGCGAGGGCATTGCTCATTTTTCACGTCTCTCAGCTTAAAAAAAATCCTAATGTCTCTACAGTGGCGCCCGAACTAAAAAAGGTGGTGGATGATGATTCTCCACCACCAGGATTTGGCGATTGGGTCTCCTAATTCCCAGCTGCACTTTAAAAGGGTGAGTATATAAGGTAATTATCCCACCTTCTAGGCATGCCTTCGTGGTGTAATGGTCAGCACGTTCGGCGCGTATTCGAGAGGTTCGTGCTTCGAGTCGCGGCGAGGGCATTTTTCACGTCTCTCAGCTTCAAAATAATCATAATATCTCTACAAGGTTATAGGTGATAACTGTTTTGAAAACAATAGCACGTGCACAGAAGTGTTAAAATTTTGTCAAAAAAAATTGTTATTTATTGTTAATTTAAAACTTCTTTCACTTTAATTACACGTGCAAAATCGAACTATGTCCACTATTTCGAAAACATTGCCCCGTTTTTCGCCACTGCGTTTTACCATCTCTAAGGTCTTTTATTATGCTTGTGTTAAAAAGAAAACTCGACTTAGTAAGAAAAAATAATATTCTAGTTAGTGAAAAAAAATGCAAACAGGAATGCGGAAATAACTGGGAAAGCTCGTCGAAATGCGCCATTCTTTTTTAAACTTGAAATAAACAGCTCGGAAATCTATTTTTATTCTACCTTAGACTTGGGTGGCCATTTGTTTAACAAGCAAAGGCGCTCAAAATTGCCATTCCACGCTGACAAATTAAATAAAAGTGCTGTCACTTTGCTTCTTCTTCTTTTTTCTTTTCGCGTGAAGAAATGATTTCATAACGCTTCGCTCGAAGTGCTGTGGATTAGAATGCATTGTTCCAAATCATTGTGTTTTATAAAACAGTTTATGGTTTTTTCTGAGATAATGCTTGTAGAAGCATGAAACAAAATGTTGTACTTCTTCCAAAATAAGTTCGTTTTTATGCACTTATTTATCGCAACGAGTGAATAAAAATTTCGTTGGTCTGGAAAATGCGAGGCAGAAAGTTATGTAATGCATCTCAGCATTTTGACATCTTGCCGAATGATGACATCGTTTATACCAATAGAATCCTCACGAAAAGTGATTTGATTGATCAGCCTGCAAACACTGATACAGTATTTTGTTGTTACCAGAGTTATATTATAAGGCCTCATTTTAATTTTCTAACTGTTATTATAAGCTAAGTTACTTTCCCATGGAGCCTCGTTTCATTTCCCACCAGAATGTAAATTTCCAGCAAGCGCGATATTCAAATTGGGGTAGGATGAAGGAAGTATTTAAAGGAAGGTTTTGGAGAGTGAAATCAGAGCGTGTTCTGCCTGCTCGAAGGCCACGTTGCTAACTTTGATTCTCTCAATTAGAATTCTGCCGCGTTGAGTTGTTCTTGCCGTTAGGATTGTTTACGTTGATTTTGGTGAAAGCCAGCTTTGCGCGCTAATTATAGCCGTTAGACTGGGAAACCATTAGTCATACTTCATTAATTCAAAGTCTAACAACAAAAAACGAGCATTATATTTGTAGATTTTTACGGGACTAATTTCGATGATTTTACCGAACCATCAGACTCACCTGCCAAAGTGTAAATTTACAAATATAACGCTGACTTTTTGTTATTTGACTTCTAAATTAATCTTCGTTCGGCATGCTACTTTAACATAAATTATACTTAATTAATTTTAGTTTTCCATTGTCTTTGGTTTAAGCCAAAAGTGCTGTCTTCTGTAAGCACGAGTTGGTGCTGTCCTTTACACCCTTTCTTTGTCTTAAAAAGGATCCTTTAAAGTATTTATAAAGTATTAGAAATAAAAGGATCCTTTACACCCCTTCTTTGGTATTTATAAGACACAGTGAAAAGCCACTAACGTTTTTCATAGTTCTGGTCTAATCGTACGTTTCCTGGGAAGACCAGACCCTGTAATATATTAGGTTTCTGAGGTTGTGGAATCAGATTAAAGATCGAATGTACGAAAAGGGAATTTTGTTTCAAGTGGCCTGATATTTGCTACTTAATACATTCGTCGGAAATGACACAAATTCATAGGTTATTCAGCCGCCTGTATCCGCCTCACCAAAAGTACATATATATATATACTTTTGGTGTATATATATACATATATATATATATATATCCACTCTGTTACTTAGCTCAGTGAGCTCAGTTTTTATTCTTATGTGTTGTTAAATTGCTCATTTTTTGCTTTAAAAATGATTGAATTATGTTGTTCTTATCTTTTCGTTAAGGTTTTTATGCTTTAGTAAATCTGCATGCAAGATCTGTAGAATTATCAACAATTTAAAAGTTGTTTAAGTGCGGCTTCTTCTGGGGCACATGAAGAACTATATAGTGCCGACTTGATATTGTAATGGAAAGTTGACTCTTTCCTTAGTTCTTTGTGTTAAAATTAATTGTGAGGTGTCAAAAGTAAAATATTTAAATTCTTAAGTGGTTAACTAAGTAACCATTGTGGCAGCAAAAATCCATTAGCACTTACAAATGTGAGATGAGATGTGTGACCTAAGGAAAAAACACATGCTTAAGAACTTACCCAGACTTAGGAACCAGACGCAGAATGAAGACTGCAAAATTATGACATGCGAATGATCAGTCCAAAGGGGCTTTACTCCCCGAAGGACTATTGTTTTCGTTTTGAGATTTTGCATCGAAAACATTAAAAGTCTGAATCACTTTTCGGATTGTTGCCACCAAATCTTGCAGCCCTGTATTACATTTAAATGGAATTAAATAATGAAGAATCTGCATAAATGTATGCATATTTCTTCAAATGTGATGAAACGACGGTACCTAGAACCATCTAATTTTGAATAACGTGCGTTTCCACCCGAATAGGCGCATCTGGAAGCCCGAATTTGGAATTTGTTTTATTATCTATTTCATATTTTCTAAAAATTTAACAATTCTTTGGGGAACAACTGGAGCGATTTAAAAGCGAGCCATGGCAACACTGTACGGGAAAGAAAAACTTTTTATCTAAAGGGCGCGGAACTGTGTATCGGAAATTCTAAAGATACGCTCAATTTAAAATTATTTTGCGATATTGCTGTTGAACTGAAATTTATAATTTAAGTGTGAAGGAAATGATATTTAATAAATAAAGGTAACTCACAAAATGTTAAAAAAAACTCCCCTTTGGACGTAATTGAAAATCTGACACCTTCAGATTTTTTTTTCTTTTTGCTTTGGAAAAAGAAAAACGCATTTTCTTGAAATTATTTCCTGAAGGTGGATATAATTCTACCCATAAAAGAACAAAATGAAATACCCATTATTTTAACAAATTTTCCAATTACCCATTAAATCTCAAGCTGTATGCTCATTATGCATCGCGTCTAGCGTGCCATGCTGGGTTTCTCGCTGTTTAACGTTTCCCGAGCTTCATTATTTTAATGACCGCATTAATTAAACTAAAAGGCTTCACAAATAGCAACTAAGATTAAAACTAGCACTTGCTTAAAGAATCTAACTAGACGGGATGAAAATAATTAAGAGCCTTATTTTTACGGCTACAGTTTTGAATGTGTAATGTCAGGTAATCTATACGTTACATTTAAAATGCAAATAACGAGCTAAAACTATGACGTGTAACCTGGTAATTATTTTAAAATTATTTTTAACCTTAGGAATAAATTGTAGCTTAATATTTTTTCGAAAGAAATCTTTAGATTCATTTGCAGTCTCTATTTTAAACACGACTCGAACCAGTACTAATATACTGCAATTAAATGTGTTATATCTTAGTGGATAACGTGGATCTCCCTTTCTTTATATTCTTTTTTGTTACATTTTTACTTCCTTGTACGAAGTAAAAAGGACATATGTAACCGCGGAAAATTTCGGGTAGCGTAATTCGACGAAAACATCCATTTGACCGTTATAGAATGCAGTCTAACGATGTTTTTGAGTGACATTAGTACGTGAGAACAGAATAAAGGACTCTTTTTCCAGAAAAAAAATATAAAATGGATTTTAAAAAGATTTTTTTCGTGGCGTCTGTGCATACATATGTATGTATGTATGTATGTATCTCGCGTAACTCAAAAAGGTCTCAGAACGTTGAAATTTTGTGTATAGAACTGCTATAACATGTAGATGTGCCCCACCTATTTTGGTTGCAATCGTATATATATATATATCCACTCTGACACTCGGCTCAGTGAGCTCAGTTTTTTATTCTTGTCTGTTGTTAAATTGCGCATTTTTTGCTTTAAAAATGATTGAATTATCAAGACGCAAGAGAATCACGCATACGTCTGAAATAGAACGGGGAAATTGACAACCTTGTATTCGGCGTAAATTTTGTAATTGTCTCAAAATTTTCTGTTATAAATTCTCTTGATCCAGCTATCCAGTTCACTTTTGGGACTGAATCTGATACACACTTCCCTTCCTTGATATTCTTATAATCCGCAATATATCTAATTTCAGCACAACTGTTTACCGAAAACCCTTTTCTGTTTGTTTAACTCCCAATGCCATGACACCCAGCTAAGAAAAAAATGGCTTCTTTTTACTATTATGTATTTCGAGTTTCAAAGTTTGTTTTTCAAAGAATCTCTTCTTGATTATGAACTCAATTATTTAAGATCTTTTTCCCTTAACCGAGGATTTTCTCGCGTAGTCATGGATAAAGCTGTTCGCAAGTTCTCATCGTGCCATCTAAGAACACATTCTGACGCTAAAAAATAACATTGACAACGGTGTTGTGCTTCTATTTCGTCATTCTATCAGTTACAAAATTGCACGGATTTTAAACAAGTTTAATTTTCATGTTGTTTTCTCGCTTATAAATAAAATCCGGGGCTCTGTTCCTAAAGATTCTATTTCTGACTTTAATTCTTGGTGAATTTATAGCATATCTGTCAGTGTGGCTTAAGTTACATTGGCCAAACGAAAAGAGCGTTAAAGATTCGCTTAAAGGAACTTGAATATTACGTCCGAAAAGGAGAAATTAACAAATCTTCGACAGTTAATCACAGTTGGAAATTCAATCACAAGTTTGATTTGGGTTCTGCTAAAATTATCCAGAAAGCTGGTTCTATTAGGAAATTAGATTTTCCTGAAGCTTTTCACATTCATAAAAATTTATCCTGTTCAGTCAATGACTTTAATTCCAATCCAGTCTTGCCTAATGCCTTTAAAATTCTACTAACTTAACCCTGCATTTTTTGTTACTATGTCTGCCGACAGATGGCGTTATCCGTTCCTTACACGGATTGCCTTTAAGGTATAAATATGATCGACACTCGCTTTCTCGATTTTCAGAATTTTTTGTTCCTTATGCGGGGGACCCGTTTTGCCCTCGAAATCGATTGAGATTTTGCAAAATTTACTCCGAATACAAGGTTGTTGATTTGCCCGTTCTATTGATTGAATTATGTTGTTCTTATCTTCGGGTTAAGGTTTTTATGCCATTAGTAAATCTGCATGCAAGATTTGTAGACTCCCTGCAAGATTCTCTTAAGTTTCAAATGTAGAATTGTCAACAATTTAAAAGTTGTTTAAGTGCGGCTAAGCTTAATCATTTTTCTCATGGCGGCCACATTTGTTTACATTTGAAACTTAAGAGAATATTGGATTGGTTGCCAATCTACAGAAACTAAGCTTCGCAACAACAAAGGTAGCGCCTTCTTTTATTATTGCGAATTAAATCATGCTTAATCCATTCTGGAATTTATTCGAGGAAATAATTGTTTAAGTTTTGCTTCGTAAATTTTAAAATAGATATTTTGAGTTTTTAAATTTATTTTTGCCTTGTTGCGAAGTAAGAACTGAATTAATTGAATGAGAATTGCTGAATCGTCTGTAACAAACTTTTTTTTGCTTGATTTCTTTTATACATCGTTTTAGATTTATTATCGTAATAGAACATGTGGCAACGATTAAATAATTCTTCGGATTATATACATAAATATTGAGCATTCTGAATTATAAAATGAATGAGATGTAACGCTGTTAAGTGAACTTAACCCCAGAGTGTCGCTATAGTAAACAAGCATAGTGAACTTTAAAGAGTGAATTTATGCTATTGTGGTTTATGCGATATCGACGAAGTAGATTTCATTCAATCCAATAAGTTTAAATGAAATGCAAAATGCCTTTGATTTAATATTCAGTATAAGGAAGTCATGTGGTGTACACATTAGATTTTTTATTTAATTTTATTTCTTGTTTAATTATTTATCGGTTTTCTTTGCTTCTATGAATGAAATCTTAAAATATATTTTTAACCCGAAGGGGACGTTAGTCCCAAAATTGTTATCAGTCTCGAAAGAGCATTTTGCGTTGAATCTCTATAAACGGAGCATCACTTTTCAAATTGTTGCCACCAAATATTATATTTAAAGAAATTAAATAATGAAGAACCTGCATGAACGTATGCGTGTTTTTGGCACTGTGAAAAAACAACAGTATCGAGAGCAATAAAATTTTCAATAACATAGTCCTTTCAATAACATATTTTGGAAAACTTTAACTAATTTTTGATTAAGAAACTCAAGGATTTTAAAGCGAGTTGTTGGCTACACTGTATGGGGGAAAAATATCTCCATCGCCAGATTTTCTATCAGAAATTCTAAAAATATATGTATAAGTTATTACAACTTTTTCTCCCCGCTCTTTAGCATGCCTTCGTGGTGTAGTGGTCAGTACGCTTGACGCGTATTTGGAGAGGTTTGTGGTTCGATTCCCGGCGAAGGCTTTGCTCATTTTTCATCTCTTCTGCTTCGAAATAAACTAATGTGTCTACAGTGACGTCCGAACTAAAAAGGTGGTGGATCATGAATTTTCCCTCCAGGATTCGGCGAATGGTTCCCCTAAACCCCCAGTCGCCCTTTAAAAGGGGGTATATAAGGTATTTTTCCCGCTATCTTTGCGTGTCTTCGTGGTGTAGTGGCCAGCTCACTCGGCGCGTATTGGAGAGGTCCGAGGTTTGAATCCCGGGAAGGGCATTGCTCATTTTTCATATCTTCTGCTTTGAAAATTACTTAATCTCTCTGCATGCTGTTTTTAAATATTTTGTGATTTTGCTGCTGAATCGAATTTTATGTGGCGTAAGCACTAAGAACGTGATATCGAATGCGAGGTGTGTCTGAAAAGTTTGGCGAATGGTCTCCGAAAATAAAAGAAACAAGAGCTTTGGACGTTAATACGGAATCTTCCCTCCTGCTAAAAGACGATGATCCCCCCCCAGCCTTCAGTTCCAGCGACGACGCCGTTCACTCAGTTGCTCCGGATATGCTTCACACATGATTATCAATCTGTTTCTTTTAAATATCACATCATTTACCGCAGATTTAATCTGCCAAATTGCTATTCACCGGTAAGTAGTCATTACATTACTAGCTATAACTATATTATAATCCATGTGACCAAGGGGCCTATTAATCGTAGAATCTTTCCCATCTGCTTTATCTTTGGTGTTGTATTCATGTTCAAAAATTATAAAATACCAAAAAAAATTATTAAAAATCTTAAAATACCAAAAATTTCTGTATTCTCCCTAGCTCGGTGGTTAGCGCGTTAGACTCGAGACCGAAATGTCCCGAGATCGAGTCTCGCTAATCGCTGCTTAATTTTTTCGAACTTATAATATTTTTATAAGTTCTTCTTTTTGTCTCTGTAATTTTTCTCGAGTCATGTTGACTTCCTTTTTATTTTTCCTTAACGTCTTTCATGTATTTTTTCCTATTTCTGCTGCCTTTTATTAACTATGCTGTGGAGGTAGAGGGTTCTTCACCCTAGGCACTCCGTAATAATTAATCCTTGGATCATCGGAAACAAGAGCTACGAACAAAATACCTTTATCGGTATTCAAAGTAATCACCATTAGCTACAACACACTTCTGACATCAGCCATAAAGCTGTTGGAAAATGTCCGCAATCGCTCGAAGAACTGTGGTTATGCGGTCTTGGATATCCGTTACGTCTGCGAAGCGTTATGTCTTTCAGAGATAATTTAAGGCACGGAAACAAAAAGAAGGCTGAAAGCGCCAAATCTGGAGGATAAGGAGGATGCTGAAGAAAAGAATTCATTTCCATTCGAGTTTGTTTCTGCTCGTCTGTCAGCGGATGGGGCAAAAAAGAGCAGAAATTTTCTGCTCTTTCAAATGTTCGTAAACAATAGTGTTTACACTGACTTTACTTTTCCGCCATCATTTTCAAAGACAGCCGCCGATCATCCGCTTTCGTTCGATGCTGTCTGGGATGAAGCTTGTTGACGGATGTCGACCGGTCAACAAGCCTGCCGAACGCGTTTGACATCTGACACTGACTCCGTTAGCTTAGTCGCAAGAAACTAAGGATTCACTTCGGTGCACCACGGAAACTAAGGATGCACCACGGATTCACTTCGGTGAATCGCACGACAAGAAGGCGCTTGCTGGCATGTCTATCAATGTATACGGGCGGGCATCTCGTCTTAACGAGCGCGATTTTGAACATATGGGAGCATTCACTGAACTTTTCAGATATACGCTGCGCAATAAAAAAAAAAAAAAAAAAAAAAAAAAAAAAGAAAAAAGAAAAAAACAAAGCTTTCAGATTTTAAATTACGTCCAAAGGCGCGTTTTTTAACGTTTTCTGTGTTGCCTTTATATTGAATATCATATTCTTCGCACATAAACCATAAAATTCAATTCAATTCAGCAATATCACAAAATAATTTTAAATTGAGCATATCTTTAGAATTTTCGATACACAGTTCCACGCGCTTTAGATAAAAATGTTCCCCCCTCCAGAGTGTTGCAATTGCTCGCTTTTATATCGTTTGAGTTTGTTCATCAAAAATTCGTTAAAGTTTTACAAAATATAAAATAGATAATAAAGCAAATTCCAAATTCGGGCTCCCAGATGCGAATATTCGGGTGAAAACGTACGTTATTCGAAATTGGATATCTCTAGGTACCCTTGTTTCACCACATTTGGAGAAATATACATACATTTACACAGATTCTTCATTATTTAATTTCTTTAAATATAATACAGAGCTGCAAGATTTGGTGGCAACAGTTTGAAAAGTGATTTAGACTTTTAATATTTCCGATGCAAAATTGCAAAACGAAAACAATAGTCTTTCGAGGACAAAACCCCTTTGGATTAAAAAGACAGTTCTATATCTCACGTTCTACTGGGTCGATTGTCGAAATTCAAATTGCATTTTACCTGTCTCGAAAGCGCGACTTAGGATATATATTACATTTATACATAAAATTGTTTTAATGTAGATAATTTGACACCAAATCGTGCTTTTTCTGAAATGACATGCCACTTTTTTCCATATATCGATTCTACGACTCGTATTATACCTGAATATTAAATTTTGTAAAATTTTGCGAAATGTACGGAGAAATACAAAAATTTATCTTGGCGCATTTTTTGTCAGTTTGCGCCAAGAATAATTCACTCGGCGAACTTCTTAATTTATAGCAGCCTATGTTTTTCTTTCTTTTTTATGCTGTATACGAGCGGCCGAAAAGTCATCGTTCCTACTTTCAAATAATTTTAGCAAAGCGCGTAAAGATTTGTTAAGATTAGATGTTATTATCGCTTTTAACAAATATACCAACCAGATTTCAAAACTCGCCAACGTATAAACTCACGTATATCTTCGAAAATTTCGAATAAAAGGCTCTAATCCTTTACAAGTGTACTTAGAAAGACATCTACTTTAAGATGATGGTAAAACTTTAACAGGTTATATTTAAAAAATTTTTTCGAGAAATTTATAAAAAATTATTTAGAAATATGAATTGTAAAAATAAATCATAAGAAATGATCGAACTTTATTTGGAATGAATCTAAATTTCCGAACGCGAAAGAAGGAAGCAAGTAAGTTTAATAAAAAAAAAGATATTAATAAAGATATATCAAATTTCAATATTGAGGAGCTAAAATTTTGAGAGCTTATTTTTGAAAAACGTCTCGTGCGATTTTAACAAAATTTGGCAATTTGGGATAATTTGAATCTTAGAACCGAAATATTAAAAAAATGAGCATGTCATTTCAGAAAAAATCCCAATTTGTGTCAGAATCACTCTATTTGAACAGTGCTATATATAAATGTAATATATATCCTAAGTCGCGTTTTCGAGCCACGAAAAATGCAGTTTGAATTTCATCAATTGCCCCAGCAGACCGGGGGACACAGAACTGTACCAATTTTTTTCCCTCAATGTACATGGCGTAAGTGCGAAGAAAATTATGCTCAATAATAAAGGTAAAATGACAATAAATGGTAAATTTCAGATTTTTCTTTCAGATTCTAAGAAAATCTTTCCGATTTTTTTACTTGCTTACTAGATACTTTTTTACTTTATTTATTTACTTACTTTTCAGTAATGTGATAAATTTTCATTTAGGAGGTGTACAACGGCAGACTGAATGGATAAAGATAAAAATCTCTCAAAGATAAAAATCTGATGGCTTTGCAGAGAAAATCAATCTATTTCGTTTTTTCACCGAGTGCCGAAATAAGATAGGTTAGTATGATTTATACGTGGGTATAAGAAGAAAAGAAATAACTTTGCCATGATCCCGTGATGAATCGTATGCCATTCATAACGGGAAAGCGTAATCTGTAGTAGTCGATTAAATAACATACGCTTTTGCGGACTTATTCTCATATATGGAATTTATTTTTTTTCATTTTTATCTCTGCCACATGGGGATGAAGGCTATCGCATTGCTTAGTTTCCGTAGTTCTTTTCTTTACGTTCTGTGCTTCCTTCCAAAGCAACAAGCATGAAAATATAAGTCAGACGTAAATCAGAAACAATTGCATAATTTTCTTCCAAATTTTACGAAAATATAAAATATAATTTTGCCAATGATTTGCATTAAAAAATTTCCAAATGTCTACAGATAGATTATAAAAAGTTAAAAGAAATTAAATGTTTAGATTGCATAAAAATCTAAAAACTAAAAATAGCAATACTGAAGGTTTCGCATTAATTACTCCCCCCCCAGGAAAAAAAAATACCATTAAAAGACTGAAAGAGTTTTCAAAATTTTTACTAACGTGAAATATTCTAAAAAATCTGATGTATACACCTCATGACATCTTTGTACGAAATATTAAATTATACTCATTTTTTCTTGCATTTCATTTAAACTTATTGGATTGAATTAAATCTACTTCGTCGATAGCGCATAAACCACAATATAATAAATACCCTCTTTAAAATTCACTATATATGTTTGCCATAGTGACACTCTGGCAGTCACTATTCAATTTATAACTCAGAATGCACAAAAATTGTGTATATCATCTGAAGAACTATCTTTGCCACATATTCTATTCAAATACTACAGTAAATTTAAATGTATAAACGAAATTAAGAAAACAAAACAAGAAAGAGTTTTTCACAGACGATTCAGTATTTCTCATTCAATTAATTCAGTTCTCACTTCGCCACAAGGCAAAAATACATAAAAACTCAAAATATCTCTATTAAAAATTACGAAGTAAATCTTAAGGACTCACTTCCTCCAATAAATTCCAGAATGGATTAAGCACGCTTTAATTCGCAATAACAAAAGAAGACTTTATCTTTGTTGTTGCGAAGCTTAGTTTCTCTAGATTGGTGACAAAGCCACTGTTCACTTAGTTTGAAATGTAAATAAATATGGCTGCTTTCGTAAACATAACAAGGCTTAGCGGCATATAAACAACTTTTAAATTGTTGATAATTCTACAAATTTTGCATGCGCATTTACTAAAGGCATAAAAACCTTAACCGGAAGATAAGAACAACATAATTCAATCATTTTGAAGCAAAAAATGCGCAATATACCAACCTATAATAATGAAAAATCTAAGCTCACTGAGCCGAGTAACAGAGTGGATATATATATATATATATATTTGGTGCGGCGGATTGCAACCAAAATAAGTGATTTTTGACGACAGAGTATAAAAAACTGTAGAGAGTAAAATTAATTATTTTTCCTTGCTTTGAAACTAATTTATTCGTTGAAAGAATTTTATTTCACGAAATTAAAACCAAGCTGTTATTTTTAGAAATGAAAAAAGAAAATAACGGTCTTTTTTATGAACATTAAAACCTACCTCTTTTTTCCTAATTTTGAACTTCGGTAAAAACATTTATCATAAAATGGCACTGGTTCAGAAAAATAAATGATCTCGAGGCGATTGTTGCATCCGATTAAGAAATAACTCCAATATATTTCTGGTAGACGGTTTAAAGACAGACAAAACCGTAATTAAACTGCTGGATTTAGAAACAATAAAAACACAAAAAAAGTCAATAATAACTGAGTGTCAGGATTTCAACTATACGAGGGAGCTCAAAAGATCAATGACATTTTAAACATTTCTGCTCAAAGTAAAGAACTTGGATTTATGATTTAATTATTTGAAAAAAAAAACTGAAATTGAAATGGATTGCGGTTGCGTTTTATTGACAGATATTTATTCCATGAAATCATAAAATCTGAGAAGAATTAAATAAAAATCTACTAGGTATTTGAAAGATTTTAGACTTTTCGTTAAATAAAGCACAAACGTTTCGCTTTATAAAATCATAATGTTTGAGCATTGTTTCACATGTTCTAACGAAACACTTGTCTGAAACTCTCGTGTTGCTTTTTTCACATGGGGAAAATGTACTTTTTCACTCATACCAAAATTTCTATTGAGATCCACTAGAATTATGCTTAAGTGCATCATATTATACGTGTATTGTACTCAGTTAAAGACTTTATATTGCATCTATATATGTATACATACATACATATAATATAAAGCTTCCTATATATATATATATCTATATACATAATTCTTAATTACTTCCTGTACGAAGTAAAAAGGAAATATTGCAATCGCGAAAAATTTCGGGACCATATTTCAAAGAAAATATCCATTTTGACCGTTATGGAATAATAGAAGATGGAATGCAATTTAACGATGTTTTTTTGGGGATATCTATACTTAACAGCAGAATAAAGGACTCTTTGCCCGCCCCCAAAAAATTATCAAACTTATTTAAAACGGATTCTGAAGAGATTCTTTCGTGGCGTACGTGCTTACGTACATGTATCTCGCATAACTCAAAAACGAGTCTCGTCATTGAAATTTTGTATATAGGACTGCTATGACATGTACATGCGCACGCCCCTTTATGCTGACACTCGGCCGCACCAAAAGTATATAAAGATATATATACTCTGTTACTCGGCTCAGTGATTTCAGTTTCTCTATTCTTATATTTTTGTAAATTGTGCTTTTTTTGCTTTAAAAATGATTGAATTATGTTGTTCTTATCTTCCGGTTAAGATTTCTATGGCTTTAGTTAACTTCCAGGTAATAATTGTAAAATTATCAACAATTTAAAAGTTGTTTAATTGTGGCTAAGCCTATTTTTTTTTACCCTAGCAGCCATATTTGTATACATTTGAAACTTAGCAGAATATTGGATTTGTTGCCAAAATAAAGAAACTAAGCTTCGCATCAACAAAGATAACGTTTTCTTTTATTATTGCAAATTAAATACTGCGTAATCCATTCTGCAGTTATCATTTAAGTTATCAAATTATCCCCTACATTGACTCAGCTTAGTGCCGACAGCAAATTATGTCAGTTTTTACGCCTTCAGTGTCTTTTTGCTGAGACCAAAAGTGAACTTTCGGTCTTGTGCACCGAAAAATCTGCCTTCTTGCCCGTCGGTCGAATTGCTTGTTTTTACGTCTAAACCAGGGATGGGCAGACTACGGCCCGCGGGCCAACTCCGGCCCGCCGGAAGGTTCTATCCGGCCCGCGGATAGAATTTTAATTTAATAAGTTTAAATAATTTAATTTAATTAATTTTAATTTTTAATGAGAAACAGTGTTCTGCGGAGTGCGAAACGTTAGAAGATACAAAATGGCTTTCAGACTTTGCATTTTTCCCAGATCTTCTTTGTCATATGAACAACTTGAATGTCAAGATGGAAGGGAAAAATCAATTTATCGACGATATTTGGTCACATCTCAAAGTTTTTAATTTAAAACTTAATATGTTTGCTGGGCAGCTAGGTAAGAACGACTTATCTCATTTCCCGAAGGTAAATTCAATACCCTCAGTATATGAAGAGAACCTTAAGAATTATGAAGATAGCTTGAAAAAAACTGCATTTTGAGTTCGAACGCAAATTTCAAGATTTCAGTGCCATTCAAGCAGAATTGGATATTTTTACCATGCCATTCAACGTAAATTGTGAAGCAGTGAGGTCAGATTTGCATCTTGAATTAATTGAGTTGCAATCTAACAATCATCTCAAGCAATTGTTTCTAAATATGCCAAAGTTAGAGTTTTACAAATCATTATCGAAAGTAAGTTTCCCAAATTTAATATGTCATGCCCAGAAAATCAGTGCTATGTTTGCTTCATCTTATATATGTGAACAAGTGTTTTCAACTATGAAACTTAGAAAGAATTATTTCATAAGTAGACTGACAGATGAGCATTTAGCCTCGTTCCTTAAAATCAGTACATCTCACTTCGAACCTCAATATAAGGAACTTTTAAAAATGAAATCGCAATTTCATTCATCTCATTAATATATTAAATTGAAATACTTGTACATTGTTTTTAAAATTTTAGAAAAATTCATCTTGGCCCGCCAAACTTTATTTTTTCGATTTTTGGCCCGCGATCGAAAAGGTTTGACCATCCCTGGTCTAAACTGTAACTTTTAAATGTAAAAAAAAATTTTTTTAAATGTTTTAACTGTATTTGGTGTTGTATGTTTTTCTGTAGTTTTCAATTTTTAATATAGATATTTTGAGGTTTTATGTGTTTTAAGAATGTAGAAGCTATGGTACATTCGAAGCCTCTACAAACTCTACAAATAGGATTTTAGAGGTTTCGAATGTACCATAGCTTCTACATTCTTGCTTGTTAATTATAATATAAAAAAAAATTTGCAGCTAAATTCGCAGTTTTTAAAACCTTGAAATACTATCGTTCAAGTTTTACTTTCTAAAGAAACTAATATATTATGGCTGGAGGTGGGAAACTTGAAGATACAGCACGGCCGAGAGCATCCCAAAGATTTTCAATGGGATTAAGGTCGGGCGAGTATGCTGGCCACGCCTTACGCGCAATTTCTTCACTCTCCAGGTAGTCATCGACGATGTTAGCTCTATGGGGACGTGAGTTATCGTCCATTAAAATAAAAGTAGGCCAACTGCTGCTGCGTACAATCTCACAATGAGTTCTAGGACTTCATCTCGATACCGGACAAGCGTCAAAGAACCCCGTTTAAAGATGTGCAGGTCGGTGCGGTATATCCTAATGAAATCCCTGCCCACACCATAATGCT
Source organism: Stegodyphus mimosarum (assembly GCA_000611955.2). Lineage (NCBI taxonomy): Eukaryota > Metazoa > Arthropoda > Arachnida > Araneae > Eresidae > Stegodyphus > Stegodyphus mimosarum. The sequence goes on along the minus strand of KK113674.1, from coordinate 54,719 downwards.
TTCGCCTGGGAATGCGTGATGTTCGGTGATGTTTTGGGACTGATTGCGTGTTCGTTGTTCACGCCATATCCTTATACGCTCGTCATCTGGCTCCAGAGCAAATCTTGACTCATCAGTAAACATGACATTGCCCAGTCAGACACATTCCAACTGACATGTTCTCGGCACCACTATAATCGTGCCCCTCTTGATTAGACGGATAGTGGAACACATACTCGAGTGTACAGTCCACTCATATGTAATCTTCCAGTCCAATAATCCCCAGATGCCCTTTAAGAGGGGGAGTATATTAAGGTATTTCTCCCGCCTTATTGGCGTGCCTTCGTGGTGTAATGATCAGTACTGTCGGCGCTTATTTGAGAGGTCCGTTTTTCGAGTTCCAACGAGGGCATTGCTCATTTTCCATCTCTCCTGTTTTCAAAAAATACCTAATGTATCTACGATATAAGATTGTTCTAACGTAGGAATTTTGACACAAAAACGGGCTTCTTCTGAATGACATACCGATGTTTTTCCATACTTCCATTCTATGACTCAAATTATGCCTTAATATTAAATTTTATAGAATTCGGTGGGAAACTGGTCGAGAAATTTAAAAATTTATCCTGGCGCACTTTTTTCAGTTTGCGCGAAGAATAATTCACTCCGCGAAATTCTTAATTTATGGTAACCTATTTATCTTTCTCCTTTTTAACTGTGCACAAGCGGAAAAAAAAAGGTGCGTCCTTCATACTTTCAAATATTTTAGCAAGTGCGTCTATGAAACAACAGCAACTTATAACAAATATGCCAAATTTCAAAACGCGACAATATATAAATTGACATATATGTTGGGAGATTTTGAGTAAAAATGTTTTAATTTATGCAGGTGTGCTTAGAAACGCATTACGGTAATGGTAAAAGTTTTATAAGTTATAATTCAAAATATTTTTCAGAAAAGTTATAGAAATTACTGAAAATACAAATTTAAAAAATAAATCAGAATGCACGTGCGAATTTTATTTGGATTGCATCTAAATTTCGAGCTGTGAAAGAGGGACTCCAGTGAGTTTAATTAAAAATAATGTTGGTAAATCTGTACCAAATTCAGTTAACATTGAGAAACTAAAATTTAGCTAGCGTACCTTTTTTAAACACTACTCGTGCGATTTTTACAAAACTTGGCTCTTTGGCATAATTTGAGTCGTAGAATCGAAATATGAAAAAAAAAATAATAATAAGTATGTCATTTTAGAAAAGCCCGATTTTGTGTCAAGATACCTATGTTATAATTCTGCTATATATAAATCTGTAAGCGTAAGATAAATCGGCCCACTAGAACGAAAGATATAGAATTGTCTTTTTTTGGGGGGGATGGCAAGATGTACAACAGCAAAAAATCGTGAAGCATCCCACCTCAAAAATTATACAAAACTTCTTTTTTTTTTTCCATCCAAAGGGCTTTGTTTTTGC
>KK113674.1:29820-53218 GCA_000611955.2 Stegodyphus mimosarum | reverse complement strand
GAAGGACTATTATTTTCGTTTCAGCATTTGGCTTCGGAAACATTAAATGTCGGTTTACTTTTCAAACTATAACCACCAAATATTGCAGCCCTGTATTATATTTAAACAAATTAAATAATGAAGAATGTGCGTAAATGTATATATGTTTCTCACATTGGAATAAAACGACGGTACCTAGAGTCATCGAATTTTGAATGACGTAATCCTGATGTGAATATAGGCATCTAAAAACCCAAATTTGAAATTTGGAATTTGTTTTATTATCAATTTCATATTTTGTAAAACTTTAACGTATTTTTTATTGACAAGTTCGAGAATTTCAAAGCGAACCATGAGAACATTGAACCGAAAAAAACATTTTTATTTCCAGCGCGCGAGTACGTGTATCGGAAATTCTAAAGAAATGCTCTATTTTGCAATATTGCTCTTGAACTGAATGCTCTTAAGTGCGAAGAACATGATATCTAATAAAATAAAGGTAACACACAAAATGGTAAAAAAACTCACCTTTGGACGTAATTTAAAATATGAAAGATTTCAGATTTTTTTCTCTTTTTTTTGGGGGGGGGGGGGCATTTCTCATTTACAAGCATAAAGAGTCAAAACTTTGCAAAACACCACTTCTATACGTACCATTTCGCGTCTTGATAATCGACAAGTAAGGTAAAAAACTGCTCACAACACCAAAAATAGATAGCACAATTGAGAAGGTTTCAGAATGAGATTATGTTGAATTCACTTTTCTATTTATCGGTAAACCTTTCCCCAATATCGTGTACTTCGATAAAAGTTGGAAGTTTAAATACGTTAGCTAACTCTTCACTTTTCCCCCCACTTGATAACAATACACTTTAGGATATATCGATTGAATTGTTTGACTTACTAGGCTTCAGACTGTAGAGTTTGGCTTGTTATGGGATCATAAACTAGTTCCAAATCGCTTATAGGCGTAAAGCGAATTTATGGTATGTCTCAAGTTAACTACACAGACTTGAAAAGGCTTAAACTGGTGATTCTCATCCACTGTGCCGCGGCAGTTTTGTGTGCCGTCAAATGCTTAAAAGTGTATAAGGTATTTCTCCCGCATGCCTTCGTGGTGTAGTGGTCTGCATGCTCCAAGCGTAACCGAGAGGTCCGTGGTTCGATTCTCGGCGAAGGCGTTGCTCATTTTTCATGTCTGATGCTTCGAAATAAACCTAATGTCTCTACAACTGGCGCCCGAACTAAAAAAGTTGGTGGATAATGATTCTCCACCACCGGAATTTGGCGATTGGGTTCCTCAAACCCCAGTCGCCCTTTAAAAGGGGGAGTATATAAAGTATTTCTCCCACCTTCTTCGCATGCCTTCGTGGTTTAGTGGTCTGCATGCTCGAAGCGTACCCGAGAGGTCCGTGGTTCGATTCCCGGCGAAGGCGTTGCTTATTTTTCACCTCTCCTGCTTCGTAATAACCTAATGTCTCTATACCTGTGCCGCCAAATTTTAGAAATGTATATAGAAATTTTAATCGGTCTGATCCTAGTACACGGCGCACATGGGAATGAGCGAAGTCCGGTTTTTAATAAGCGAGGCAATTGATTTATCCAAGCTGATTTTGGTGCTCTGGAGGAGAACGCATTTCAGAGCATTTTCGCGCATGTTCAGTACATAATTTAAATAGAGAAGTTCTGATGGGTGCAGATGGGAGACTAGCTTACTTCCCAGACACTTTTGTTATTTTTAGTAACAAAAATTCAACTATGCAAGGGCCGAAAGAAAATGCATTAAACTCAACAAATAAACTGCTCGGATTCCAAAAATAAAGAACCTTAGGGAAGAATAAAGCTCGGGAAGACAATTTGGAAAAGTTTGAGTCAACCGCAAAAGAGTTTAATAAAGTTATTCATAAAATCGTTATTGACCATTTGAGAACATCGGAGGAGAGAATTGTTCATTATTTTTCAAATTTAGATATAAAAGTAATCTGATTGGGTTCGTAATCTATTTGCGATAATGAATACTTCCGTATTTGAATTAACTTTAATAACTATTCTAAAATAGGTATTTGACTCAAATTAGGATTTTTTCTGAAATAACATAATTTTTTTCCATAATTCGAATGATTCTACGACTCAAATTAAGCCGAGATATTAAATTTTGTAATTTTGCGTGAAACATGTATGGAGAAATTTAAAAATTTATCTTGGCTCATTTTTTTTTCAGTTTGCGCTAAGAATGAATCACTTGGCGGAATTCTTAATTTATGGGAAACTATTTATTTTCCTTTATTTTCATTGGTGCAAGAGAGGAAAAAAAGCTCCATCGTTCATTCTTTCAAGTAATTTTAACAAAGTGTATAAATCAAATTTTCGTTATTATCGCTTATGTTAAATACACCGAATTTCAAAACGCGCAAAAATGTAAATTCATGTATATCTTGGGAAATTTCGAATGACAATTTTCTAAGATATATGGGAAATATAAAATTTCCTAAATAATTTTTGCAGATATGCTTACAAAATTTCCTAAATAATTTTTTGGCGGTATGCTTAGAAATACATCTGCTTAAATAACCAAATTTCAGAACGCACTAAAATGCAAATTGTAATGATGATAAAAATTTTATAGGTTATATTACAAAAGTTTTTCGAAAAAATCATAAAAACTATTTAAAAGTACAAATTTTAAAAATAAATCGTAAGAAATGTGCGAATCGTATTTTTATTAAGCCTAAATTTCGAATTCTGAAAGAAGGAATCGAGTAAATTTAATAAGAAAAGAGATATTAATAAATATATATCAAATTCAATTAAGAATTGAGAGGCTAAAATTTTGAGAGCTGATTTTTAAAAACTACTCCTGCAATTTTTACAAAACGTAAGTTTGGCATAATTTGAGTCGAAGAATCGAAAAATGGAAAAAAAGAATTGGCATGTTATTTCAGAAAAGTCTGTTTTTATGTCAAAATACCTATGTTAGAACAATGCTATATATAAATCTAATATATATCCTACGTCGCGCTTTCGAGACATGAACACGCAGTTTGAATTTCGTCAGTCTGCACAGTAGAATGGGACATATATAACTGTCTCCCTTTTTTATTTCTTTTTTCGCAATCTCGCAAAATTTGTCATTTCCTTTTTATTCCTCGCTGTCGGAAGAGACGAGATGACTCAAAAATTTAATTGCACATCTTTAAGAATAAAATTCACTTATTAGTTACAGCTTTAAAAGTGCCGAAACTTTCTGGAAACATGGACAGAAAATCAGAAAATGTTAACTGCAGGAAATTACATTTTTAATTGACTCATATCTGAAGAAAATAACTCGAAAAGAAAGTACTGCAGAGCAGCTTAGAAAAATGTAATTAAACCGAATGGATCGTTCTTTAAAAACAGCACCCTTTCAAATTTTGCCCTTCGCGAATTTTCTCTCCTTCTAGTCCTTCACTTGCGACTAGAAGTTCGGATTATTTAGCGGTGAAAAAGGTATTCATATTTATTCTCTGTTGCTTTGCAATTAGGGATAAAATATCACGAACCCATTGGATAGGAAACGTAATTTTACGACCAATTAACTCGAGGTTTCTTTTGCAACTTAGTTTTTTCTAGCTCAATTAAATTCTTATTCTTGAAACACAGACCACATTAATTGGACTAATAGGAAGGAGTTTAGAAATCTTGAATACGAGACTTTTAAACTTTTTTTAGTTTTGCGAGTGCAACTGAATAAATTAAAAGAAATCGTCTGATAGTATGATACTGATCACTGTATAAAAAGTACAGAGGTTTACACATTTCCAGCATTACGATTAATGGCTTAGGTACACTTTTCGCAGAAAAAATGGAGCAGTTGTGTATTTCCTGTTCTGCTGGGGCGATTTACGAAACTGAATTTTTCATGCCTCGAAAGCGCGACTTCGGATATATATCAGATTTACCGAAATTGAACTAATTATACCAAAATTGATTACTAGTTTCTCACAGAATTTAAAAATAAGTAGCTGTTGAAATTTCATATATAGAACTGCTATAACATGTGGCTGTGCACTTCCCTTTCTCCTTGCAATCAGCCGCTCCGCATGTATGTGTATATATATATATCCCGGTACATTTAATTATTTTCTTTATTTCCCACCGTGAATTTTTTCAGCTGGATGTGATCAGCATATTTGTCTTACAGATTGCTTCTTTGTCTATTGAGTAAATTTTAAATTTATGTTCTCAATTATTTCATTAGTAGTTTTTAAATTTAGTAAAAATTATCTTATTAATTTCTTTACCTGTGAATGAGTCTTTATACATTTTCCGTTTTAAGAATCACACCGCATCGTAGAGGAATTCAAAATTTGTAAATTATAATTAAATAATATAGAAGGGTTCGTCAGGTAATTTTGGATAAGCGAAACGCAGTGGTTTTCAGGGGGTTCAAATGAGTTTGATGCATCTCCTCTTGATAATGTTACATCAGATTTCATCGCATTCCTCTTCCTGCGTATTTATTTCCTGTGTTTTTTGTACTTTACATTTCTTTAATTAAGCCTTTTGATTAATTTTACATATTTTTAGAGAATTAAGGAATTTAATAATATTGAATTTCACTTCTTTTGCATCTTTGTAAAATTGGCTCTAAATTTCTCACTTATTGTCATTACTGATATATATATGTGTGTGTGTGTGTAAGGTGTAATAAAATACGATGGCTACGCTGCGAAATAATTGGCAAGCTCAAAATAGATTCTAAATTTTATGTTCTTGCCCTAAGTCAATAATCTTTTCTCCCAAATTCGAGATTTTTTTCAAAATCATATGACGCTTACATAACACTGCTCGCAAATAGAACAAAAAAACTTAAAATTAACCAATCACAGCTTATCTGTACATACGCATCTGCTTAGCATAATACTGCTTCCCGAGCAGTTACGACATTCCTTTTCTTAACTCCTTCTGCGCTACGAAACATCTCTGCGTTGATATGCTTTAATTGTCTGTCTTTGTTCTTTATGTAAGATTACGTAATACTGTTTTAATCTGTATAAATAAAAATTATTGTACTTAACTATGATCCAGAAATATCTTGTCTACAAAAAAAAATCTGAAAGATTTCACATTTTAAATTACGTCCAAAGGCGCGTTTTTTTAACGTTTCGTGTGCTACCTTTTTTTATTAAATATCATGTACTACGTACTCAAACCATAAAATTCAGTTCAAAATCAATATCGCAAAATCATTTTAAAATGAACATATCTTTAGAATTTCCGTAAGTCTCGTGCGCTGGAGATAAAAATGTTTTTCTTTTTCCGTACAGTGTTGCCATTGCTCGCTTTGAAATCATTTAGTTTGTTAATCAGAAATTCGTTGAAATGTTACAAAACATAAAATCGAAAATAAAGCAAATTTCAAATTCAAAATTAGGGCTTCCAGATGCTCATATTCGCAGTAGGATTACGTCATTCAAAATTCGATGGCTCTAGGTTTTATCACAATGCGAGAAACATGCATACATTTATGCAGATTTTTCATTTTTTAAAATTTAATGCAGAGCGATAACATTTAGTGGCAACAATTTGAAAAGTGAAGCGGGCATTCAGAGTGAATCGACGCAAAATCGCAAAACGAAAGTAATAGTCCTTCGGGACTAAATCCTTTTGGACTAAAAACTCATGCCCAGAAAAGTAAATTCTTGCGAGTCTTCGAAATCAGTTTTGTCAACTTCGTCTTCGTGTCTCGACACTCAGGCTCTACAACTGCCATACGTCAAAAGGACCAGCTTCTTCTGTTTCTTCTATCACCACATTGTTTTCAAGCAACTCCCTTTAAAATATCACATATATGTATATATATATATAAGTTTGTCATTCTGTTACCTGCCAGGTGACTCAGATTTTTAGTCGTATGTATAGGTAAATTGAGCATTTTCTGCTTCAAAACATATTTGATTATGTTATTCTTATGTTCCAGTTAAGATTTTTATATGATTTTTAAGCCTTTATTTAATCTGCAGGTAATACCTGTAGCATTAACAGTTTATGTCGAGCTAAGCGCTCAGCCTAACGAGGCCGCCATTTGTTTACATTTGAAATTCTTAGTAGAAAAATGAATTATGTCAGTTGGTGCGCCAACTTCCGTGTCTTTTTGTCGAGTGTGACCAAAACTTAACTTTCAATTTTGTGCACTGAAAATGTTTCTTCCTGTTGGCCGCATTGCTTGTTTTGGCCTAGAAACTGTAGTTTTAATTGTAAAAATTGTTTCTTTAAATCTTTTTAACTCTATCTGCTGTTTTAGGTTTTTTCGTCTTTTACAATTTTTAATGAAGATTGAGTTTTTATGTATTGTTGCCTCGCCGCAAAGAGAAAACTGAGTTGATTGCAGAGATATACATTATCCGGCTGCGGATTATCCGGTCTGGGCACATTCAACGCTATGCGCGAGAGCACGTGAAAAAGACACTAACACAAATTTGAGCACGGACAGAGAGATTTTTTTTAATGCGGAAATCGAGGATTTATATAATTGGGAAGAATTTGAGGCAATAATTGAAGTTATTGCCATAACATTTTATGTTTATTTTTTAAAAGATTTTGGCATAAACTGAAATTCTTTGCCAAAGATTTAAAATGTAATATTCCTCGAAAATATCGACATCGGAAAATCGAGGAATGGTTCGATAGGTGCTCGACCGAGCCGGACGTTCAGTGCATCGGTGATGCGGATATGGTTTCAAATGCCACATGAATAGAACAGGTAGAGATTGATCCTGAAAATACAAGCAGAAAAGATCCTGACGTTTCAGTACATCAGTTCCGAACAGGGCAATGACTTATCTTAAAACACTATTGGACTTCCTCGACTAAAGAAAATTCGAATAAAATAAATAGTATTTCTAAAAATAACTAAGCGAAATAAATCCGACAGATATTTGAACCTTCTCAAAAACAAAGTAACTACAGATATTGTTAAGAAATAAATGCATACAAAGGGCATAAAAATTCAAAACTTATATTATCCGTGTTTTTTAGTTATCCAAGACTTGCTTTCCCGGCATTAGCCCGGATAATAGAGAGTATACTGTATATCTATCAAGAAATTCAAGAACATAAGTTTAAATGAAGTGCAGCAAAAATAGGCTGTATAAAGAAGTCATGTGTTGTCCACGTGAGATTTGTTTTTTCAGATTTTTTAAGTTCAATACATCTACTTATTTTTACATAGCTTCCGGTATTTTTTTTCTTTCTTAGCCCAAAGAGGCAATTGACCAGGAGGGCTATAAATTTCGTTTTGGCTTTTTTTTAAAATTTTTTCGTTATAAACGGCGTTTTACTTTTCAAATTGTTGCCGCCAAATATTAGAGCCTGCATTATATTTAAAGAAATTAAATAATGAAGAACCTGCATGAATTTATGTGTGAATCTTGCAGTGTGAAAATAGAACGGTACCTAGAGACATCCAATTTTGAATGACGTAATCCTGCAGTCGAATACGGGCAATTTGTTTTATTATTTATTTCATATTTTGTAAAACTTTAACGAATGTTTGAATAACAAACTCAACGATTTCAACGCGAACAACAGCAATACTGTAAAGGAAAAAAAAATTATCTTCAACGCGCGAAATTGTGTACCGGAAATTCTAGAGATATGCTCAGGCGATATTGCTATTGAATTGACTTTTATGTTTTAACTGCGATGAACATGATATTTAATAAATAAAGATAGCACACAAAACGTTAAAAAAACGCCACTTTGGGAGCGTAAGCGTAATGTAAAATCTTTTGTTTCTTCTTTCTTTTTTTTTTTAGTCCAAAGAGGCAATTTGCCCTGAAGGACTATTCATTTCGCTTTGGTATTTTAGGTGTATTCATTATAATTTCAAATTGTTGCCACCAAATATTACAGCCCTGTATTATATTTAAAAAATTAAATGATGAAGAATCTGCTTAAATGTATGTATGTTTCTCGCACTGTGATTAAACATTGGTACGTAGAGCCATCTAATTTTGAATAACGTACGTTTCCACCCGAGTATGGGCATCCGGAAGCCCAAATTTGGAACATGTTTTATTATTTGTTTCATATTTTGTAAAACTTTAACGTATTTTTGATTAACCAACAGAACGATTTCAAAGCAAACAACAGCAACACTGTACGAGGAAAAAAAGATATCTCCAGCTCGTGAGACTGTGTACTGGAAATTCTAAAGATTGGCTCATTTTAAAATTATTTTCCGCTGTTGCTGTTGAACTGAATTTATGGTTTAAGTGCAAAGAACGTGATATTTAATAAATAAATGTAACACACAAAACGGTAAAAAACTCCCCTTTGAGCGTAATGTAAAATCTGAAAGCTTTAAGATTTTTTTTGGGGGGGGGGATAATGCGGGATGGGACAAAAACAATAGTGGAATTATGTGCAATTTCCTGTTTTTAAATATGCTTATATGTGCTGCAACCCATCGCATAGAATTCCTCTGCTCATTTTAATTTGGTCCATTCGCTGTGTGATATATGTATATTTATTATCATTCCTTTACTGAAAACTCTGGCAAATTTCATTTTTATTTACCAAGATTCCAGATTCGGAACCTTCTTTGAATCCTTTCTTTTTGGTAACACTAGCAGCCAAATGCTAAAACAAAATTGTGGAATCGCCATGTAACTCTCTCCTATTCTCGCCAAATATTTAAGGAGTTCCCAGATCGATAGATTCTAGGGAATCAGACCTGGCGTGGGCGGTTAAGAGCCGGAAGCTTTTGAAAACCGATATTATTGCGCATTTCAAATGAAGTTTGGAATTTCTTTCTGTCTGGGTTTCCTGCGGATTTACTTGACCGTGTATTTTCTATTAGCAAGACTTCCAGGAAGTTGTTTTTTTTTCCATGTAGTTAGTTATTTTGTAGCAGGTGTTTTTGACACAATCGACATGAATTGTACTTTTTCTCTTTCGGTGAGACACCATAAAAAAGATTTCGATAACTATAACAATGCAAGTGCTCGGTCGCAATGAGTTTTTAAAACTTGTTAATATAATGAGTGTACGGAAGTCTCTGAAAGATTTTGCATTGCATAAAATGAGGGATGTAACTGTTTCTCGTTACGTAATGTGTAGCGTCATTAGATTATTTTCGAAGCCGGAGACATGCAAAATGAGCAATGCCCTCGCCGGGAACTCGAACATCGGACCTCTCGAATACGCGCCGAGTGTGCTGACCTTTACACCACGAAGGCGTGCTGATAAAGCGGCAGAAATACATTATAAATGAGACTAGAAGTCTTCTTGAACTGCGTTCCGGGTCAGCTTGTTTTCCTGAATTCTGAGGCACTCTAAATTCGGGACTACCGCGAATACGCAGTGTGATATGCTACAGAACAGGGTTTCTCAAATTTTTCAAATTTCGTAGCGCGTGAGTATGAAACAAAAATATATGTACCATCATAAAAGCATTTCGCCGTTAAAAATCAATGCATCCTAAATGAAGTTTTTATGACCAAAGAATAAAACCCTTTAAATTTATATTATTTAATTATATTCGTAAATGAAATTTTACATTACAATAAAATATAAATAAGTATACTGCGACTGTGTATATATATATATAAAACAATTGTGGTACGTAATGAGTAGTAATACATATCTTAAGCAGATCCTGTAGTTGTACGAAGCAAAGAAGACACTTGAGTCAGAGGGCGAGCATTGACAAGATACGTTTAAAAAATATATATACAATCTGTGTTTTTGGCATTTTGGATGTGAAAAGGTCCGAAAAAATGGTGAACGTTGTGAAACTTAGTCAGTTTTCTCTTAACTGAAGCACGTCGTTAAACGAATTTACCGAGTATTGTAGTTAAGGTGTAAAATAAATTATTAAAATAAGCCAAGAATATAAAATGCAAATAACACACCTTAACAATGTTATTTTTTAAGGATCTTAAGTTCAACTAACGTTTATTTTATTTTAAAACTTTACTATCATCTTTTTTCCACTTACGTCAGAATGAACGCTTGAATATGTTTATGCAAATTGTACTCGCTAACGCTTAAGTATTTAAGTTGCGGCTTTTTGCCGAGAGTAGAGTAGTAGACGGAAGAAGAGAGAGCCCTCTTGCTACGAGTCTTCAAGAGAGAGAATTGGATTGTAATTTTATTCCTTTATCACAGATGTTCTAGAATTACTCAAGCAAATTTCCGAATGCTTTCTAAAATGCAAATATTCACGATCACCCATCCGCGGAAAAGCACCTTTCAAATGCAATTCAAATTTCTTCTGTTTATTTATGTTATGCGTGTTTTCATATCATAGGCTTCTACATAAATATTTCCTCCCCTCTTTGCTCTAAATTCCATTTTATTCTTTTGTGTCTCTGCAGAAGGAATAATATTTAGATATCTCCAAATTTTAATTTGAACTTATTCTTATATATTCATTTACATGCTTCTATTTCAGGGGTTGCTTATATAAATGCTATTGTGCTTACTGTCTGCTGTTTAAAGATTTTTTACACAAATGTTTACTTCCTTGCACGAAGTAAAGGAAATATTGTAATGGCACAGATTTCAGGTATCATATTTCAGCGAAAATATCCATTTTCACCGCTCTGGAATCCATTCGAAGAATTCTGCGTACGGGCAGAAATATGTACGGAAAGAATAAAGAACTTTTTTTTCCGAAACGGATTGTGAAATGGATTTAAAAGGAATTCAAAAGAAACGTTTTCGTGAAATCTGTACGTACGTCCGTTCCTATGTATATATATCTCGCATAACTCAAAAACGATTAGTGATAGAACATTGAAATTTTATATACAAGGCAGCTATAACAACTATTTGCGCACCTCCCTTTTTTGCTGCAATCATCTATACGGAATGTGTATATATACATATATAAGATACAATAAAATGCGATGGCTACGCTAAGAAATAATTGACAACCTTAAAACTGACTATTCTAAGTTTTACGTTCTACCGCTAAATTCATCTGTTGTCCCAAATTGGAGCTCTTTCCATGTTACATAACGCTATTTGAAAAGGGAACTAATGTTTAAAATTAACCAATAGCAAGCTTGCACCTACGTAGCATAAATACTGCTTTGCGAGCAATTACGTCGTTCCTTTTCCTAACTTCTGCAATGCAAACATATTCGCGCTGCTATGCTTTCCTGCCTAAAGTGACGTCGTATCTTTTTACATGTGTATATAAAAGTTATTGCAACTTATAATCAAAAGGTATGTTATCTACAAACAAATGATTTTGATGTGCTTAAAAATAAAGATGGTGATTCGCGGAAGTTACTTTTGTCAGCATCTTATTCCCGCCTTTTCCACGCAGCCATTACGACGATTCTTCCCTTAAAATATCACATATATATATATATATGAAAAAAGAAGACGTAGCAAGTTGATGACGTAGAACATAGATGGCATATTGAAGAGGAAGAATACTGATTGCGTAGCACGCTAATCCATAATGAATAGGAAACGTGGCAGTCGAGGCGAATTAAATTCCATTTTTATTTAAGGTCAGATTTGTGGCCACAATCTACTTGGCACTCCAGTCCTCCCTATTTCCGAAACATTTACATTTTTTATACTATTGCCCGTAGAAGCAAGATGCGCATCTATCCAGTATGAAAGATCTCCAGGAGAAAGGTTGTAGTTTAGATTAGAAAGGTTTCATTTTTCAGGGTTTAGATTCTCCATTAACTACGTCATCGGCGTTCCGTAAGAGCCCCGAATGCATCATTATCGTCGATTGTACGTGCAACTAGTGCTTCCTTACTCCGCAAGGATCGTTGATAGACTGCTCACAGAAAGGGAGCTGAGGTCACGGCGCCCCTTGCGCCGACTATCATTGACCTCTGTACAACGTCAAGCCCGTTTGCAGTGGTGTCGGAATCATTCGCAGTGGAATGTCACTGACTGGAGTAGAATAGTCTTCAGCGATGAGTCCCGCTTTGACCTAAGCCCCGATCACCTGCGACGACGAGTGTGGAGACGCCGCGGACAGCGGTGTGATACCAACCTGAATGTTTTTCGGCAGACAGGGCGACAACCAGGAGTGATGATCTCGGGTGCCATTTCATTTCATAGTAGGACCCCTTCGGCTGTCATCTGTCGCAACCTTACAGCACAGCGGTACGCCAACGAAGTTCTAAGGCCCGTTGTGTTGCCCTTCCTGTCACGCCACCCTGGGTTTACAATTCAGCAAGATAATGCCCGCCCCCACACTGCACATGTTTCTACTGCTTGCCTTAGTGCTTGCCGAACATTACCTTGGCCAGCAAGGTCGCCGGATCTCTCTCCTATTGAGCACGTTTGGAGCATTATGGGCAGGGCCCTCCAAACAGCTCGGGATGTTGACGATGTAACGTGCCAATTGGCAGAATTTTGTGTACGCCAACGAAGTTCTAAGGCCCGTTGTGTTGCCCTTCCTGTCACGCCACCCTGGGTTTACAATTCAGCAAGATAATGCCCGCCCCCACACTGCACATGTTTCTACTGCTTGCCTTAGTGCTTGCCGAACATTACCTTGGCCAGCAAGGTCGCCGGATCTCTCTCCTATTGAGCACGTTTGGAGCATTATGGGCAGGGCCCTCCAAACAGCTCGGGATGTTGACGATGTAACGTGCCAATTGGACAGAATTTTGCACGATATCCCTCAGGCCATCCGCAACCTCTACCAATAGATGCCAAGGCCAATAACTGCTTGCATAAGGGCCAGAGGTGGACAAACGTGTTACTGACTTTTTCACTTTGTGAAACTCTATCACTTCAATAAATCATCCAATTTTTCTCAAACTGTAATCATTTGTTTTTCTGTACATGTACATCACTTCTACCGATTTTCGTCCCATTCGGATAACTCCTTCTTGGTGCGTTTTTTTTTGTCTAAGAGTGTACATGCACACACACCCTTTTACCTAGCTTGGTGTGCTTTTCTATTTCCTTGTACAAAGTAAAGGAAGCATTGTAATGACGAAAATTTCCGGGTACTGTATTTCAACAAAAATATCCATTTTGACCGCTATCGAATGTAATTTAACGGTGTTTTTGCGACATTAACGGTGTTTTTACCTAAGGATAAAATAAACGACTCCTTTCCCCAAAAGGAATTAAGAAACTAATTTAAAATGGATTCAGAAGAGATTCTTTTCGTAAAGTCTGTACGTAGGTATGTATGCATGTATCTCGTATAACTCAAAAAACAATAGTCTCAGAACATTGAAATTTTGTACACAGGACTGTTATAGAATATAGTTGTGCACCTGCCTTTTTTCGGGCAATCGGCTGCACTAAAAGTATATAAATATACACACACATATATATTCATTCACACACACACATATATATTCATTCACACACACACATGTATATTCATATATTCATTTCATATATATATATATATTCACTCGTCTCATTGTGCTCAGTTTTTACTTCTTTGTACGAAGTAAAAAGGAAGTATTGCAATCGCGAAACATTTCGGGTATCATATTTCAACGAAAATATCCGTTTCGACTGCTACCGAATGCAATTTAACGATGATCTGTACGTAAGGTGAGAATAAAGGACTCTTTTGTTTCCCCCCAAAAAATTATAAAACTGATTTAAAATGGATTCTAAAGAGATTTTTGTGGCATCTGAGCGTACATACGTATGTACCTCGCTGACCTCAAAAATGAATAGCCTCGGAACGTTGAAATTCTTTTATATAGGACTGCTCTGACATGTAGATGTGCACCTCCTATTTTGGTTGCGATCGGGCGCTTCAAAAGTATGTAAATCTATATATATATATATATATCCATCCTGTCGAAACTTAATAATGGATTTGCTGGCAGTCTAGAGAAACTAATTTCGCAACAAGAAATATAAAGCCTTCTATTATTATTGGAAATTAAATCTTGTTTAATCCATTCTGGAATTTATTCGAGGAAAGAAGTGCATAAGATTTACTTCGTAATTTTTAATGTGGATATTTTGAGTTTTTATGCATTTCTGTCTTGTAGCGAAGTGAAAACTGACTTAATTCAATGAGAAACACTGAATCGTCTGTGAAAAACTGTTTCATTTGTTTGTTTGTTTTTTTAATTTCTTTTGTGCGTTGTTTTAGATTTATTATAGTATTTGAATATAGCATGTGGCAACCATTAGATAATTATTCAGATGACATACATAATTTTTGTGCATTCTGAATTAAAAAATGAATGAGATGTAACGCTTCCAAGTGAACATAGCGCCAGAGTGTTGCTGTGGTAAACAAATATAGTGAATAGAGTGCATTTATTCTATTGTAGTTTATGCGCTATCGACGAAGTAGATTTAATTCAATCCAATGCGTTTAAATAAAATACAAGACAAATTCGTATAATTTAATATTCCTACAAGGATGTCATGTGGTGTACAGATCAGATTTTTTTTTATTCTTATATGTTGGTAAATTGTGCATTTTTTGCTTTAAATATGATTGAATCATGCTGTTTTTTATCTTCCGGTTAAAATTTTTATGCCTTTTGTTAAGTTCCACTCAATAGTTGCAGCATTACCAACTATTTAAAAGTTTCTAAGTGTGGCTAAGCCTAATTTTTTTACCGTAGCTGCCATATTTGTTTACATTTGAAACGTAGAAGAATAGTGGATTTTTTGCCAATCTAAAGAAAGTAAGCTTCGCATCAATAAAGATAACGTCTTTTATTATTGCGAATAAAATCAAGCTTGATCCATTCTGGAATTATCATTTCAGTTACTAAATGATCCCACTCAGCATAGCGTCTACAACAAATTGAGTCAGTTTTTACGCCTTCAGTGTCTTTTTGTCGAGTGAGACGAAAAGTAAACTTTCGGTTTTGTGCAACGAAAATCTGCCTCCTTGCCCGCTGGACGAATTGCTTGTTTTTGCATAGGAACTGTAATTTTAATTGTAAAAAATTTTCTTTAAATTGTTTTAACTGTATTTATGTTTTATAGTTTTCTATAGTTTTTAATTTTTAATAAAGATATTTTGAGGTTTCATGTATTTTTGCCTTGTCGCGAAATGAGAACTGAATTAATTGAATGAGAAATGCATATCTAATGAATTTCGAGGAAATATGTTTAAATGAAATGCGGGAAAAAATGAGTTTAATTTAATATTCCGTAGAAGGTAGTCGTGTGTATACATATCAGATTTTTTTAACTCTAATTTCGACTTCTCGTGTTTCAAAGTATACCGCGAGGCGTGCATAAGTAAGTTATAGCACTAACAATATAATTGTAGAGACATTAGGTTGTTCGGAAGCAAGAGACATGAAAAATGAGTAACGCCTTCACCGGGAATCGAACCACGGACCTCTCGGTTACGCGTCGAGCATGCAGACCACTACACCACGAATGCATGCGAAGAAGGCGGGAGAAATACCTTATATAATAACATACGAAATGTGAAAACAATTACCATTCCCAGTACTTTTATATCTGAAACGCTTAAACAGATTTTAGTTCTCGAATTAAATGCACATAAAAATAATTTAAAATATTATCCATAGCTTTGTAATAGGATTAGTAGTATTGAAAATTTTATTTTATCTTTTCATCTATTAATAAGTTTATTAATTAGACCATTAATTAATCTTTGCATGTTGACAGTACATTAATACGGTATTTCTAATCTGCATGGCATAATAAGAGTTATCGTTTCAAAGGAATAGGATTTTCACTTCCTTGTACGAATTAAAGAAGTATTGCTATCGCGAAAATTTTCGGGTATTCAAGAAATGCAAAGAAATAAGTTTAAATGAAATGCAGCAAAACTAGGCTGTAAAGGAAGTCGTATTGTCCACGTCAGATTTTTTTTCTTTTAAATTCAATAAATCTACTTATTTTAACCTAGCTTCTGGCATTTTTTTTCATTCTTAGCCCAAACAGGTGATTTGCCAGAAGGGCTATAAATTTCATTTTGGCTTTTTGCTTTTGTTCATTATAAACGGCGTTTCAGTTTTCAAATTGTTGCCACCCAATATTATCGCCTTGTAATGTATTTAAAAAAATTAAATGATGGATAATTTTCACGAATGTATGTATGTTTCTCGCGTTGTGAAAAAAACAGAGGTACCTAAAGTCATAAAATTCCGAATAACATAGTCCTCCACCCCAATATGAGCATCTGGAACTCCTAATATGTAATTTGATTTATTGTCTATTTCTTATTTTGTAAATCTTTAAAGATTTTTTGATTAAGAAACTCAAGGATTTCAAACCAATTAACGGCAGCACTGTACGGAGGCGGGGAGGGGATTTATCTCCAGCGCGCTACACTATCTATGAGAAAATGTAAAGGTAAGCTGTTTTTAAAATTTTAGTCCTAAGGGACGTCAGCCCAAATGCTCTGGAAACGTGTATGTGTATGTAAATAAAAAAAAACCCGCCTCTTTCGACGCGTAATATAAAATCTGAAAGCTTTAGGATTTTTTTTTTGTCCTATACAAGTGTGACGAAATAGTTTTATGAAAATTTGTGCTACGCGTGACGCGACTGGAGCACTGAATGTACAAAAATAGGCTTCTCCCGCTTAAGTTTTTGAAGTGCAGACTTCATTTTGGAGCAGTAGTTTGTTAAATTTTATAAGATATTTTAAGAAGCGTTCAAGTCTATGGAATATTATGTACGTAAATGTACAGAATATGTAAAATAAATTAACTTTTAAACAGAAAAATAAAAAAAATATTTGAAAAACATATTACGTGTCGAATATTTATTTATAAATCAATAAAATTTGATAGACTAACTGTGGTAAAAGAGGGAAAGCAGCCTGTATTATTTGTTCCCCATAACGCTTTGTTTTTATTTTGCTTACGTCACAAAAGATTACTGCTCTGTTATCTACCGTATCTTTTTAAATGCTTTATGTCTTTTTTTAAATGCTGGAAATTAATACATGTTGACGATTTTTATTCTATTAAAGACAGTAGTATGATATTTCTTGAGTGAACAAATGAAGCTGAAGTTGTTAAGCTTTGAATCATCATTCGGAGATAATTTAAGGTATAATCCAACAACATTCTTAGTATGCAATTCAGAAGAGTATCTCTTTTGTAATGCGTGTAGTTGATATATGTTGATACGCGTTCCATCATGAATGAAAATCTCTAATGAATTTAGATAATGGAATAATAACTTCTTTGCTCTTTTATACTCGCATCCTTTGCAGTATTCTTCTAAAGATCTATATTCAAGAGCTCTTTTCCCTGTAATCTGTTTACTGAATCGTATTCCGGAAAAGAATTTCCATTTATTGCCTATAGAGATGAGGCGAAATATTTTTCTATTATGTATTATTAGTCCAAAGGGATTTAGTCCCGAAGGACTATTACTTTCGTTTTGCGATTTTGCGTTGAATCACTCTGAATGCCCGTTTCACTTTTCAAATTGTTGCCACTAAATGTTATCGCTCTGCATTAAATTTTAAAAAATGAAAAATCTGCATAAATGTATGCATGTTTCTCGCATTGTGATAAAACCTAGAGCCATCGAATTTTGAATGACGTAATCCTACTGCGAATATGGGCATCTGGAAGCCCTAATTTTGAATTTGAAATTTGCTTTATTATCGATTTTATGTTTTGTAACATTTCAACGAATTTCTGATTAACAAACTAAATGATTTCAAAGCGAGCAATGGCAACACTGTACGGAAAAAGAAAAACATTTTTATCTCCAGCGCACGAGACTTACGGAAATTCTAAAGATATGTTCATTTTAAAATGATTTTGCGATATTGATTTTGAACTGAATTTTATGGTTTGAGTACGTAGTACATGATATTTAATAAAAAAAGGTAGCACACGAAACGTTAAAAAAACGCGCCTTTGGACGTAATTTAAAATCTGAAATCTTTCAGATTTTTTTTTATGTTAGTATTTCCTATTATATATTAAAATTATATTGTAGTGCTTTTGAATATCATAATAAAAGTTTTGTTAGACGCTGTTGCGTGAAATGCTCGCGTAATTTAACAATGTATAAAATGTTTCCAGAAATTGTTTAGACATTTCGTAGAAAATATTTTCAAAACTTTTCTCTGCAGTGTAAACAGAAGCAATCCCAGATAGAATTTAGCGTCACATGGTAACACAAACTACGAGTAGAATCATACTGCTAATACAATGATCGCTGTATATGAATGGAAGGCTAAGATCTTAAAAATTGTTTTAAAATAACCAAACCTTTTTTATTTCCTTATACGAAGTAAAGGAAGTATTGTAATCGCGAAAAATTTCGATCATCGTATTTCAAAGAACATACCCCCTTTTCTCTGCTCTGGATTCTCTTTGAACTATGTTTTTGCGTTACATCTGTACGTACGGAAAGAATAAAGGACTCTTTTCCACAAAAAGGTTGTTAAATGGTTTTAAAAGAACTCAGAAGAGATTTTTTTTCGTGACGTTTGTACGTACGTATGTATGTATGTATCTCTTATAACTCAAGAACGAGTAGCCTCAGAACGTTGAAATTTTGTATATGTGACTGCTATAAATGCAGATGTGCATCTCCCTTTTCGGTTGCAATCCGAAATTATATAAATATTTATATGTATTTGTATACATCGAAATCGAAGGCATTAATAAATCGCAAATTTGCTTTATTTGACATACACTTCATCTCGTGTTCTTTTTATTAGTAAATATGGCTCCCGAGAAAAGAAGCGAACACAGTACTGGTTTGAAATGCAAAGACATTCATTTTGCGAAATGAAAAATGGAAATCGGGCTGCAGCAAGGGTGTTTGGTGTAGGTGAAAAATGGAACGGGTGACGATGATTATTTATTTATGGATCAAAATGGCAATGAAAATGAAACAAAATTAAATGATACGCCTGAGGATAGAACGGAACAGGACGAATTCTGTATGTTATCCAATAATGAAAATGTTTAATTTCATAAGGTATGTGGTTTCTTTCAGCATTTTGGTGCATGCAAATATCTAATTTTTTCCTTATTTTTAAGCTACCATTTCTGTATCTGGAGTAGGCTCTAGTGTAGAATTGGGTGCCCCTACGACTGGAGACATATTTTATTAAATTTTGGCGACGAAATCCTATTTCTGGTTACCGTGATAGTTTTAACTTGGTTTTAGCTTCATGAGTTTTTTAAGTGAGAATAGATCGATGTGTACATGGACAAAGTCGAGGCAGTGCACAGTACCAAGTTTGTGCAATCCTCTGATTTTTTTAAAGTGAAAATAGATCGATGTGTACATGGACACCGAGTTTGTGCAATTCTTCGACTTCTTATTTTGGTTTTGTGTAGTTGCTATCTTGAAGTTATATAATGTTATTGATTAAATGCTGGCCTCGTGAGCAATGCGTTTATCCTTCGCGCCTTGCACGTAACCAATTCTCAGAGTTCTTCCATCTGGTGTAATATAGATGGTGAATTTATCTTCCGGAATTAATTATTCTGTATCCGTTCAAAAAATATAAAGACTTGGAAAAATTATACGATATGATTTTTTTGTTTTGTTTTTGTTTCTTGGTACGAATGAAAGGAAGTATTGTAATGGCGAAAAATTTCGTATATCGGATTTGACCGAAAATGCCCATTCTGATCGTTCTCGAATTCATTTTCATTATTATCTTTTGGTTGACGTTTGGACGCACGGGCAGAGTAAAAGGCTGTTTTGCAAAATGATTCGAGATGGATTTTTTTCGTGACACGTACGTATATTTCTCGCCTAACTCAAAAACGATGATGAACCTCAGATCGTTGAAACTGTATTTGGGTTTACTATATTACCTAGATACGCAAATCCCTTTTTATAGCAATTGCAGTAGCAAAAGTATATATAAAAAACATACAAATAGACGAAAATTAAAAACAAAATTTTAAACCCGTCCTGAGCTATAACTGCTGGATTGAAGTAAAATAAACTTAAAATATCTAAAGTTATAAGGTACTTCTCTCGCCTTCTTCGCATGCCTTCGTGTTGTAATGGTCAGCACGCTCGACGCGTAACCGAGAGGCCGTGGTTCGATTCCCGGCCAGGGCATTGCTTAATTTTTCATGACTCCTGCTTCCAAATAAATCCTAATGACTCTACAGAACACCCTCGAAAAATAAAAGTGCGAAAAGTAAAAATATAAAAAATTATATATAAAATTTAATCTCCTTTTACCGAAACTCCAATTCAGAACTCATCAGGGGAAAATAAATTAAAAGTTTGTAGAGACATTAGGTTATTACGAAGCAGGAGACATGAAAAATATGCAATTCCTTCGCCGGGAATCGAACCACGGACCTCTGAAATACCGGCTCAGTGTGCTGACCATTACACCACGAAGGCACGCTAAGAATGTGGGAGATATACCTTATAAGTTTCGTAAAAGTCGACTAATATGTTTCGTCCTGTAATGACCTGTCATGTAGTTCTGTAGCGAATCATGTAGTGACCAGATCAGTTTTCTTGGGAGGTTTGATCAAAAAGTAATAATAAGTTTCAGGAGAAAAGAAAATCCCGGAAATATTTTATTGAAGTTAAAAAAAGTCGTCGATAGAGATAGAATTTTTTTTTCTTTCTACTTTAGATGTTATTGATTAAAGTTAGAAAAATGGTTCGAGTAGAAAAATTGCAGCAAAATGTTTCAGTCGAGTATGCATTATGAACGAAGAGCTACCAAAATTGAGTGGAAGAGATTGGAAGCGAAGTATTTACTGTAATTTGATTTAAAAAATTGATTGCTCATGTTAAAAAAAATAGGAAAAGACAAAAATTTCGCTTACTCCTTCATATAGTATAAATGTATCTATTTTGCTTGCTTCTGCAGGAAATAAAATTCTATTTTTAAAAGCGAAGAGTTCCATTTTTCAGCCCAATAAAGATATTGAAGATGTATGTATTCACGGAAAACCACTTCATAAAAACATTTTTGAATGTGTGGATCTGTTACTGATTATATTTTAACTGTCAACGAAACCCTAATAAAAGGCTTTTTTAAACTGTATTCATTTGGACAAAAACTGTCGATTACCAAATAACTAACTACAAGTATCGAAACATCGGCTGCTTAAAAATAAATTTCATTTAAACTTATTTCCTCGAATATCATTAGATATATATTTGTCATTCAATTAATTTAGTTCTCACTTCGCCGGAGACAAAAATGCATCAGAACTCAAAAGCTCTCCATTAAAAATTGTAAAATACAGAAAAACTTAAAACAGTTAAAGAACAATTTTCGCGAATAAAGTTACAACTTCTGCTGGAGAAGAAGCAAATCCGCAAAGGAGAAAAAGTTAAAGTAACTGGTGCCGGAGCACTTAAAGTTAGATTCCGGTTCCACTGCGCAAAAAGAGCCTTAAGTTGGTGCACCGGTTGACTTAATTCACTATTCTACTAACAAGTAAATGGCGGCCTTGTTGGACCTTGCGACTTTAACTTTTAATTTGTTGATAATTCTACAGCTATTGCATGCAGATTAACTAAAGGCATAGACATTTTAACCGGAAGATAAGAACAAGATAATTCAATCACTTTTAAAGGAAGAAATGCACAATTTACAAAACATAACAATAAAGAAATTGAGCTCACCGAGCCCAGTAACGGGATTGGGAATATATATGTGTATGTATATATATCTACGTATATAATATCTAATCTAGCTTTCAAATTATAAATTAATAATAGCATTTTAACAACTCCCGGCTTTTATTCTAAAAATAAAAGCGATCATTTTTCTAACTAAACTCCCTGCAGTCCTGATGCGCACTGATCGATGAAATCCGAACCCAACATCTAGACATTAATCAGTCTTGTGATCTGAAATGCAATTCGGTATAAAAAGAGTAATTACGTTGCGACTCTCGCTTCTCTTCGGTCCACCAGCGGCCGAGCGGTAAAGACGCTGAACACTGGTAGTTCGGTCCGAGGTTCGAATCCCGCGAACGGGCTGACTGCATGGGCGTTTTCGTGGTTTTATCCATGTGTAACATGTATACGAACCAGTTTCCCTTAGAAAGTCCTCCACGAAGGTATCCCTCCCTTTAGGCAGATAGCCCTCGTGTGCTTTGCCATAATTGAATAACCTAACGTAACCTCGCTTCTCTTCGCTCGTCTCTTCTGCTGCTTTTTGCTGTGTCACTAGTGTTGGAGCTTTTAATTCTTAAGAGTTTGTGTTTATGTTTTAAGTTCAATACCAAATGATAAGTCAATATTTGGATAAACAATTCTTAATAACATGAATGTGTAAAGTTTGTGACAACATGATAAACACAATATATACTGTAAAACTAGTGTTCAAATCAATCGTAAATAGTGGTATAGTTTTTTAGCTCCAACAGAATAATTAATGTTGCGTTGTGTAAAAATACAGTCAGGTCCAGTGTTCTAAATTAAAAGTGAAACATTACAAGAAAGTTAAAATTAAATATGGAATTTATTAAGACATTACTGAATAATTTACAATTAGTTACATTGGTGGCGGTGTGGAGGAATTAGAGAAATATTCATACCCTTCCAAACAGTGAAGTTAACATAGTAGATACATTGTAGACTCCTGCAAAGGCAAGGTTACTTGTTACAGAATCATGGCAGTAGACGTCACAATAACGGTAGAGAGAGCCATCGCTTGCCTTCTATAAGGAGAGAAAAGAAAGTAATTAGTTAAGAAAAAGTTTAGACATTTGCGTCGCCCTCCATAGTAGCCTTCTCTCATCCATTTCTTCCGACATCGTTGGTTCTATGATAACGCTGACAGCTACTCTTCAGATAGTATTTTCTTTCGCGAGGTTTGCCACGTTCCTCACTCCCAGCTCCGTCTCCTCTCGTCTCGCTGCGTCTCTGGCTGCCTGTCTGGCTCGTGTCTGCCTCGTGTCTCCCCACTTCGTCGCCAGCTCCCAAGCTTTTTACTCCATTCGCCAAGACTGCTCGATTGGCGATTTTAGATGGTAGGAAAACCGCCAACAGCCCGGCAACCCCAGGGGAAAAACACGCAGGAAGGTGAAGCCCAAGGTAGAATGAGCTCCAGACATTGGCGAATATCGCTGATACACCAAGGTCAATCAACTCTAGCCTCGACGAGGGGTCCCACTCCAGCATAGGAAAACCTGCGAGTAAGCAAAACACCCCGTCCCCCTGACCTTGCGGCAGGGTTAGTAGTGTTGGATCTAGCCTCTACCGCAGGGTGCAAACGTTACTAATGTTGACAGATGTTTCACAGACTACCGTCTAGCGGGCGAAGAAATCGAAAACAAGCTCATAAATTTATTTGGAAGGGCAACGGAAAAGTTTTTTGAAGGGATGGGTATTAATTATTGATTTTACACACAAATTAACTTCAATACTGATAAGTACTTAAATAAAAATATAATAATTACATAGATAATTTTCTTGGGTTTATTCCAACACCAAACACGACCACCATAGTAAGGAAATAAAAATTACTTCAGTTAAAATACAATAA